>CAAKHD010016797.1:71774-91447 GCA_901007705.1 Fistularia tabacaria
TAGCGACAATGGTCCCGAACATTTGAAAGAGAAAAAACAAAAAAAAAATATAAAGAATTTTTTTTTTTTTTTTTTTTTTTTTTTTTTTGTTTTGGTTTGGGTTTTTAGTCATGTCAGTAGTGCAATACATTAGAAGAAACACAGTGAGCTGCATTTCTCTATTTGTTTTTGGGTTTTTCTTCCCCTCTGTTCACTCACTTCTCACGTACTGACACTAGTTTCTAACACCGCTGGTCCGTGTAGCACATCTTGTTCTGTTTTTCTGTTCGTTTGGGGCTCGCGCAGAAGTTTCCAGCTCATGAGTTTGAATTCACTGTCTATATCATATCAAGGAGACAAGTTTTCGACTTGTGTTTTGATCATTGTCTTCGGTGGAAGATTTCACTCCCCTGTAAATTATATTTAATAGCTTTTGTTGAATGAAAGTGTCCGTTTTTTGCTCCATATGGGGTGTTTTTAAAAGCATGCTCTTGAGAAGATCTAATATTGTTGAAATGACCCAAATACTGTGTGAGAATAAAGAATATAACATTTTCCTCATCTCAGAAAAATTCATTTAACCTTCAAGCGTAAGTTCAGGGGGCTCTGAGAGACAAAGTTGCTGTTGTTCCCTGGACGACCAACAGCAAAGTTTCACCGACGAGACCAAACTTTGTTGAGGTCCATGTCAAAATAAGTGCTGCGAGCATGTTCTCAAATGCTGCTGATTCCAAGTTAAATGTGCAAAAGGGTGCAGGTCCTGGTAAATATCAGAAGGAGCGTGTTCATCTTACATGTCACAGAGAAAGAAATGCATGCCTGTTTTTGTTAAATCTTCGCTTAATTGATCTGTTTCCTGGAGTGATTGTTGTCTGTAACCATAACAAGGGGCGAAGCAGCCTTAAGGCAGCGGTTGTGTGTCCAAAGCTGCGTTTGGGTGTGCTCCATTTGTGAATCTGCCCGGTAATATTTTAGAGAAAAAAAAAAAAGAAAAAAAAAGAAAATCAACACAAAAGTATGTGATAAAGATTGTGGCAGAAATCCCAGAAAAAATGTTTTTATTCCTCTGCCAGAGTAGTCGAAACTTGTCAAAAGCCAGAGGTTTTTTTTAGCGAAACGAAAGAGAATTTCATGTTTGCAGAGGTTTCAAAGGGACCAATGCTGTTTTTAAAAAAATGCTCCAAACGTGTGTCCACCTCAGTGAGTTAGACTCGCTTCACAGAACAAGAAAGCGATAAGGGTCATAAAGAAATACATCAGATCCATGAGTAGAACATACGAGGTTGAATTTTCTGAATAGTTGGTCCTTTTCCTGCTGTTGGGAAAATAAATCAGGAATTTTCTACTTGGTCCCAAGTTTATGTGGACTGCTTGTGTTTCTCTTTCTGCATTAAAACTCTCTGCGGCGGCGCCTTGGGCGAATGTCAGCGATCCATAAGCTGAGAACCGATTTGCTTTTTGTGCTCCAGCAAGTCTGGTTGTGTGTCTGAGATGTCACGCAAAATGCAAAGAGAGTTTTGCATCGTTGGAAAAATCAGTTGGTGGGATTCTGGTAGCTTTTTTTTTCTTTTTTTGGCGGAGTGGATTCTTTGAAATCAGAGGTAGGAACACAATTGCAGTTGAGGAGAAGTTCTTTGCATGTATGAAATTGTGTTTTCAGAGCCGGGGTTACACAGGACGCTCCTCCAGATTTTGGGGGTAGAGCCTTGCTCATAGGCACTTTGATAGTTGTGTGTTTGAATGTGCCTCAAAGGATGTTTGTTTCTGACTGCCGCCACCTGTCATTTTTTTATGTGTTGACCTTCCAGGAGAAAAGACTGTTTCAAATTTCAACTGGCGGAAAAGTCATAACCAGGAGTCGTCCTTCGCCCGGAGAGGATCCGACTGAGCGGTGAGCTCAGCGTCCTCTGCCCCCCGGCGGTCCCTCTGCCGTCCCAACTGTCTTCGGTGAGATCACTGGAAGTGTCAGCTTGAAGACAACAGCCTCAGCTCGCAGCTGAAAACTTTGAAGTGTGGGCTTTCCGCCTCAACAGCGCCCCCCCCCCTTTTTGCAAGAGGTCCCTGCTCTTTATCACAGCAAGTATATGAAGGCGTGACAAATTCCTCAGGCCACAGCAAAGAGCACTCGTACATCGGAAGTGTTGACACAAATTCCGCACATATACATGTCAATTTGAACCCGAAACTTTTTCCTTTTTTTTTTTTTCAAAATGGTTTAAATTGTTGGTTTTTTTTTTGTTTTTTTTTGGTGGTTCCTTTCATGCTGCAATAACACGCCGGAAGGGTTCTAACATTATAACATCCTGTTTCCTTACAAGAAATTATTCTGATGCAACCCCATTTCATCGGGCGAACAAACGCTACAATAAATTAGATGTTGAGAAGCAATTTCATAAACACCTGTAAGCAGAGGAGGCACCTTCTCAGCAAAGGCTGTCGATACTGGATTGGAGCCTCCTATTTCCTCACCCTTCCCTAATTTTGTAAGATTTGCAAGGCACCCAGGCAGCAGATGAGCTTCACCCAGATGTGTGATATGCATATGTATATAATGTGTGCGTATAGCCCTTGTATGTTTCAGTAATGCACATATTCCCAATGTTGCAGAGGGGGGTTTGGACTTATCTCTCCAGTTCTTGGATATTTATTCCCTCTGCTGGGTAAGATTTGTTGTTTCCTACTGTAAAGGAAGCTGCAGAGGCCGCCATGTTAAGAGATTTGGAAATGTGACGGTGAGTGTTAGCGTCCACCGTTATCAGATGTGGGGAATGAACCATCTGCATGAATATTAACAAGCAGTCCGGTAATAACAAAAGGAGGCGCAGGAAAGGAAAACCCAGAACTGAGAGATGAACATTTGAACCGTAGAGTCTTTATCCAGAATTTCATGATCCTATTATGAAATAAAGCCTACGGATTGATATGTTGAATGCATCCTGACCGGCTCCCCACAAATGCATTGTTTGGCTCCGATTTGGCTTCATTGTCCAAGATGGGTGCCGTTTCTCAACACTCTAAGAGGCCAGAATGCTTAACTCTTCCTGGATGGAATTTCATTGTGGCTTCAGTTAAAATTCCAAACGGGAATTGGAGGAATTAAGGACTTATAAATTTCACATTACCAATTCTGTTCCATGTGACATCCAATGACAAACAGACGAAAGCATCTCCAAATTTATTTGCATAAATAATATTGCAAATGAAATATCAATTCCTAGTTGTCGTACTCTTTGTTGTGCCCTCGGGGTGAAACTCCCCCTTTCTGTCTCCTGTTTTTAATCAGTATTTGAAAATCACTTAATCACTAATTCGTTTTAAGCAGATCATTTTCATGTTTATTAATGTGCGGGTCAAGAAACTGTAAAACACCCCACATTTATTCTATTCATCAATTAATTAAATAAATTGTTTTGAGACGATAAATACTTGATAGTCTACAAACACCACCTACTGATGAAAGCCATGAGATGCAGCAGGAAGTTTCTCAAGGCAAAATCCAGCTGGTGAATCATCCGTCAAGGGTTCATTCATATATTTACGTTCAGCAGTAAATATGGAACTCCACACAGATGAATTTACAGGATTTGTCAATGTGTGCTGTTAATGGATAGGACGTTACAGTATGTAATTCTTAATTACAAGGTACTGGTCATAACCGGATATTTTGTGATTTGGTTATCAATAAGTAAGTTTGATTCTAATGCATTATGAAATTAGAAAAGAAATTTGACCACAATTCACTGGTGACATTATCCGCTTGATCAGAACCAGACTTGCTTCGATCCCCAGGTCATTTTTCAACTACAAGGAATTTGCTTTGGTTAACGGTGATAAATGGACAACATGTAACAGGCATTAAATCAGAGTGATTGTGGTTGGTTGTGCAAAGCAGAGCAAAATAGTGCAATAGAGGGGTTGGGACAGTGTCAATGAGAGTCCAGGGCCTTATTGACAAAGAATTGATTAATTAATATCTGGCCATAATGGACATGATATTGGAACGTTAACCGTGCCTTTTTAAAAGAATGTCATCTTGCAAATAAATGCATTCAAATTAACTATGGTTGCCATGGGAGCATTCTGGTGTAGCTCTGCCATAAGTAAGGAGAGAATTCTTAGACCTTCTCTATGCAAACACGATGGATGCATACAGGTCCTGCCCCCCCCTCCCTCCAATGGGCAGGCCTGTCCATAAACCTGGTACCCTAAATGAAGAGGCAGCCTGCATCCACCAGGACTGTTAAGCAATGGACGGAGGATGCCTTTGAGACATTGCAGGGTTGTTTTGAGGCAACACACTTTGTGAACCCTGTGGAGAGGACATCGATGGGCTCACCGGATATATCACCTTCTGCATTGATTCCATTGTTCCATCTCGGTCAGTCCGTTGTCGTGCAAGCAGCAAACCTTGGCTGACAAGTGACATCAAAACATTCCTCAACTCCGAGAAGGTGAGCTTTCAAAGCTGGCGACAAGGATGAGGTGCGAACAATCGAACAATCAAGGAGGCCAAGGACAATTACCGGATGAGGTTTGTGGGGAAACCTCAGAGAAACTGTAGAATGGAGGTATGGAGTGGTTTGAGGACCATCACCGCATTCAGGCCATCCAACAATAGAGGGACGCCGGGTGGGGTGGACGGGGCCAACAAATTGAATTTGTTTTACAATAGATTCGACACTGCAGCTGCTGCCCCTCCCCAAATTGGCCTGTCTGCATCCAGCCTGCCAACCACCAGCCATCCCATACCACCTCCTCCCCTACCCTGTCCGACTTCTGTTCATCCTCCAGTGACTCCTTGTTGTCCACTGCCCCCGGTCCTATAAGCCTTCCTCCTCCTACTACCTTCACTGAGGACCAAGTTGGGAGACAGCTGAGCAAATTCCACCCGGGCAGGTCTGCGGGACCGTATGTTTGGGCCCTTGTGTTATTAAGGCCTGTGCTCACTGGTACCCTTTGGCACATTTTCAGGATGAGCCTTAGTATACAGAGGGTTCCCTTGTTGTGGAAGAGGTCTTGTATCATCCCGGTTCCTAAGGCGACACATTCTGTGTTGCCCAGGACTTCGGGCCTGTGGCACTGACGTCCCAGGAAACAAGGAAACTCTAGAGGTTCACCCTGAATCAGCTCCGGCCCATGGTGATACCACATCTGGACCTCCTCCAATTCACGTATCAGCCCCAACTAGGGGTGGAGGATGCCATCAACTACCTGGTGAATCGCACCTATGCCCATCTGGACCAGCCTGGAAGTATTGTGACAGTCATATTCTTTGACTTCGCCAGTGCATTCTACACTATCAGAACGTCTCCATGAGATGCCTCCCTTGTGTCCTGCATTGTGGACTATCTCACTGGTTGACCACAGTATGTACACCTACAACACTGTGTGTCTGACAGAGTGATCTGCAATACTGAAGCCCCTCCTTCCCCTGATTTCACTCACAGCACTTAGTCCTGACACCTTCAGATATTGCTGATGACTTGCCTGGGGTTGGATGCATCAGTGGGGTTGATGAGTCGGAAATTCGGGCTGTTGTGGACTCCTTTGTCTTTTGGTGAGAGCAGAACCAATCTGCAGCTGAACGTATCTAAGACAAAAGAGTTGATTGTGGATTTTAGAAGGTCCAAGTCGCCTGCTATCCATGGGGTTGATGTGGAGATTGTGGAGAACTACAAATACCTGGTCGTGCGCATGGACAGCAAACTGAGCTGGACAAAAAAAACTGGAATGCAGTCTACAAGGGGCCAGAACCGTCTCCTTCCTTGTAGGTGGACTCTCTGACGGTGGTGTCAGAGAGGAGAATGCTGTCCAAGATGAGGGGAATTCTCAACAACACTTCTCACCTATTCCATGACATGTTGATTACAGGAGTTGGAGTACACTGATTCCACCGAGGTGCGCTACCGAACGTCACAGGAACAATTTGTTGCCTGTGGCAAACAAACCATTTACCTCTTTCTGGTAATAACATCACTCTATCGCATCTCATCTCACGATCCATTTGGTTCTATTCGGCTCTGGTGACATATTTAAACCCCGAAGCCCCTTATATTTTATATATTTCATTCATCTATTTCTGTTCATCGCATTTTGTCTTATTTATTTGTATTTATTTATTTCTGTATGGAGCATCTGTAATCACACAATTTCCTCTGGGATTAGTAGGAGGAATATATCAGAGCATAAATCATAAAGTATTTCTGATTCTGATATACAATGACTGGAGACACGGACAAAAATCGTCATCGTCTGAGATGAATTGCGATTTCAGCTGTTTAATTTAGAATTTCCCCCTATCATAACAACAAATGAACATTTTTATGGAAACAGCATTAAAAATACGTCATGCTATGTGGTGGAGCTGTGATGGTTGGTTGACATTGATAGATGATTATAGGCTCATTGTATAATCCACTCAATGGAGGAAGGAAATCAACTGTATTTATTTGTTTTTCAGAGTTTATTCCTCCTTTTTCTCGAAGCCAAATTCAAGCAGAAAATACAAAATGTAATTGTTTCACTTTTTTCATCTTTTAATGCAGACCAATGAGCAGGGCTTAAAAGATTTGATATTGGGACTTAATTATTCTGCTTCAAATTGTATCTTTATATTTAAGGCCTTATAAACTACTACTGTGAGGTTTTGTTACACCCTGACGACTAAGAGCTCAATACTTGTAAAACCATGTTTTTGTTTCATCACATTTCACTGACAGCTCTAGGAACAAAAGCAAACAACCCCTGCAATTGTTATGCTCCGTAATGACTGTTAGAATCCAGATGGGAAATTGACCCAAAAGACACAAAAACACTCGCAAAAAGTTTTGTACACAGAGATCAGTCCATTTATAAAAACAACCCCGGGGGGTTGATGCAATGCAAGATCCTTGGAAGTGTAGGGTGAGATTGGAAAATAATGATATCAAGTGAAAATTAAACAATATTAAAAAAGGAAATCGGAGGATTGGAACATAGCTCAAAAAATGGTAGAGAGCAAGGCGAGCACACATTCACTAATACACAGGACAAGAAGTTACGATCCCTTGGGCCAGAATCCAAGGTAAAACCCATCTAGAAGCCCAATTCAGTCTATAAAGAAGCTAACAAGCAAGCTAACAAACTAACAAACAACATACAATCACCAATTACCTACCTGAGCCAACAGCCGTCTGAAACATGTCATCAGGGTTATTGCGTGGGCACCGTCCTTCATCCTTCATCGACGTTTCGTTACGTTCGGCCCACGACACCTCAAGAAAGCTTAACAGTGAAATGCAGCGTCATTCATCATCAACTCCCAGGCTCCACCTACACTTCGGTGCACTGAGTTCTGCTCGAACCTAAACGGTCAAACCTCTTCTCCTTTGTGTATAAATTCAACACGCCTGGCCTCTTGACGAGCAACTCCAGAATCGTTTTTCCTTTACTGCCGCTGCCAAACATTTAAGCACCTGTTTATGACGCAAATTGTATCGGCCCTCTGAAACACCAACCTTACACCCTGTCAGTATATGTCGAAATGTGCATACATCAGAACACAACTGACAGGCAGCATCCTCACACAACCACTGATTTAGGTTCTGAGGAGATAGCACATCATTTGTAGCAACAATGATAAACCTAGTTCTATTAGCCTCCACGCTCCACAACTCTCCACTTCAACTTTCTCCTCTCTACATTTTCCCAGTTCACCCACTGTCCTTGCTTTGCCTGTGACACTGCCAAAGTACATCTTACCGCCTCCTCTTGCCCGTGCACTTCTTCATCTACCATCTACCTCTTTTCTTCTGCTGATGCGTTGTTCCAAACTGTTTTTCTCCCCCACTCAACCCTAAGCCTCTACGCCGATGCTGTGCCCAGACTATGATATCCCTATTTCTAAGGGTCGCCTGTGCCTGCTGCACTGCCTCCTTTGGGTTCCACTTCCTCCGTGTTCTGACTATGGGCGCTCCACCCCTGACTACTAGATTCTTTGACTGAGTGGGAGTCATTTCCAACCTAACCTTGGCACAGTGGAACTCCTCTGTCAGGCTGGAGACCGGCAGCTCTAATATACCTTTCCCATGCAAGGCTAGAGACTGGCAACGCAGGACTCCAAGCCATTTCCTAACAAATCAGTTAATCCTTCTCTCTGGCTTTTCTACCTTTGAAAGGGGAACTCGTACACTGTCAATGACCACATTGTAATAACCCAATAACCCAATAACCCAAACTATGAACACCACATTTGTTGCTTTTCTGGGAGCCCAGTCAGATCCATGCTTGAGGTGCTGGGAATCATTTCCTGCCTCAACTCCTCCAATCGTCCCCTTTCACTAAGACTTGCGTCAAACCGTCTGCCCAGACTCTTCACTGGTTTCTCTGACACCGTAGACACCACCTCACCACGTATGACAAACCCCTTATCTACTACCTTCCCTATAATGCTTGAAATACTCCTAGACTTGCTTGGCTTAACTTTCATCCTAGCCCACTGCAGATTACCATAAAACTTATGCAACAACCTGCCAGTACATGCTGCGGTTGAGCAGAGGTGAAGATCTATAAAGTATGCTTTAACTAAACTCATTATGCTACCTGGCACTCTAAAGAAATCAAAAGCCTCCCATAATAGACGATGTGGCACTGACCCGAAAGCATTAAGCGAGGTGTAAGAACCCTTCATGCAAGTCTCTCTTCTTACGCCCAGCTGACTGGATTTGGTGCCAAATCATGCAGGTGTGCTCTGAGCACCCGGAGAAGCCGGGAATTCCAGCCTTTTGCACCACAGTATCAATTAGTCTATTCTTTCCTAGATAAGTAGACAGCCTCTGAAAACATTCTCTTCAACATTAGGTAAACTTACTCATCTCTAAAGAGTCCCTTTCTTTAGAAATGATTCTCCCCCTGCTGTGCGCCATGCCTTGGAAATCACCTGCTACTTCCAAACTACCTTCATCAACCTCCATAGAAACCTCAACATATCTGGGCAGACTCTTATACAGCTGGTGTAGGGCACTACATCAGGTCTTGGGGCTGGAGAGGCCCTTGCTTGCTTCACTATTTCCTAAACCTCCCGCCACCTTGGTGGACTACCATCACACTGACTATCGATTTCGCCAATAGGTGGAATGTCAGAGGGAAGTGCAATCTCTCTAACCCTTTCCCTATCTTTGTGCACCTCCTCCAGATACTGCTCAAGCTTCTGCTTCTGCACAATAAGACTACCATTCTTCTCCAAACTAAACAACAACGTCACAAACCTAAATGGATCCTTATAAAATGCTATTCTAGCTCGCTCTTTTCATTTCCTATTTTTCCTCATGTTCTCTGCTCTTCTTAGCACTGCCAATCATTCCTTCACATCTGCCTGCAGTAATCAATGCCTTTCTTCTCATCCTCTGTAGCTTTCCTCCGCTGCCGCTTAAGCTGCCTTCTCTCCTGGATAAGTCTTCCTTTTGTTGATGCTTGCCGCTGTCTACCTTATCCTCTGGTGTCTTCCTCAACGACACCAAACCTTTCCTTTCCATAGTCAAAAATTAGATCTTCCATCCCCTCCAACTTGCTCTCAACAGTTCCTTTAAGCATGTCCATGTCCTCCTAGCCAACTCGCTATTAATATCTTCCCACTTCCTACGTTCTGCTGCACCTGGCCACTTAACTCGAGGTTCCAGAGTACCAATCTCCTTCTTCTGCTGGCTGGCTTCTCTGTCTGCTTCAGTGCTAGGACCTGCCTCAACATCAGGGATGCTGATGTCCTGCGCTGTGGGTTACTTCCTGTAGTTGTACTTCGCTCAACCGACCTGGTATACTTCTTAAGAAATATTTATCAATGCGTGTTCCCTCTACCAAGCACCTCTTCCTCCCTTGATGAATTCTAAGACCCTTCAAGGTTGTTACTTTCTTTCAGCCACAGAAAAAACAAACAAACCCGCTGCTTCTTCCCATCTACGCCTGAACTAGTGGCTTCCACTGACATGTTTTCCCTACTCATGGTCAAATCTGTTTGGGGGTCAATAGCCATGTCAGTCATGAGTGAGTCATCTTCCGCCCCCCTCAACTTTGTAGTTAATTATGGCGTAACCAATGGCCTATTGGCCCTGGCGACTCCACAATGAGGTGCTAACCCGCTGTAGCCCCAGTAGGGTCTATTCCCTCCTGTTAGCTGTCTTTCCACGCAGTCGCTAGGTCTTTCTCTAGTGGCCAACTGTACTATTCACAACACTCACTAGCCTAAGCTAGCTGTAGCATTCATTAATGCACAGGAAAGGATGTTACAAGCTCTTGTGCTAAAACACATCTGGAAGCCTGATTCAGATTATAAAGAAGCTAACAAGCAATACAACAAACAGCTAGCAAGATACAAGCAAGCCACCAAACAATCTACAGATTAGTCCACGCTGCTTGGCCACTTGGAATCTGCAAACAGCTTGTGAGGGTAGAATATGAGTAACCACCTCACCTTTCCCTGTCCATGACCTGTTTGCAGGCAGATGTGAAATCCAGCATCATCCACCATCAACTAGGTGCCCTGAGTTGTGCCTGAACCTAAACGGTCAAACCTTTTCCCTCACGTACAAATCTAACCTGCCTACAAGCAACTTCAGAATTCAGGTCGGGCAAGTCTTCGGGGGACTATCTGACATTTGTCTCTAAGTGCTGTGGCGACAGTGAATGAAGGCCTCATCAAAAAAGAAAAAAAAAAGGTTCTCCAGATGGAAAAGCATCGCTGACAATTTTTACAGTTCCAAGGGTTTAGGTCATGGACGGAGAAAGGTGAGGCGTTTGCTCCTATTCTACCCTCAAGAGCTGTTGACAGATTCCAGGTGGCCAAGCAGCGTGGACCAATCTGTAGTTTGTGGCTGAAGCTCATAGTCTGCCTCCTCAACCGTAGATGGTAAACAGATGGGAGACTGTTGCACCAACCAATGAGAGAGCTGACATACATCCAGAACCAAAAAAAAAACCAAACAAACTTTGGCCCCCCAGTCTGATGCCCTGAGGAATTTATGTAACATCGTAAAAATACGTTTCTCTTGGCTGATGGGAAAACGGTAAAGGATTGGTTTATGTAGAGAAACTGGACCGGACAATGAGTTGGGTCGTAATGCAGATGTATATCTAATCAGAACGGGTGGATGAAGAGGATTGTTCGTCTACGGAGTTATTCAGCGTAACCGATTAAAGCTTTTCTTTTTTCCCCCAATACACAGAAAGCAAGGTAATGACCAGGCGGAGGGCGGTAACTGCATCGAGCTCAGCTGCTCGGGGCTGGCAGATAGCAGAGAGTCCTGTGGTGAGATGACAAGTTTTGGCGCGATCGAGGACTTGGACGGTCGAGGGGGTTGGGGTGGGGCACCTTCTCCGGAGTGGTGTGTTACTTTGCTTTTCTATTACCAGGAAAAATTAGGAAGTCCAAGTCAGATATCTGGGAATTTGAAACGAAATGGCGTCAGGAAGCCAAAGATATCCCACTTGACTACTCCTCAGGTTTTTGGCAGCCTCTCAGCTTCAGTCAGACTGGTAAGAGCATTTTTTGCAAAGTCTGCTAAAACAGTCCAACATGGTTAGACCAGAGCGATGTTTCATCGTCCACACATCGGCGTTTTCCCACTTTGGTAACAGATTATGAAAACCTTTTAAGATCTGTTCCTGTAGGGCAGGAATGAAATTAAAAATGTAACACATACATCGGGTGAGGAGAAGGAGGAGGAGGCCCTGAGATTCATGTTTTGATAGGTGTGGAGGAGAAGGAGGTAGGAAATGGCCCCTTCTCCGACAGCTCCTGAGATTACCATCCAGCCGAAACATACAGTAACCACCAGCGTTGAACGGAGGACCTCAAGAAGGTCTTAAAGCTTCCTGAGTTCTTGGCAAATGGAGGAGAGTTACTTTTTGTGACCGCTAATGTGTTTCTCTTCAGCTGCCAGGCCTGAAGGCAGTATATCAGGAGTTAATGGGAGACCCATTAGATGGGCGGTGCTGAGACAAAGAGGGGATACCCCGTGCAAAACGGTCAGGAAGCCATGACTTAGCAACAAATGAAAACCCTTTTGTCAAGTTCTTTGGTGCACAGGGGAAAAATAGAAATCGTGAGCAAACAAACACAAGGGATGAAAAAGCTGCAAAAAGTTACATCCTGCTTTTTTTTCTTTTTTTTTTTTACTGTTTGCATGTATCATTTCAGAAAGGAGACGGAAGGCGGTGGACTTGTCCCGTCCATGGTACGAGAGCCAGAGCAGCACCCCAGATCCGGAGAGCCGCCTGAGGTTGATCCTGAGACCTGGAAGGTACACACTCTTGCGAAAAGGTCACAGAGCCATCAAACAAACACACTTCTCGTAATCGGCCGATCGTATTTAACACATCACAACTAATGCACGCCATAACAGCAATCCAACAAGGGTTACTGGAACTGTTCTGTAACGACACCAGTGTTTCTCCCTTTTTCGGTCAACACTGCGTGAAGTAATAAGATACACAACATTTTCCTCAGATCATTTTCACTCCTGCAAACCTTAAGTCCTGTGATACTGCGTCTTGCCGCCGCGGCAAAGTCAGTGATAGGATACTTTAAACAAATGCTCAAAACTCTCTGATAGAAACAGAAAAATCCTTTATACTTATAACATTACAGTACTTTGATATCATCGTAGATTATGATCCTTTTCAATGAAAACGAAGGAGGACGTGAAACTGTGAGAATATAATGAGATCATTTGCCTCCCTTTAATGATAATGATCCGATAATGTAATATCAGATACATAACGTCAGCCCCGGCAGAATATAGTTATTATAACATATCTGGGGGAGTTCTTTTATATATCATATTAGATCTGCTGATTAAGCAATTTGTGTTTTTGCTGATAACCACCAGAAAGTCACTTTTTAAAAGACAAAAAAAAACCCAATCACCACATGTTCAGAACATGAACAAACCAATCTTTAAGACCTTTCCAAATGAGCTGGGGACACTGAATCATCGGCGATGTGGTGTAAATCAGCGGCTCCCAGCAGTGGAGCTCCCCTCACTGGTGACTGCGGGCAGCTGTGATTCACCGTGAGTTACTTCCTGGCAAACAGCCCGGTGACTCTGAATCACAACGGGCCCGTAAATGATCGCGCGCTCTGACGATGATCCGGTTTTGTTCTGAGCTGACCGTAAAACTACCGTAGAAACTGATGACTGTCAGAAACGCTTAAGAATAACACGTCTTGTTGTGCGACGACGGTTTCACGTTCTGTTGTAAAGTTTTGTTTGATGCACTCAACTGACGCTGAGTTTACCAAGGCCTTGGATTCAGAAACACGGTTAATGACTTCAACCTTTCACCCCAATTCATCAGACTGCTGTGATTTGGAGGCCTCGTGCAAAGACTTATGAAAGGTCCCAAAATTCTAAAAACAGTCCAAAAACATGCAATAGGTTAACTGGAGACCCTCAATTGTACAAATGGCGACCAATCAAGGTGCGTAACTACGCCTCCCACCTTGAGTGCAGGATAAGCGTTAGACATAATGCATGAATTAATCTTCTAATTAATTAATTAGGCGTTATCCAACTGACTATTTTCCTTCCTAAATTTGGGTTTAAAACCCAACAGTGTGACTGCGGCTGCATTTCTGCCCAGGGAACTTTCCCCCGGGAACTAGAAGTCCTTTCAGAATATCTGTGCCTCTCAGAAATCAGGGATTAAATGTTGTCCCCCCCGGGGGTTTTATTTCCCTCGGAAGAAGTTCCGGGTGTGGTGGAAGTACGCTCAGACGGCTAAGTGGGGTCGTATTTTTCCGTTCTTGAGGTCTATTCTCGATGGAGTTACAGGAATAATTATACGTCCAAAGATGCAGGTCTTGTTGAACACTGAAGTAAAAACATTAAACACAGTGGGAACTGGAAATGACACTGTGAGGCTTTTGGCCTTTACTTGCTGCCACCTGCTGGACTGGAGGTATAATGCAGTTGTTGGTATTTGTTTGAATGGACTGATTTACCTACTTTGTTACAACTAGATGTAGGAGGTACGTAGACAAAATGTATCAGAGATATTTTAATATTTTTTCTCTCTGGTCAATAAACAAAAAGTGGTGCACTTTACCTGTCACTGAAAACCCAGCGTTACCTGATGTAAACACAAAATGTGAGTTTATAGAAATATTGGTTTCAAGTCGCTCATTTAAGTGACAAAATTATCTTGGAGCAACAAGGAAGGGTTTAACAATGATACGAGCCAATCTTTCCTGCTAAAAGAAATATGATAAAGGTACCTCAGGAATATTTTGCTCACAAAGCAGATGCTCTTAAAATGCAGCAAAGACGGCTTCTGGGCTGAATGTGTGTGGCTTCACAGAGGAGCTCGAGTGTCTGATCAGGCTTTTTCATTTTTCGCCGGGGACCTTTTTAAATTCCGCCCACTTATTAGGACAGCACAACAGACTCATTCATTCAGAGACAATAAACCACGTGTTTTTTTTTAATGTAATCAAGATGACCTCACTTTAAATCGCGTCTAACAGCCAAAGCTCAGCGGTGACAATCCCTGTTGCTCCCTCTTAGCCACGCGTTGTGTTTTACCTCAGACATGAACATTAGTTCTTCCATCACTAAAACCCTCTTCTGATTGTGACTAACCAATTTCATTCATTTACATTTTTATTGGAAAATTAAAGGATTGTACTTCTGCATATTTTAATTGGCTTTTAAAGAAAAAGGGGTATTGGGTATTTAAACCATGAAAAATTGTAAAATTGGATTCTAAGTTTGACTCGGTATATCTGGACTTATAAAAGTGATGTGATAAAGGAGGAATTTCATGCCGGTCGTGATTAAAATGTCGGCCCTTGAATGGAGATTTCTGTGAGAGGGTCAGTCGAGTCAGCCTCATGCTGGGCTCAGTGTTTTATACATCTGCACACAATGATTAAGCCGTAATTAAAGGATTTTCTTCACAGCTGATTTCCATCTCCTTATTGAAAACACAAATATGTTTAGATGCAGATAAGAAATGATTTAGTTTGAAAAAAGAAAAAAGAAAAAAAACGCCGGTGCAAATGCTTGCATAAGCTTCAATCCTTGATTTTCAAATCCTGGAGGAGTCAGGATCAGGCTTTGTTTTCGTTCTGCCCTTGACCTGCTTTCGGCTCCAGCTATTTTTTTTTTTAATTTCCGGGAAACCATTAATGAAGGGGCGAATATTCCTGTCTTTTCAAAACCGAGGAAATCTGTTCATCTTTGCCACGCAGCTTGTGTGAGTCCCTCGTCTGTCCCTGTCTTCACTTCCAGAAACTCATTGTCTGTTGTTTGTGCTGCTGAAGTCGTGTCCTCATCTAGCACTTGGAAAAATCGGGGATTTTACCGACTTCGCAGGCTTTAGTAGAAAAACCACATGATATGTTTTATATCCTGGGGTCATACTTTTGTACTCACATGGGTATCTCTATCTTTATTTCGGTATTTCAGCGGTAGTACATACGTTCCACCATACCTCATTCTTCACTCTTGCATATTTGTGCATAGACGTGCTCACACATTCATTTGTACATTTTTAAATACACATACATGCGTACGAACCAAATGTGCACAAGTGTGTGTAGACGTGCTTGCACACGTGTGTATTCGCACTCATTCGTCACCATAAATGACACACATTCACACACACGCAACAAAATGTTTGCGTATACATACATGTGCATGTATATATACAGAACATGCTACATGTTATTAGAAGATTAAGTCAAGACATGATTGGAATTGACAAAGGTATCAAAAAACACACCTCGAGAAAGATATGATTTAGGATTCAAGGATTCAAAGATTCAAGGGATTCAAGGTTCAAAGTGTTTATTGTCACTTGCACAGTGAGGAAACGTGTTTCCCTGTTCAATGAAATTCTTACTCTGCTGCCCGCAGTGAAGCCAGATAGATGTTAGTTGAAGAGAAATAGGTAAATAAGTCAGGATGAAATAACAAATAATAAGCAGAATAAGGACAGTATTGGATGTGCAAATTGATAAAGTGTATATTGAAATGTAAATGGTCCCCTACAGCTTTGTGTGTGCAAATTTACAACATGCAGGTTGAATGTAAAGAGAAAAGTAAACAGTTGAGTACAGCACTGTCTGTGTAAAAAGAGTGCAAGAGAACCAAACAGAAGAGTCTGATTGTCCTGAGATGGTACATGCTTGTTAACTCTTGTCATTTGTACTTAAAATCCCACTCAAATAAACCGGCACTGGATTTGTGTATAAATGTATCAGAAGTATTGAAGCGTTTTGACTAAATTATGACAATTGTTCCTGTACCGTCATAAACATACCGATAATAACTTGACACAAGATGATCGTCCATCGCCTTCCACTTATACTGCACTGAGGTTCAGGAGGGGACATTTGAGCCGATCCCAGCTGTCATCGGGCGAGAGGCGGGGTACACCCTGGACCGGTCGCCAGGCAATCGCAGGGCCGCAAAAACAGACAAACAACCATTCACTCACTCAATTTTCCCAATTAACCTGCAGCGTGTTTTTGAATTGTGGTAAGAAACCCACGCAGACACAGGGAGAACATGCAAACTCCACACAGAAAAGTCCCCTAGTCGGAATCCAACCAGGGTCGGCCTTAGTGCTGTGAGGCCGAAGCGCTAACTGGCGTCACCGTGCCGCCACTGAAATAGTTCTTTATTCAAATAGTAGCTTAGCACGTCTAGTCAATTGAATAAATACATGATGAAATAGCAGCACGATTCAATCAGAGATGGTGTTGGGCTGCAGTGGGAGGACCTGTCTGTGTCCCTGGTGTCACAGATGATTGTTGTACACATCATATTGTTCCTCGTAGCTTTGATACAATCAAATAGGGCTTTCGTCTCCGTTTTCCCTGCTTTGATTCCCAAAGTGCACGATTCTGGGTGAGGACTTTGAAACCGGCATGTCTCCTCCCCCCAACTTTCAGCAAACACACACACACACACACACACACACGCACAGTCGATCCACAGCGACACCTCAGCTTATCAGAATTACTGCGATTTTAAAAACTGACTTGTCTTTTTTAAAATTTGATGCCATTACTTGCATTTCTCTGTCGGCTAAGAAAGACTCGTGCGATACGACGTCACTTTCTCCCCTTGTTCGTCTCTCGAGTCTGAGACGGGGCGGAGAGATGAAATAAGACGAGGTAGACAGTGACACCAGCGAGACGCCTTGTCACAGCCGGGGGAAATGAACTGACAGCCTCGAGCTCTTGGAAAGAAAACAACTGGATTGTGTTTGTTCTCTCAGGGAGAATCGGACTTGTTCACGGGGCTTATTTTCAGTCCCGAACACTTCTGAAAAACCTGATACTTATTTACCGGATAGATATTTATCCGCAGATTGCATTGTGAATAATCGCAAAGGCAGAAACCATGTGTGACTGCTCGTGTTCTTCATTTGGACAATGCCCCATCTTGTGGACAATCGATGCAGCATGTGGATTTTGTTTTCAACCCGCTTTAACTCTGCCCTTTTAATCCCTGCTTCGTGGCCAGCATTACTTTAGAGACATAAAAAGAAAGTGTGCGAAGAACTCACGGTGCAGACAAGGCCTCACACGTCATCATAAGAACACACAGTCGTACGTGAGATGCAAAGGCAGCAGGGGTCTTTGGTCTCCAGCCAGAATGTTGTGTCTCCCCCCGCTGATTCCGTGTCAAGTACGATTGCAGCCAAAAATAAATCAACGTGACAGTTTTGAAACAGGTAAAATTTTTATTTTCAGACATGTGACCTTTGACCCAAATTGGTTCGGTGATGCTCGCATGTCACGGATGTCCTCGCGTAAAGATTCATGTGTGATCTTTACCGTCGACCATACCTCTCTATCTCACACACGCACATTCACACACACACACACGGACACACACACACACACACGCACACACGCACACACACACACACACACAGTCACTGGCCCGGAGGAAAGACAAGCTCCGGTGACCGGGTCCAACTGGCCCCTGATGCATTCTGAGGGGTGAGTGGGAGCGGAGGAGCTGTCCGGTGCTGAAATGAACAACCTTCACTCTGACAACACACCTGCACGCTCACATCTCCCTAGATCTACCCATACAGTCCATGTGTGCGTGTCAGATTTCCCACTGATTGCCTTTGTGCGTGTGTGCACGTGTGATACCGGGGCTTCCATGTGATTGGCTGCAGTGCGTCGTCTGTGTATGTGTGTGTGTGTGTGTGGGGGGGGGGTATGTGCGTGCCCCCCCCCCCCTCCACCCGAAAGTGACGTCTTTGCCAGATTAATGGGAGTGTTTATAATTAGGCCCATGATGTATTTCTGGAGCGGCCTCTTTGTCGCTCTGAGCCTCCTGGAGTCATTCTTGGTTTCTCACTGCCACCTTGTGGATTTCTTTTTTTTTTTTTCGGGGGTGGGGGGGGGTCATATGATTTTTTTTTTCTTTTGTCATTTCATTATCATTTTTTTAAGGATTTCATTTCTAAAGAGGGGGTGACTGGAGGACACAGCAGCTGGAGCAGCCTTGATACTGTGGAGATGATACGGCGTGACCGTGAGATGATGGGAATAAATAAAAATTATCTAAAGGGCTGATTGTTGCTTTTCTTCTCCAACCCCCCCCCTACACACACACTTCCGTTTGTCCTCCTGCCCCCCCCCCTTCCACAAGAACAAAACCGGTGACTTCTCCCCTTCTCCTCCCCCCACCCTTTTTTTTCCCAACCCCTCTTCCTTCCCTCCCCACGCAATGTGTTGCTCACAGCATCAAAACTTCAAGTCCATATCCGTGACCAGATTTCAAATCAGATCAATTTAGATCCCGGACACAAAGAAGAAAAAAAGAAGAAAAGTCCCACTTCTGAGGGGCTGTCGAAGCTGATTCCAGAGCAGGTCCCTCCGATGTCAGGGAATCAAACCTTCTGGATCCGGCCGGAGCAAGGTGACCTTGCGTGGGGTGGAGTGAAGATCTCAAGCCCAGCTCGCCTTTTCCCCCTCCTCGTTTCGCGGATGACAGGACGCAGCCCGCGGGACACATTTCGGGGATAAATTCACTCCCTTCCCCCCCCCACACACACACTCTCCTGTCCGCCTGCACCCACGGTGAGTGTCTTCGGGGAGTGGGGTCCGCAGCAGCCGTGGGTGGGGGGGAGGCAACCCACTCCCTTTCCTCAGCGTCGTTGGCAGTAACAGGTGTTTTATGTGAAATTATATAGAAAAGGTGCGTGAATTTATTTTACCCCTGGGTTTGTTTGGGTTTTTTTGGTTTGTTTGTTTGTTTTGGGGGGGGGGGCTTTTATTGCATGTGTAAAAAAAAAAATCCAGTTTGGGCAAATATTGATTTTTGAAAATACTTTACATTTGTTGTTTTTCTTTCTCCCTTTAGTTAAATATTCATTTAGCACCAAGACGTCAGAAATCTTGAGGCCATCATGTTCATTTGGAGGGTTTCAGATTTTAAGGAGACACTCCTGTCGTGAGGTTACGATGCATTTTGCTTTTGCTTCATCCGGACTTTTTTCTTTCACTTCAATTTAAAATCGATTCTGGTCCACTTTGGTGTTTTTTTTCTCCGTCGTTTGAGATTCAATAATCCGCCCCGGCGACGAAACGGTTAAATTCGGGTCGCATGGGGGGGGGGGGGGGGGCTGCCCCCCCCAGGGGCGCTTCTCCCCAGCCTCCCCCGTGCAGGTCGTGTCTTCCGGCCCTCTCC
>CAAKHD010016797.1:95446-107499 GCA_901007705.1 Fistularia tabacaria
CCTCGTGGGGTGTGTTCACTCCGACTCTTGCTGCTGGGGGCAGAGACCCTGGAAGATTTATTTACGGTTGAATTCTAGAGTGGGTGGAGATGTGTGGGGGGGGGGGGGTCATTCGTGTCTGGTAATAACGTTTTAATTACATGAATTATCGGGAGAGGGGGGGGGGAGAAATAGAACAAAAGAAAAAGGGGATGTTCTTGTCAGACTGTTGTATTGATGGTGATTATGAATAGTCAGACTGATGGAGGGCCTGCAGGAAATGCATGCGACGACTGCAAATTCAGTCACAATTCACGTCAAGGCTGGACTATTTATTGGATTATTTGATTATTTATTATTTCCTCATTTTATTCTGATTGCTTTCGTTTTTGTTGCTGTTCTTATTATAGTCATTGTTGTATTATTATTCCCAAAAAAATTTTTTTAGATCTGTTGCCTGCCAAAAATGGAGAGGAGCAAACTCTGCAGTTCCTGCTGGAGGTGGTGGAGATCCTCACCAGCTACATACGCAAGACATTCGACAGATCCACCAAGGTCCTGGACTTCCATCACCCCCACCAGCTGCTGGAGGGCATGGAGGGTTTCAACCTGGAGCTGTCCGAGCAGCCGGAGTCCCTGGAGCAGATCCTTGTGGACTGCAGGGACACCCTGAAGTACGGCGTGAGAACAGGTGGGAGAGCGAAGTGGCGCGAGGACGGCGCTGTCAATAACCGCCATGAGCTTACACGCCAGCTTAATGATTACAGATAAATCCCTTCTCTCTCCACCTCTGAAGTGGCGGCACTTTTGTTGTCTTTTCATCCATCAGGTCACCCCAGGTTCTTTAACCAGCTGTCCACTGGATTAGACATCGTTGGGTTGGCAGGAGAGTGGCTGACCTCCACGGCCAATACCAACATGTGAGTGCTGTTACGCGGGTCGCGATTCATTATCCAGACCGTCTTCCCGGGTCTCAGTCATGCAGATAATGACCAATATGTTAGTTTCATTCCCGCGCTCATTGTTTCTCAGAGGCTCCAAGCCACTTCATGTTTATTTCGCGTCGGCGAAGAATCTTCCCGCCGCGGAACCTCCAGGTTGTCAATCGAGCGGCATAATAAAAAGCACAAAACAAGACATTTATACTGCGACTCCCCCGCAGGATTGTCAATGTTGGCCTGTGCTCTGGCCGTGGTCACATAATTCAGCCCTGCAGGCAAACTAAATTACATATTGATTCACATTCACAGTCAACATGGTGTCTCAGTTACATGTAATGCGAGTTCCTGTGACATAACAATGCTCGTGAGAGGAGGGGGCCAGGGGCCTCTGCCCTCAGACCTCCTGCACACAGTATCATCTCCGGGGCACACAATACGACACAGCCCAGTGACAAGAACTCGACAAATCATCCATGTCATGTTCCAGACTGTAGGTAGTTGTGTGGGGTTACATTTAGAGGCATGTTATTAAATGACAAAGTATAGGTTTCCCTATCTGGCTGATGCAGCATTGACGATGATGATGGAGTGAGTGAGGCACAACTTGACCAGGAGCTCACCTGATGCATTGAGGAGACCAGTTGATGGATGTCAGGAATAAAAATATCAAAGTCTGCAATGTCTGATTGCACATTGTCTCTGGGATTCATGGTGTGGAAGGATGAAGAGCCACTCCAAGATGCGAGAGCATAGCGTGAAGGTCAGCTGACAGAGGACCCAAATGTTTAAGACACCCAAGGATGATCCTCTCGGGAGTCACTTCATTAACACCGTGACTCGCGATTGCTGAGAATATTCCTCTCGTGGGATTATATGTATAACCTTTGTTTAAGTCAAATCACTTTGAGTGTCCTGCAGAGGACAAACGTGCTCATTCTGCTGGCCATTGCTGCTCAAAATGAGGAGACTTGACTATTCTCATCAGCAAGTCCATCTTTTATGTGACAATGAGCAACCATCAAGAGTTTTAAAATATGTCCTCCGACATGGACTGTGCAAATATGAGCAGTTTGAAGTAATTTAGTCCCCAGGGGACATTCAAGTCTCTTCATGTTCTGTCCTCGAGAGGATGAGATCTTGTAGACACGTCTCAGTAACAGTTTTTGAATTGTTAAGGCCTCTTACAGATGAACATTTTCAGAAGTGTAGTTCACAAATCACCACAATAAAAACAACAACAACAACAAGAACAATAATAATAATGTTAACAATACTACTGTCACTACTACTACTACTAATAATAATACATAATAATGCTTATGCAAGAACATCACCAACAACAATACTACTACAACTACTACCTCGAAGTATAGTTTACAAACCACCGCAATAACAACAGCAGCAATAGCAATAATAATGTTCATGATATTACTGCTGTTACTATGACTACTCATCAAAATAATAATAATAATAATGATGATGAATATAATAATAGCAGTAATAATAGGATTGAGCTTTAAGTTCCTGGTT
Organism: Fistularia tabacaria; assembly: GCA_901007705.1. Lineage (NCBI taxonomy): Eukaryota > Metazoa > Chordata > Actinopteri > Syngnathiformes > Fistulariidae > Fistularia > Fistularia tabacaria. Next base: position 97,897 of record CAAKHD010016797.1, read on the forward strand.
GCTTAGCATATTTAATTTTTTGTCAGCATTGATATATACATTATAACATAGTGCATATATGTGTGTGTATATGTTGTATATATATGCACATGTATATATGTACACATATATACATGTTTATAGATATATTCCAGAATGATATTTATAGCATTATTGAATAAACAGGGCAGCTTTATGGAAAACCAACACTGCTAATTGCTCATCCAGCAATGAGGAGTCATAGAGTTCCACTGCTGTGGACGTCACGCTGAAAGGCAGAAACAAAAGGGTGGCGGTTATTTACTTTTTTGTAATTTTCATTTATTAATTACTCTATCAACTTTAATTATCTCTAGCATATATTGACTGACACCAATGGACAGAGCACTTCAGCCTGGTCTTATATAATCAAAATGACTGTGTTTTTATTTGCATGACCGAATACAGTGAGATGAATGTACAAGATCTGCAATTAGGCATCTCACTTGTTTATTTGTTCTTCTTTGTTTATACATGCATACAAACAGAGCTCCCCCGAATTGTCCTCCAACGGTTCGAGACAAGAAAGATACTTTTAGAATCATATTAAAGGAGAAGAGAATCCCGAACGAACGTCCTCCTGTTGTTCGAATCCTCGGAGGTTAAGATCAGCTGACTTTGTGTGCAGCAGACATGTTCTTGTGAAGGTGCAAGGATTTCTTTAAAAACTGAGATTTCCTCTCACTGACTCAAATGTTGTATCGATAAGCTGAATGCAGTGCAGTTATGTCTGTGTCGTTTTACTGCAGCAGTCTATTTCAAAAAGATGTTGTTCTGGTTGATATGTGACCGTGCAGAAAATTGTATCTGCTCTATTCTATTGTGAGAGCGACTCATGCGGTACCAATTCAATATGCACGTTGTTACATATCACTGTGATTCGCATTGATCCCGGCAGTCCCCTCTGCCGTCTTTCGGCGAAAGGAATTTATTGCATATGGCAAATCGTATTTAAATTCCAAATCGACAAGAAATAGCCTATAAATTTGCAAGAATTTTCGTGAAAAGCAGCAAAAAAATAGGACGAAATCACCTAAAACGGGCAGGGCGTAACTGGGGTTACAGGAGGGCTTGAGGGGGCTTTTATGAATGTGCATGCAGGCTCTGAAGAGGCAGTTTTGCAGCATTAAATGAAACAAAAAAGGAAAAAAAAAAACACGCAGGCTTGTTGCCTCCCACCTGTGCGTTTGAATTGTTACAGGTTCACTTATGAGATCGCCCCTGTCTTTGTACTCATGGAGCAACTGACGCTGAAGAAGATGAGAGAGATCATCGGATGGCCCGACGGAGAGGGCGATGGAATATTTTCTCCAGGTTAGAGCTCTACGACTAATCCAGAAAAAAAAAGCATGCTTGGCCGCAGAGCATGGTGAGCCTTTTCAAGGTCTCAGTTGCTTCTTATTACACGGCGTCATACTCCGTCGGACGCCAGCAGAAGTGCTGTTTCATCGCCGCCGTTCTGAAAATGTAGTTCCCGCCGTGAAAGAGCGCATCTGGTCTCCTCAGGAGGTGCCATCTCCAACATGTACAGTGTGATGATTGCCAGATACAAGTTCTTCCCCGAGGTCAAAACCAAAGGCATGGCAGCTGCACCCAGACTGGTCCTCTTCACCTCGGAGCATGTAAGTCTTAACGCCGATTAGCATATCCCCCGGAAACATTACCGAGTGGGCACTGTGCGTACGTGCCTCACGTGTTACTGTAGCTCGAACCGTGCTGATTAAAACACGTCGTGTCGCAGAGCCACTACTCGATCAAGAAAGCAAGTGCAGCTCTCGGCTTTGGAACGGAAAATCTCATCCTTCTGAGCACAGATGAAAGGTTAGTTTTTCATCTTCAACGTATGCGGGCACGAAAGGGGGAGTTTTGGAAAGTCTCTGTCACTTATATTCAATCTTGTTTTCCAGGGGAAGAGTCATTCCTGCTGATTTGGAAGCCAAAGTACTAGAGGCCAAGCAAAAGGTGACTGCCAACAACGATCAATCTGACATCAGCCTCGCCAGCTTATTTATTTGCTCCTGCCGCACATCGAGAAACCCTTGTGATTGCTGTCGAGTTTATTCGCAGCAGAGGAAATGCTAAAATGAGCCGGGGCGGCAAGGTTGTTCCAGTAAAGTTAATGCTTCCTTCTGCTCACATATGACGTGCTCCTGGTGTAAAAATGCCTCACCTGGAGGTAATCCTTCAAAAGCAAAAAGATATGCCGGGCTGGAGGAAATGGGAGAGATATTTTGCCTCTAATAGCTGTAGACAAGAAGGGTGCATTATCTGGGGAATATATTTTAGCCCCTCACTCTTTGAAGTCAACAATCATAGGGATATTGAAGTCATTCTTCATTTCTCTACTTTGTGCTTGCAGGGTTATATTCCGATGTTCGTGAACGCCACAGCCGGTACCACCGTCTACGGAGCCTTTGATCCCATCAATGAAATTGCGGACATCTGTGAAAAGTACAACATGTGGCTCCATGTGGATGTAAGAGATTATAAAATGATAAAATAGCATCTTTCGGTTGTCGGCTGGCAAGTCATTATCATCCTGACCATCCCGGCTGAAGCTAGTTTGCGGTGCTCTGTGCAGGGAGCTTGGGGAGGAGGCCTGCTGATGTCAAGGAAGCACAGGCACAAGCTCAATGGAGTGGAGAGGTAAAACGGGCAAAGAAAGAAAAATGAATAAAAATAAGAATTTAAAAAATAACAGCAAAATCAATTGTATAAGAGGTCATCGAAATACTGTTTGAGAGGTTCCTGCCACTCATGTGCATCGTGTTTAATAAAAATTTAGGTATTTGTTTGGTCAGTGCTGGAGGAAATAATTGAACAGGTCAGAAACATTTTGGAAAACAATGGAAAACCCAAATTAAAAATGCAATATTTAAAAGCTCACAGCAGAACAGGGGTTTCTGAGTGTGTATGCTGGGAAGCACAATGTTGAAAATGAAAAAAAATATCTCAAAGAATTGACTTTTTTTCCAGGCACATACTAGGTAAGTGAAAGGATGTTAAATTTCATTTACAGGGCTTATTTGCTATTTTATTTCCCCGATTCTCAAAATTTCAGCCAACGAAAATGGGCGTTCAGACATTCCTTATCCAAACAGCACCGTAAAACACCAAATGACATCATTGTCTTTTAAAATCTTTTTAAAGAATTGTATAAATTTCGCTTCAACCCAGGAGATTAAAATTGTCCTTCTCATGATCTGAACATCATGCTTGTTCAGTGAAGATCAGCGTAGATCAGCCATCATGAACTCTCATGAGGACGATAGATTTCTTGTCTAGTAGACAGAGGACTGGCGCCCCCGAGTGGCCATCAAAACCATGATTAGAAATAAAGACAAATCAGGTGACCTCTGGATGGAATAAGCATGCAGCTGTGTTAATATATTAAAGAACATTTTGGAAAATTATTATAATGAAAATTTTTGGTTTAGTTTTGCTTTGTTTTTTGATACTCCTGAAAATGGTCATTCATCTTTTTTTTTATTACTGATAGATTGAATTTAGATTAAACATATGTTATTCACCTTCTCTTAAACCAAACTCAATAAGACGCCTCTTCTTAAGGAGCGCACAAAATAGCCTTAAAGTAAAAATTGAAACCTCCATTGAGTGGACTGATCACAACGGAAGTAGTGGTGATTATTTGCACTATTTAGATATTCTTGTGAGAATATTCCTTTACAAAAGTACCATTTGAATAGTGTGAGAATCAACAAACTACAAAACAACCCTCAAGCCTGCGGTGAGGAGAGCGAGAGTGAGAGATAGCATTGTTTACAGTTTCAATTTCTGTGCAGGGCCAACTCAGTCACCTGGAACCCGCATAAGATGATGGGAGTGCCGCTGCAGTGCTCTGCCATTCTTGTCAGGGAGAGGGTGAGCGGAAGTTTCTGTCCTCCCTCCGAACACGATGCCTCTCCTGCACGCGCATGAACACACCAACTACCACTCAAACACGTTTGCATTCGTGCAACGTAACTGACACATTGCTCTCGTCACATTTGTATTTCGCCGCAGGGACTATTACAGGGCTGCAACTCCATGTGCGCTGGCTACCTCTTCCAGCCGGACAAGCAGTACGATGTCACCTACGACACGGGGGACAAGGCCATTCAGTGTGGGCGACATGTTGATATATTCAAATTCTGGCTCATGTGGAAGGCAAAGGTGTGGTGCCATTCAGCAATACATCAAATACGGTGTCTTTTAATATTTGATGATCACGGCTACATCTTGAGGTATTTAATCCTTTTTTCTTTCATTCCATCTCAAAGGGAACTGTGGGATTTGAACAACATATCGACAGATGCCTGGACCTTTCCGCGTACCTGTACAATAAAATAAAAGGAAGAGAGGGCTTCAAGATGGTGTTTAACACAGAGGTGAGATCACTGCTCCTTTAGAGAGGAACCAACCTTGACAACCACCAAAAGGACTTATGATGTAAATCAACGTTATGGTTATCTGATACATATAGACACAGGTGCAACCCTGAAGTAAAACTCTCTCTGTTGCACACATCTAAGCTTTTCTGCACCACAACACATATTATTTGCATATAAAGAGGCCTCATGAATCAACTCCTTCAGGACTAACAATATCCTACACAATACTCAAAGACAACCTCCACTCCAGTATCGTTCATTCAGGGACCCTGTGCCACAAAGCCATAGATGAGGACGAAATCACGGCGAATCTCCAACGTACAGAATGTTTACTCATTCAAAACGAACCACGCGAAAAATATCACCGTAGTCATAGTCAGGTTCCTGGAAAAGTCCCAAAGCACAGCTCTCAGGTTAGAGCTTGACATGGAATTGAGCAAAGATTCATAGCTATGTATTATTAGTAGTAATGCAAAAGTATAAAACCAACTATGCCAAATGGAAAGTTGAAGTTATTTCAATACTGTAATTATTCCTTACCTTTACCGGCCTAAACAGTAACAATTGTGAAACACAGGGTGAGTGGCTGCTCTCGGATAGAGAAATATTTATATGACAAGGACACGGGATCCAATTACCAGATTTAATTACCTTTATTACTATTAGAATAATGTGACGGAATAATGGGCATTAAATCGAGGACGGCTGTGGGCTGGCTGGGAATCACATCACTGCACCCCTCCGATGCTTTTTTGTGTGTCTCTTATAAGAGAACAGGGGGGGGATGTTGATGAGAACCAGAAAGTTTTTCAGCGCTCACACACACACACGGCAGACAGCTAGCAGACTGAGGAGGAATATCAATCGAAAGGTGTGCTGAACGAGAACCCCCCCCCCGATAGCACCTTTAATGGCCAATATATATCTCGGGCATTATGATTAATTGAAACCTTTTGTGTACATGATGCATTCACAGGCAATTCTGAAATTGCCGAGCGAATATTTCCATTGCAAATGTTCCCATCTTCTCTTATCAGCCGCAGCACACTAATGTGTGCTTCTGGTACCTTCCACCGAGCCTTCGCGGCGTGCCTGACGGAGAGGAGCGGCGAGAGCGGTTGCACAAGGTAATGACTCATCAATCTGTTTTTTAAGCTTCATTTCTACCTCCTCTGCCCTCGGTAATTTATTACCACCCACTACAGCAGGTGGCTGGTGCGCTTGTCACCAGTGTGTTTGGTATGTGTGTGTGTGTGTGTGTGTGTGTGTGTGTGTTGTATCAAAGCTCAATGCAGCTCTGGAGTGACCTAGTCCAACTATCACAGAGGCGGAATCCAGCACTTTGTAATTACTTTCGGAATACGGTTAAGTCACGGGTTGGTGGTTGATGCCATCAAGCGGTGTGATCTCATCAGTAGGCGACCTCTTGAATGACATGTGCTATTGCGGATCTGTAAAAACGGTTTATCTGTAGATTCCCCCTCGCGGGACGTGGTTACAAATTTTGTCCGAATTACGATCGATGCGTTTGCGTTGCTTGAATTCAAATAAAACGCAGAGTTGTGTTGCGGCACGCGGGAAGTCTCTTGTCAAAACATAAGTTCAAATAAACCAAAAATTTAGATCAATGTTGAATCTCAGGGAATATACAGTACACATTCTCAGTCAATGTGGGGAATCTGTACAATTTTTGATTGACGGATAGAGAAAGAAATGCTCTTATTATCACGTACAGTTGTACAAAGAGCACAACATCAGCGAAATTTCACCACTGCATTGAACCCAACATGGATGAACCACGGGCAGAAGGCAGCTAAGTAACAGCACCAGGGGAGCAGTTAGGGGTTCAGTGTCTTGCTCAACAACACTTCAACAGACTAGGAGGAACCGGGAATGTTGGGTTCCGTGGACAACTGCTCTCACCCCCTGAGCCACACCGCCCCTGATAGATGAGAGAGATGGGACGCCGGTGATCATGTACGTTTACATCAACAGGTCGCTCCAAAGATAAAAGCAATGATGATGGAGTCCGGCTCTACGATGGTGGGCTACCAGCCACAGGGAGATAAGGTCAATTTCTTCCGCATGGTAATCTCCAACCCCGCCGCCACCAGGTCAGACATCGACTTTCTGATTGAAGAAATTGAGCGACTGGGGCATGACTTGTGAGGGACACGCCCGCATATTTGAGCCCCCTTTTTGTTTTTTCTCATCTATGTAAAGCATCTGGTAATGCTACGATAAGTGTTTGTCTGTCTCTCCTGTTTTTAGCAGTTATGCCACAAATTGTAAATGTTTGCACACCAGTGAAAAGGACCTGAGTTACATCTTGAGAGAATCATATAAGCACAACGGTATTCTTGCTAAACTATAAAACAGTGGAAACAAACCTATTATGCTAAACAAACACTTGCCTGCGCGAGCTCAACGCTGGTTGTTTTTCATGTGAAATGAAATCGCAAGAATATTCGTGCACTTGATGGTTCTTTCCATTGCAACTATAAATTAAATGATTGTACTATACGCAGACTGGTACTGAAAACAGAATGAGATCAAAATATTTTTTCACAAGTTAAAGAAAAGCACAATATAAGGAACCTTAGAGCGTTGACATAAACAGTGTTGATGTAAGATTTATAACATGTACCGACTGTTGAACCTCCATGTTGTCTATGTAATTATCACGCCGAACATCATTGTGCCCTTGCCGTGATTCCCTTTGATATTACATCGGTGGATAATATAACAGTCATCGTAACGAGTACTGTACTCGATTGCTGTGTTTTTAGATATTTTTGTGTAGATTGTGTATACTATTGTTACATTACCTTCATGCCAAATGTGTCCTCATTGTACACTGACTAAATCTGACGTGTGAATCGGCCATACAATCGTACAGTGTGTGATAGATTAATCACTTTATTTATATTAAGAGATTATAATTGTGAATAGGACCCGATTTTTGTTTCATTTGTAATGTATTATACTTGGGAATACTGCTGTATTATATCTCGGCCTTTGTGTATTTGTGAACCAAAGAAGGGTTGCGTTACTTTCATAAATGCCTACATGAGCCCCAATTCTCGCTTATGGATGAACTGAGTTATTTATATAAGAACCCATAAATGACCAAGGTGTACTTGTGCAATCTATGTAATGTAACTGTGCAATGCCATCGTATTCATTGACTGAATATTGTCAAGACACTTATGCTAGGTGAGTTGGGCAGGCAGTGCAGCTCCTGCCGATTCCTTTGTAAACATAAAAAGCACAATGCTCAGCCATGATCGTGGGGCTGCCTTTATTTTCGCGGAACCTTTGTTCGTCTCTATTCTTATGTGTTCATCGAAGTAAAAAACTATTATATGCAAAGTTTTGTTGGTCACGCTCACCAAAGGCACACTTTTCTGAGAAAAAGAAAAATTAGGAATATTTATTAAGAATTGTGCTTGAACAATTAAATGCACCGTGTTTGCTGCCGATAAGAGTTAGCTGTAAGAGTATTTACAGAACAAGTCCCTGAAATAGGGGGACGGCGTCATCAGTTTTAATGTAGGCACTTTAACCCATCAGTTGCAGAGTATTATTGTTGTATCCACAGCACCAATAAAGACGTGAGCTGGAGAATGTCTGAGAGAAGGAGTGGTCTGTGTTTGTACATTCCGCCGAACCCGTCTGGCTGGATGAGAAGACGGAGGGACGGGAAAGTTTGACATTAATTCTCCATCAGCCCTTGTTTATTCATCCGTTCTTTTCCAAGGCCTCCCCATGATCCAGCCCAAAAAAAAAGAAACCCGAAGAAATGTACACGGGTGTTAACGTGTTTTTTTTCTCACACATTTGCACATTGAAACCTGATTTGGAAATCTCAGGAAAAAAATATATACACATTTTCTACATAAATTATATTTCATATTTTTTAAGAACATTTCAGGAGCTTTTTCCTTCTTGGCTATTTATGGAATAACATTGTAAATCTAATTGAATTCAATTGCTGCCGAAAATTCAGCCTGATATTCTGAAAAAAAAACAAACAAGTGTTAGTTATACTTCTTTTTTGCATTTTTGAAAGCCAACCACTGAACAAACCGAATCAGCCACCAGGGAGTCCTTCTTTTCTCTCATCGTCGAGACTTCATCGCTCCCCAACACACAGCCTTCAGCGATTACTCACGCCTTTAAGATGCTCATCTCGCTACACATTACGCTGTGGTGTTATAAAATATTTCTTTCTATTATTTGTTTCGTCTATTTCGAGGCTGTGCCTGGCTACGTTTTATATCGACACAGCGTTAGATGAACAGGCTGTGTCTGTCGCTCCCCTCCCATCCTCCACCCTCCATTGCTTTGTTTCATGCTTCAGTGCAGCGATCATTACAGGCCTGGTCACCAGCAGCTTTGTAAACTTACAGGGAACAGAGGAGGAAGGAAAGCACTGCGCTCAAGAGGTGAATAAAAATTATAGTGCTTGTCTTCTTGTCACACATAAGGGTGTGCAGCTGTTTGGATTTGAACAAACATTTGATGACATGGCAGAAATGATGGGAATTATCCCATGAAAATGAACCTATAGCTGCCATATTGTGTCGCGGTTTTGTAAACAGATGAGTGACAGTCCAACCAAATGCTGCGTATTTACGGCAGAAGAAATGCAAAATCCTTCATTTTGCCTGACTGCGATTTCCTTCCTTTGTGTTTCTGGTGCCATTACAAAAGAGATGGAAAGGTTTATTGTGCAAGTTTTGGGTCACAATTAACCTTTAAAAAATAAAAAAAATCAATATTTATTATCATTCCGAGGTTTATCACCTTCATCAATAATCTGAATCTCTGTCAAATGTAATTACAAGCATTATTAAACTTTGATCAAGTGGAGGTAGAGCCAGTGAAATGGGATAGAAGCTGGGGAGTTTTTGCAGAGGCGTGTGTCTCTGGAGGACCTGGACACCAGACTGTGAAACTCTTAATATCTGCCCTTGCTTGAGTCGGTCACTCTCCATTTCACACCGGAAAAGGATTCAAAGCTCATTAGAATACCGCAAATGAAAGGCCATCACTTTTATTGGCTTCATTACGTTGCCTTTTCCTCTTTGGGCTTTTTTTTTTTTTGGGGGGGGGGGGGGGGGGGGAGGTTGGGGGGGGGCTTCCCCGCGCGCCCCCAACACAGGGGCCCCCCAACCCACCCCCCCCTTCC
>CAAKHD010016797.1:107519-122361 GCA_901007705.1 Fistularia tabacaria
TTTGTTTTTTTTTTTTTTTTTGTTGGTGGGGGGGGGGGGGGGGGGGGTGAACGTTGTGAGGAGGCATCTCAGCTGCTGCACCAACACAATGGGCCACCCAACCATCCCCACCGTTCACAGCTGCGTTACTCCTCGCTTTTATATCTGGGCAAATGTTGTCTGTGATTCCCCGACGTGTCGAATATATCTCCCGCTCCTGGGAATCACTGCCACATTAGCTTGCTGATAGATACTGACGCTCTCATTGTGTGAGGCAAGTCTAATGAAATGATGATGATGATATTGACTGCGGGCTTCGCGCCAGCCCTTCCCCCTTCTCCATACATCCATCACACACCCACAGCTACACCCTCTATTTAGCCTAAAACCAATTGCTTTTTTGAACCTTCTATCAATTGCTGAACAGTCCACAATTCAGCATTAATGCCCGACATGTTCCTGGCCCTGCGAGGGCGCTTATTATTTATTTCTATAATCCAGTTGTCCTCGATTCCAAGGCAAACAAAGTGGTTCACATTACAGAACAGTGATAACCAAATCAATGCACACCTTAAGACCTCTGACTTTAAAAGTAATTATAATGGGTTACACTTATCTAAATAGCCTCCTCTTATTGACTGCATGCCAGCAGCGTGATCAATCTGTGCAGAAGCTAGAATTTTAGTAGGAGATTAATGGTCCAGAGACTGTAACTTGCCTTTGTGCAAAGCGTGTGAAGAGTGTGAGCCCAGCGTGGTGCATGCAAAAGTGGAAAGGATGCAAGCAAAACGCCTCTGGGTGTTTTTCAAAGGAATAAGCAAGGGGCCAGGAGCAATTACACCGCAGCTTTCCTGAAGCCTCTGACTACTGATTGCTATCATGTATGCTAAATGGACAAAGCACTCTCACGGCGCACGTGAATGACAAATATCTGCCGTGGTCCCCGACAAGACAGGAAACATGTCTTAAATGTTGTTGAAATTAAAATGATAAGGAACAATGATGTGATAATCACTCGTACTTGCGTTAGCGCTGTTTCTGTTTCTAATTCACTGCACATTTCATCCCCTCCTTCAGTCAGTCCCCTTATTTGAATAAAGAACGTGTGCGTGTGAAAGCAGATGCTCTCAAATCACTCAATATCCTCCAAATAAATCTTGAATGATAAATAATCGCAATCTGCTGGTGACTTTCATTGAATCTTTTTCAGGTTAGTACAAATCAGATAAATTCATTTCAATTTCTGGGTTATTTCTTTCCTTTTGTTTTTTGTTGGTTTTCATGATCTCTTTTGGATATAATTGTAACATTTTCCCATCTAAGGATTTGCTGGGAATCATTTTGAAAATGTGCAAAAACAGTTTGTACAATCTTTATAAAATGTACTTGTATGTAATGAAATGGCTCTGCATGAGTAACTAATAGAACAAATCTGTACTTTTTTAACGAAATAAATCCCCAAAATATTGAATTTATCTTTTGTAGTTATTATCACGAACATGAGGCATGTGTAATAAATATTTATTTAGAATTTGACAGGTCCCCATTTGTGTCTCACACTCTATAATCTTGCTTTCCACTTCGTTCTGGCTTTCCTAATACACTTTCGCTTCATCTTCCAGCCAACGAAATCAGTCACTTCTCACATCTGTCTTTGTTTCATTCCATGCAGTGGATTGTGTCTCCAAAATGATCCTTCTTCCTCTTCAACTCTGGCTTCCTCCTGCCTGAAGTTTTCTCTTGGCAGTTCAACTTGCAGCTCCAGCTTCCTGACGAGTTCCTGGATTTTTCGCATGATTTGTTTCCAAATACTGTTTTTCAAATACTGATACCGACAAAGTAGAAAAACATGTCAGTGATTTCACTAACTAGATGAGGACAAAACAAAGTTGTGTTCTTCGTCTAAAAAGATCTTTTCGATCTGCACTGAACACACACTGAACACACACTGAACACACACTGAACACACACTGAACACACACTGCCCACTCAGGTGTGCGAACGCTGCTGTCGCGCATGCGTATACGTACTCTCATTTCTCAGTTTTAAGGCGTTCCATGTGGAGCGGAAGTGCAGTGAACCGGGACCTGCGACACACACACACACACACACACACACATACACACACACACACACCTGCCGGCTGCAAACACACACCTGCCGGCAGGCCGACAGCGACTCGCCCACCTCCACTGAAGCGTCGCGTGGAAACATGGGAGGTTACGCGAGTGTCGAGATGCCGAGTGGAGGAACAGAAGGATACCACGTCCTGAGCGTAAGATCACTTTAACCCGCGCCTAGTTTCGTTGACTGACGGTCGATTTCCGGTCTGCCAGAGACGCAGATGCTCCTCGGTCATCACGTTGAAAATAACCCTGGAAGCGCAGCTGTTTACTTTGTATCGTAAGTTAAAGTTCTTTCGAGTTTTTGCGCGGAGGTGAAGGACGCTGGAAATACCTGTGCAGGTGTTTGAAACGACCGTCTGGGCGAGCTGGACTTGTCTTACCGGCGGCGGGTCCATAAAAATACTCCTGTGGTAACAAGCGGATGTCGGGGTTCCCCCTGAAGGGGCCCCCGGGGAGACTCCGTGAACCCCAGCTTTCCCCGAAAACAACAGCGATGATCTCCGTGTGGCCCAAATCTGAATTGTGATAAACGCGGTATTCTCGGTGTTCAGACAACCATGGTGGTCTTTATCGTTCTTCTTCTTCTTCAAAAAAAAATAATGCTATATTGACTGGTTGGAAAAATGTGGATGCTTTCAAAATAAAAGCGGACCTTGCTGCATGCAGATGCGTTCAGTTTTTTGCATTAATTTTATTGAAATCCTGACACCTACTGTGTGAACTTTCCCCCCCGCATTTATCTGGTTTCAGCCCCCTGCACGCCCTTGATAATTTCCCAAGAGACCCAGATAGAGAATTAATCAAGCCTCCTATTACTGACCCATAGACATGGATGACATTCACTTAGCCTTTCTTCTACTCACCTAATCCTCATGGCATAGTTATTCAGTACGACTAATAAAAAGTAAGTAATATGGCAAAAGTAAGTACAAATGCAAATAATGCTTTTTTTTACTTTTACTTGTCGGGGTTGTTTCAGACATGACTGTTGGGTCAACGTGTTGGTCCAAGCCAATGGAAGTACTTTGAAAAATGTGACGGTACTTGCTTTTCTGGAAAACTCTCCCTATGCAATGAGACAACAGCATCTCGACCATTGTCCTACAGCATGTGTGTAAAACTGATCAGAAAGTGACTCTACCGCCAGGTGTTACTTGTGCAATGGAGTTACTGTTGAAAAAACGGTAGCTTGATCTCCCCAAGGTTTATTGTGCTTCAGATATTAAATGTATTAGTCACCACTGTCATCGTGAACGTTCAATGGCTCATCGAAAAGCATGTTTACGCATAGTCAGACTACTATCCAGACCAGCAGGTTTACTCCATCATCACAAGTGAGAACAATTCAAATCCAAACTTGTCGCAGCTGAATTCAAAGCCAAATGTTTTGTTGGGACACTTTGTTTGTTACGCTGCCACTAATCGCAGACAGTTTGTGGCACCTCTGGAACACCTTGAACATTTTTCATATATCTACTGGGATTTAGTATTATCCTGACTTCATACGCTCATACAGTGATTTGACTTTTTAATACTGTTCCACAAAGGAGACAATATAATGTGCATGCACATATAAAAGGAGTAATGAATTTGCGTGAAATACAATACTTGGGATGATTTAACTTAATATTCGTGAGGTATTTTAGCCGATCTTTAGAGCTCTTTAGAAGTCGTTAAACTGAAATAATGGCATATTGCTCGGAAAAATTCAGTATTTATTTGACTGAAAGGCAAAAATTAGCTTGATTTGGGCCGGCACGAAGAAGGACTGTTAATAATCCTTTCCAACCCAAGTATAAGGGAGAATAATTATTTTGTCTGCAGGTGTTTTGTTTGCACTGAAATGCTGAGTAAAACAGAAAATCAATTGTAATGAAGTACAGAGTAGTTTTTGTAAGCCATTTCTTAGCTTCACTTTTCCAGCACTGCTGCTGTGTAATGAAAGAGAGTTGTTTTGTTTTTTTTTTATCTACCAGGATATGGATTTTGAATATATCGCCCACCGTCAGGTTTAATCCATTCCTCCCGCAATCATATGCAAGCTGGTTAACATACCAGCCTGCCCCTCTATATCTGCAGCCATTCTTTCTTTCTGCACAAGTTTGCATCTCCATCATCAGGTGCGGTGTGCTGGAGTGCAGAAGGAGCAGCAGGGAATGATGGCAGGAGCTTCTGTGCTTTACATTTGGTGTCATTTTGTGCTGCATTGATTTGTGATGCTTGTGTTTCACTCTTAGTTGCAAATCCTTTTCACGTATGCAACCTTGTTATGCCGCCACCTGCCAGAACATCCAAATCTTCTCAATGGATCGATGGCACTAAGGGAAAGAGTGTGTACTGTTTTTACATATTTCATTAAAACAACTCAAGAGGTTGAGTGAGTGAGACTAAATGATCTTCATCTACCTTTTGTGGATCCGATCCTTTGGGAGTTTTGATCGTTGCACATACTTTGGGCAGTTTCACTTGCCTGTATGCTCCGAAGTCGAATAATCGTATTTTGTAAATGAGTCTTGATATGACAGGACATACTTTAACAAACTGGTGATTTGGGGTCTATTATATGTTGATATTTGATTAAGAAAAGGGAATAAAACTTTTTTTTTTTTTACCCTATTTATTTTGACAGGTCCAGGATAATTCTCCGGGTTACTGTGCAGGACTCGAGCCCTTCTTTGATTTCATCATCTCCATTTCTGACACCAAAATAGTAAGTTCCCCTACCTGTCGTTGGAAACGATTTCCTCTTGTCTGTGCGGAATCTGTCTAACAAACCATGTGACGGCGTTGACCGGTGATAGACCGCAGACAATGACACCCTTAAAGACCTGCTGACGATGAACATGGAGAGGCCCGTGACGATGAAGCTGTACAGCAGCAGGACGCTGGCTGTGAGGGAGACGACGGTCACGCCCAGCAACATGTGGGGCGGTCAGGGGCTGCTGGGAGTCACCATTCGCTTTTGTAGCTTCGAGGACGTCAATGAAAATGTTTGGCATGTCTTGGTGAGTACCTCTGTGCAGGCACGGTTCCGTCTGGCTCCGGAGGCTCACTGGATCCCCAAGTAGCCAAATCCAGAAAGACATTATGCAGAAGAAACATTTCATGTTTTTTTTAATTTTTTTTTTTTTACATGAAATAATTAAACAAAAAACAGAAAAAAAAAAAAAACAACTCATGCATCTTTATCTCGATTGTTGAATCCAGGAAGTGAAGTCAAACTCTCCTGCAGCCCTGGCTGGTCTACGAGCCCATGTCGACTACATCGTAGGAGCTGACACCGTCATGTGTGAGGTACCTCCTCTGCAGGTTCGTAGCGGCAGTAAATTCCCGGAGAGCGTGGCTGATCTATGACTCCGCTGTCTGAGCAGAATGAGGACCTGTTCTCTGTCATCGACATCTACAAAGGGAAGGAGCTGAGGCTGTATGTTTACAGCACAGACACGGACAACTGCCGCGAGGTGTGCATCACGCCAAAATGTGACTGGGGTGGCGACGGCAGGTACGACCACCGCCAAGCGGACAACCCTCATGACCTGTTCACACAGCTTCATTGTCTGTACTTCAGACAGGGCCTCAGATCAGGCCCTAAAAGCGAATCTTTGCTCTGAATATCATCAAATCTAAATTGTTGCTATTGCCAGTTAATGGTGCCTTGTATGATCAAAATTAGTCTTTGATTTATTGATTTTGTATTTCATACTTTAAACTATCTTTATACTTAATTTTTTTGATGTAACTTTGTGCTGGGTTGTATATTCACATGTAAATCCTGCAACATCTCTGCATGATTTTATCATGGACTTTTTTTTTTTTCAAATGTAGAATATTAAGAAAGACGCTGATACCAAATCCAAAGTTCAAATCAGTGATGCAACGTAAGATTTCCAGTTTAAAACACAGACATCTTTAACAAATTCTCATAAGGACCCCTGATATAAAGCATCATTTGATAATTGACTTCATACGGTGGCCATGCTGACTTTGATTCCCCACACATAGTGGAATGGAATTTTAAAACCGCTGAAAGTAAAATGTGAACCAAGCAGTATTTTGTATCTTACTTTTGAAGCAGACAGTGCAGTATTCTGGATGATACATTGTTCTGTTAGTCATATTCAAACGCTGTGGGTCCCCTTACAGTCTTGCTTGTCTCCACAGTCTCGGTTGTAGCATTGGCCATGGCTACCTGCACAGGATACCAACTAAATCCTCCACAACGGGCAAGAGGATCGACTCTCCTGCGGCCCTGGACCCAGATCCACCACCTCCAGAGGATTTCACAGAGGCAACTTATGTCTTCAATACAGAATTATTCGCACCACAAAAATCCACTTGCATGGCATGGGAGTCCCAGATACTGTGAGAGTGTACTGAGATACAGTAAGTAACTGTGGTGTTTTGGCCCACAGGTTAGTCTCCTCGCTGTCATTTCAACCGTTCCAGTTGCTGCATCAACTTCTGTGTCCAGTGCAATTGAACAATCTCTTGCTGGCATTTCAATCAACTCAAACCCACCCACTCACCTTACCAGTGTCCTGACAGGTAAGCTGTTGGTTTTGATAAACTCTTATTAATAATGATCAAAATATTTTTGCCAATATGTATATATGTGTGTGTGTATATATATATACCTTTGTATCTTGGTCTTCAACCATTCCTTTGACAGATGCAGGCCACATGCTGCCTTCAGGAGTGGGAGGCTTTCACACAGGTTAGTTTCTGTTGGTTGTATTTGGCTTGAATGCAGCTTAATCTAAATTAATACATTAAAATAAAATCTTTACTGGAGGATGTGAAAACTTGGAAGTCATAATGGTAGAATAACCTAAAGGTTCGAATAACCTAAAGGTTAGAATAACCTAAAGGATCGAATAACCTAAAGGTTTTTTGTTTTTTTTGGTTGTACCTCAGGTCTACAATCTGGTTCTGCTGCCAGCGTAACGGATTTGATCTCTGTTGTCACTGCGTCCCCGATGGACTCTTCCCCTCCCCCATGCAGCACTGATTTAGCTGGTACAGAGGAAACACGGTTCCCCCCCCCTCAACCTGTCTGACGAACGGGTCACGATCCAAACCTCGATTGCCTGAATCCGTAAACATCGCGGTATTTCAAGTTCATCTTAAAAGGTTTCTAATAACTTGTCTGTTTATATGCTTCACTCCTCTCTCGGATTTTTTTGTACTGCAGCAACAAATGTTTTTTGGTAGTTTTGTTTCTAACTATTCGTATAATGTGGGTCAGTAAATTTTACAACTTTGATTTCAAGCAGGTTTGATGTAAGAACCACTGGAGTGTGTCAAAAGCTTTGCGGCTGTGCAAAAACAGTTGTTAGAAATTGTCAACTGCATTAAATTTGTATTTGTCAGATTCAAACCTGGTATTAACTACTTTTGAGCGTTAAGCGCGGTACCTATTAAGGCCACGGTGTGTCAGTATAAGCTCAGGTAAGACGAAGGTTGCGTGACGTGCGGTTGACAGTGGAATGAATCCTCTTTGAAATCCCAATTGAATGGGGAAAATTTAATTGCATTTATTATTCACTCTTTTTGTGGAACTGTACAATTTGTACCCGAAGTGAAACATACAGCCCTTGAAAAAGTAAGAGCAACAATGCAGCAAAAATGCAACCACTCAAGAAAACTTTTTTTTTTTTTTTAAACAAGTGGACATTATCAGTTTATACATGTTACTGCTGCAATTCAAAATTTGAAAATTAACCTGTACAGAATATACTTTCCAATTTCTGTTTATTAATATTCCTGCATAGGATTTTGTACATTGTCATTTTTTTTTCTACATTTGGTTACTTTGTGCATTAGATGTTAAGTATGCTGTCCCAACCTATAGGTCGCTAAATGCCACTTGTATGCTACACATTACATTCTCATGGCTAACAACTCAAATTAAAGCCTAAAATTTGTGGTAACGAAAATTAGCCAAATCAATAGTGAGATCTTTGTAATTCTACTTAATGACTGTTCTTACAGTAAATTAACTTCTAGCAGCTTAATCGTTTGCACCCTGGCAGGACCATGCTATTCAATTAAACAGCGGGTGCCAAGTCTGTCAGTTTCAGTGCTTTTTGTCGGACCCTCAAAAAGGTTGATTAAGCCAGATCCTTTACGATACATCCCTTCATTGTCCCTCTGTTGATCAAGCCCTGGTAAACAAGTAGATGCCTGGCACAAGTCAGAGGTGGCCATGTAGTGTCCTGTTCCTCTTGTAGCTGGCTGTTCCCTCTCTCACGAGCCCGAGCCTGAGAAGCTCTGTGGATGTGGGAGCCACTTGGTCAGTTTGCCTTTCTGTCACAGTTCAAGGCTGTTAGTATGAGATGATGCTGGAAGAGGCTGGTCCTGAGCCAGCAGCATTTATTTGAAGATTTCCAGAGGAGCTTGACCTCCGCATATGTGGGAGGAGGTAGGGGTCACTTCCCAGCTGGTGAACATCAATCCGATCCTCCTTCCTATACGCCAGGCACCGCCTTATGAAGGCCTGGGGGGGACGCAGTATCCACAAGTTGTAGGTCAATCATGAAAAGACATTTTGTGAACAGATTAAGAGTAGTTAAAAACAACAACAACCTTAGCTTCATTACTGGAGACTGGCTTCACTGGGAACTGAACATCGGTAGCTTTTAGTATGGTGTTCTCCTGAAGGATGTCTTGTTGTGACTGATTGTGGCCAAAGGGCTGCAGAGAGGGGGAGTTCTTAAGTATGTGCAAAACACATTAGAAGAAGGAACCGGTGTTTCTTTGTTTACCTTCCTTCCATACAGACACTGGAAAAAGATGACACCCACAGACCAAACATCCACCTTATTCGAGATCTTTGGAGGCTCTTTTCCAACCACAAAACACTCAGGAGGCAAGTACCTGGAGAGTTTCACAGAACAATCAAAGTTTAAGGTTACATAAATCTAAGCCCTCAATCACGACATGCCTTCAACTTCTGTGTGTGTGTGTGTGTGTGTGTGTGTGTGGACACTTCTCTCACCAATATGTTCCTGCACCCTGTGATGTCAGGTCCATCCCATCAACACCATAGTTGTCGTCATCCATGATTTTCGACAGACCAAAATCGGTGATTTTGATTTCCCCACAGGCCGTACCATCCACCAACAAGATATTGCCTTGATAGCAGAGGGCAAGAAGTTAGCAACTTGACGGGGGACTACATCTTGGCTCTCGTACAACTGACACTCAATGATAACCACAAAAGATGGCTACCTGGCTTCAGGTCGTAATGGATGATGGGGGGTTTTATCTCATTTAGGTATTTCAGGGCATTCACAATCTGCATGACTATAGACCGTGCCTCCTTTTCAGACATTAGCTTATGCTGTTTCAAGTAGAAATCCAAGTCGTTTCCTTCGCAGTACTCCATAACAGTGCAAAACCTGTCAATCAAGGAAGAATTCTGGCCAGTTTAGACCAAATACCCCCCCCTCCAAAGTGATGAATGAAAATAAACAAAAGGGATTTACGTGTCTGTGTCCAGTGAGAAGTAGTCATAAAGTTTCACAATTCTGGGATGGTCGAGCTCCTTGTGTATTCTGTACTCTCGACATGCATGCCTGTGGGAAGGAGGCCTGTTATGTTTGTCTTTAAGCAGGAACCAACAGCTGTCAGCCTATCTCTGGATGTCAACATTCAGCGATATACTCAAGGTGAGATTCTGAATTTCCATGTGAGCGGACATACTTGTGATAGTTCTCCTTCTTCTCTTCTCTCCAGTTTTTGTTAAGTTGGTGAATTTTCACAGCAGCATATCTTTGCTCGATTAAGTCAAAAGCCTGTCACACAGAATTGGCTGTTAAAAAAAAACAAAAAAACAACACAAATATATTTTTCTTTTCAAAAGTCAGGGCATTGAACTGTTTTGACTCGCCTTGTAAACTTCACTAAAGCCCCCTCTGCCTAGAAGGTGTAGGAGCAGATAACGTTCATTCAACGTAGGGTGATCTTTAAATCTTTGGGGGGGAAAGAAAAGCACAAAACACTGTTAGAATAAGGTAATTGAAATTAAATGCTGTTTCCCTTCCACGCTCACGTATAACAAGGCAGCTGTCCATCACTTAACAGAAATCTCATACATGCTACATTAAATTGCATCATGTTTTACTGAAAATATTACGATATATAAAAGTAAAAAAAGTGTACTGAGATGCTGTGGTGTGAAGAGTTTACACATGCAGCTCTGACTTCAATATATATGGTCCCTAGTTTCACTGTCGCACACAGACAGCAATAAATATTGATATCTCTGAAGCATTTATCTTTTAAATAGGACTTCAGTGGATATGTTACAAAGTGACAGGACAAGTAGTGATGTACAACCAAAGGCCCCGTCGAAGTAAAGCAGTTGTTTTCTTGAGCCTGCAAGTAAAAAACTGAATATTGCAGAGCTTTGGGGATCTTTGAGGGATGGAAGAAATATATCCAGAAAGTACTATGATCTTTCAGCGGCAGAGTTTTCTTCATACACTGGACATCTACTGGTTTTTGTAAAAGTGTTTGTTGGCCGTGTGGCTTTACAATTTCGAAAAGGAATGAGGAAAAAAAAACAAAACCTTTGTGAAATACAGAGCTTATGAATTAAATGGATGCTGACAGTTTTTTCTTTCTGCACCTGAACTTATTTCAGAAAGGGAAATAAAAGGGCCTCTGGTAATTTCCACCACCATGATTTAGACATGTCGAATATCTGATTGGTTACTTTCTCAACTCATAACATGTTGGAACTTAACCGGCTGGCATGACAGTAGACAGAAAGCAAATCTGCTTGGTGCACGTGGATTTTATTTTCCCTCAACTCAAACTTTCAGGTATTTCTGGCATCCTGCAGATTGTGCTTTGTTTGATTATGTAACTCTACACGGTAAAATTAACCCCAATAAGTACCGTGTTATTCATACAGTAGGTGGTTTCAAAAACAGCCTGAGCATCATTTAATGTCACTCCTGTGGCTGAGGGTACTGGCCCTGTGCGCACATCAGAATCCAATATCTGTACAATAACTGTCAAAGAAATAGATTCAGTCTCACTGTGAGCTGTCTTCATTATTTATTCTCTTCAGCTCCCGAATGTGAAGATTGCGCACTCTCTCTAGACGCTCCAGCTCCGCCTGGATCTCAGCTTCTTCCTATAAATGATTCAAGGGCACAAACACAAATGCACAGAAAGAACTTCAGAGTGCGGACTACAAGAAGAAGAGCTCATCAAACCCCACTTGTATACAGCTGACTAGCTCCCTATTAAATATTAATGGCTGACTTGGTACAGTCTGTCAAAAGGCTGCTTGGAATGCTTGTTCGTCTGGAAAACAATGAATATACCCCATATACTAGACAAAGCCCTGCTACAGTTAGTGGTTTCCTGACTCCGATTACATTTTGTAAACGCTTCTTTTCAGCTATATACATTGTAAGTGAAATTAAATCAAAGTCAAATCCAGGGTCTCCCTGGACAAAACATGAAAAATCCGGCAAACCTTCTTGAGATGTCCGAGTCGCAGTTTGAAGATCTCTTCCTGTTCATGGTATTCTGCTAGCGTCAGTCTGTCATAGAGGTGATACATGTGTGGGAAGATGAGAAAGTGTTTGATCTTACACATAATATCTTGTTTATTTAAATTACAACATTTTCTTTTCCACTTGTGAACTCAATCACACAGGTGCAAGCTGCCAAGTGTCTTTGCAAATAGAAATCTTATAGTTACAATTGACTTTCATGTTTTACAACATATTTGCTTGGATACAGCTTGGCACATACATACATACATACATACATACATACAAAACACACGCACACGATTTACTTACAGCTGAGGTAGGCTGGGTTTTAGAAAAGGATCACTTTCTGCTCCATTCACTGCCTTGGTTTTGCGTTGCTTTGGCTCTGAGTTTGTCGTTGGTGCTTGAGAGTTACTGGAGGAAGGGGGTTTCCTCTTTGCTAGCAGTTTTCTCTGCCTCTCTATGTCCTCTCTTTGTTGGTTTATCCACTCCTGCTGTCTGTCATTAGGGGAGAAAAGGGTCCTTTTTTGTTATTTACAGGCAGTATAACTACATCTTCATAGATGTAGACATGCCTTCTATGGGTTTCTACTCTTTTGACAAAAGCTCAGTTTTGAATGAAGTAAAATATTTTTCGAATCAAGTATACAGCAGACTAGCAGTAAACCAATATATATTATATGACTAACTGTAATGGGAAATTATGACCAATTGGAAAATAGTTGCCTTTTCTATAACCTTTCAGTTTAACGGCAAATAAGGGAATTGTGGAAAATTAACTTAAGGAAAAAAGACAACAGCTATTTTGTTTATTCTCTTTTCTGTTTCAATGGAAGGAACACTAAAAATTCTGGAGGTGTAAAAACCAGCATCTCTAAAAAAAAAACAAAAAAAAAAACAGGTTGCTGTCAGATAATGACTAATGGCATAAAGCATAATCATGAATGTTGGTTTGAGCCCTTGCTTGGCAGACCTACTCCAAGCAATTTCACAGTGATCAGGCTAATGTATCCAGTATGTCAAAAAAGAATATCCTATAATACTCTAATTATCCCATTCTGGGTTTTACCTTGAAGACTTGTGTAACTGTCTTTAGAGGCAATAATTTGACTGCGAAGGCAACAGATTTCCATGTAACAAGGGATTCCTGATCATAGGTCATGAATAACACCCACACACAGCATAGAACACCACTCATGACAATGAATTTGGTCGACTGGATCGAGGAGAAAGCAGTACTTAGTCCAGGAGCGATTCAGCACAAATTGTAATAGAACTGAAACTACCAGAACGTGCGAGTTCTGCTGCTGTACTGTTTGTGCTTGACAGATTCCAGGTGTTCACAGACTGAGCAAGAAGACTTTCTGTCCGAATGGAGAATTGCTATACACAAACCAAAGAGCTCTTCAACAAGACAAATGACACGATAACGGCAACTCACTTGACGAGATTTTGGAAGGCGTAGCCATCTGTCCACTGCTCAGTGAAGGAAGCTCCATGTCTCACTGTAGTGAAATGGCCTAGACGTAGTCTATCCTGCATGCTTTTCTCCCGACAGGCCTGCTTCTCCTGGTTGCTCTGAAGAACAACAACACGAAATATGGGTAACTTGGTATCCAGGATACATGAACAGATGTTAAGTGTGTATCTGAAAGCCAAAGCAACGGGATATTTACCTTTTCTATGAGCAATTTCTTACTCATAGTGATGCATTTATTCAAGCGTTCCTTATACTTTTCAAGTAATTTTTGCTGCTCATCAATCTGTCTCCTGAGATCACAGTTTGCCTATAAAGCAGAGAACATTGTCATACTCCTGTTTCACCGATATTTTTACATTAGAGTAAAATGCGATTTCAAATGGAGACAAAGATCGTAGATTTGTTTCACTACAAGAGTATCTGAACAGTTAGGCTCTGTTGGGTCTGTCCATTACTTGATGAAGAGAGATTTTCTGCTTACCCTTAACAAATCATCTATTCTCCCCTCCTTCTTTTCAAGGTCTAGATTCTTTGTACTTTCAAGGGCAGCCAATTTCAACACTGTCAAGTCAGTCTAGGGAGAGAGAGAGAGAGAGAGAGAGAGAGAGAGAAAAAAAGACCAAAAGATCCAAAATGCCAGCAGTTTCCCATTAATAGGTTTATGATCACCACAATATGACAGAAGCCAGATTACCAAGTCCTTCCCCTTACCTGTACAAATTTGACTGCTAGTTGCTTTGGATGAGTCATGTGGTCACCAAAAGACAGACAAGTAGGGGATGAGCTATTCTGTCTGCCCTGCAACAGAAGAGATAGGCCTTCTGTTAAGACGGGCCAACACCAAATAGAGCAGCCAAGGAGAGTTTGAGAACAAGTTTTGGCACCACTTACAGCAGTGCCCTGAGCGGAGTGGGAATGAGAGTTCTGGGGCGAACGAATCATTGGTGGGAGACCTCTCACAGGACTAGACCCATTTCCTCCCTGGAACTAAAAGAACAAGTGACATCATTGCCCAACACTTGGTAGAAGTAGACCTGCCTGGGCCTCCTTTTTCTCTTTTTTTGTTACAGGGGCAAGAAACAGATGCGTCAGATGTGGACCAAAGACTACGTCACGTTATTCAATCAACACTTCCTTTCACTGTATGAAGTATTTCAAAACGGATGGAACACTTACATCAAAATAATCACTTATTTTGGGTCCTCGCACAATTGATTTCCCTGTGAATGGCAAAGGGACAAAAAGATGGGATGTGTTTCAATATTCCCACAAATACTTGAGCCAACGTTAGCCTGCCACTTACCTTGGCTACTTTCTGATTGGATGTCAGGCTTTCTTTTTCTGCCTCTGGTTGTTTCAGACTGTTTCTTCTCTGGAGTCTAACAGTGGTAAAAAAAAAATCTCAATTCAACAGTCGCAAAAATAAATACACTGAAAAAGAAACAAAATAAAAACGTTTTTTTTTTTGACAAATTCCAACTATGACAGCTGATGTAACTGTATTGCCATGACTCGTAACCAAAGGAAGATTACCAACTGGCTGTCGTATAAAGTCCTAAATCCTGCAAATTATCCTCCACTGCAATGAAAAATAGATGCAGTATGTAAGGTATGTGACTATTCTCAATGTAACCTAAACTTTGATAAATGTCCCTTATCTCAGTGTCGGCAGAAAAAAAAAAAAAAAAAAAAAAAAAAAAAAAAAAAAAAAATATTTTTTAATTAAAAATAAAAATAAAATT
>CAAKHD010016797.1:125191-152411 GCA_901007705.1 Fistularia tabacaria
AGACCACATACTTTTCAATTCTTAACTGGAAATGGAAAAAAAAAAAAAAAAAAAAAAAAAAAAAAAAGGAAAATTGTAAGGACAATAAAGTTGAATAAATATAATTAAATATACCCAAGTTAAGGTGATGGTTGCAGTACAACACCATTTAAGTATACCTTAGGTGTCAAAATTAATGGTTACACTGCATTTGAAAAAATTCACTAGGGCAGAGAATCTCACGTGTGTGCAGTCTTTCCTCCGCAGTTCGGCAGGTGTCAGCTTACATAGTTATTTTAAAAATACAGTTTCATTTATAAAAAGAAAATGTTCAGTATAGGCCAAGAACAAAAAGAGGTCCTGTATCTTGTAATTCCATGTGCAGCGCGTTGGTGCATATTGAGCCAAAAATGCCTCCTAATTTTTTTCATTGTGGAGAAAGTTTGATATGGCCAGTACATATCAGCAACTAGACTTACACAGGAGCTTGATGATCCTTACATATGAAAACATTCAGCCTTTTTCCCCGCCAGCAGACCAGGATTATTAAACAAAGGCCATGTGCCAAAGAAAGCTGGATATGAACTAAACACTTTCGTAAAATACATTTTCAGAATAAGAAAAACATTGGGCAAAAACCTAAAAAAAAGTGGGAAGTGGGAAGATTAAACTTTTCGGAGCTTGTGGACAACAGGCATTTCAAAATACCCAAAATAAAAGAGCCAAATGTCACTCTTGCTAAGAATCAACACTAACAGACAAGATTGGCAGCTGCAAGAGAGGAAATGCTCTGCGGCAAGGAGGCTACAGTAAGTGGTTGTCAACATATTGCTTTCTCATCAAGCCCGCTTTCAACCCTTATGTTGATGAAACGTTGATTAAACACGTAAAATGCCAGGCATATCCACAAACTCCCTAGATATTTCATGTGGGGTCTTTGAAGGTCCCAGCCGCTTTGCAGGCAGACTAGAATGCTCCTGAAACGCAATCTCCTGCAAACATGGAGCTGGACTTCCCAAAGTTCTTCTGCTATAGGTAAAACAACATCCATTCAAACTCACTTAAACACGATGGACTGCACACGATAAAATTTGTTCTTACCTGGTCTACCTGCAACGTTTACATTTCTGCATTGTTGATATTTCAATCGCATTTAAACGGCTTTTATTGTGTTTTATTATGCATTTATGATATACATGGAATATAATGTTTTTTGGTATTCACTGTGGACAGCAAAGAAAGGGACAACCAGCTCCCCAGCAGCATAATATCTTATTTTGTGAGCTGCATGTTTTTTGGCTGACTGCTACAGGTGAATAGTAGCCCCTGTCACTGGCAAAAAAGAACTTAATTTCAGCTGACTGCCTTAAACCATACATGATTCAAATTACAATTGGTTGTATAATTGAGTTAATTTGATAGTTAATTCAGTCATTCATTCATTCATTCATTCATTCATCTAAAATGTCAGCTTCTGTACAAGAACGTGGCTGTTACAGGGAAATGTAATGGAATGCAAGCACCTTCCCAATGCATTTGTTTGAATAAGTCAGGCTCAGCTAAAGTGATGACAAAAAAGTTGGTGTTTTTTTTTTTAAAGAAACCGGTGAGAGCTTTTGTTGAAAATGAATTGTTATCATGTGTCAAAATCCAAGCCACCACACAACGTTACCCTTTATGAAGAAGAATGCAAAAATCGCTGTACTGGCCTTCCAAAATATGGCTTTTTACATTTCTAACATGGCACCAATACCTTTAAGAACTTTGTCTAAAAATTCAAGGTAAAACTGAATACTTATTTTACAGTTACAATTGAAGCTCACATATATTGTACTAATATACTAATGTACTGCTTTCTTTTAAAGGGTTCGCAATTTATCTCACAGTATTCTGGCTTAAACAAGTCCAGACAGCCTGTAGTGCACAAGGAAGCGCAAATGAAACAGAATTATCATTTTGGATGTGCGAAGAAGTCAGATGACTTTTTATTCAAGTCAATACTTCTTACATATCTACAGTATGTACATCGTACTGAACCAAGACTGGCAAGTCACAAGTCTGAAATTTGGGGTTTTGAATCCGTACCACCACCTACGGAAATCAACTAAACTGTAATAACATTTCAGTATGTTACAGAATTACAAAGACTTTGTTAAAAAAAAAAGGGCATTTTTATACAATTTTTCAAGATAAATTTGGTCTTTGCCCAAAAGAAGCTCATGTTTATCCTACTACCCTTAAAGCTTTTACAAATATTAGAAAAAAATTTGTAAAACTGTGTGGGGGGGTGGAGTAAATAAACAAGTTGAGTAAAGGAGTTCTGAGCTAAGTTGGAAATGTTTAGTCTCGATAAAAGGCTGCTGAAACACTTCTAATTACATTTTCAGCTACCTTCTCGAAACACTACGGCGACGATCCTGTGTTTCTGCACTGACATACAAGTCTTCCCTATGCTTTCAAGATTTGATCGGTGGCTCACAAATTGATCCAAAGTGGAACCGTAATCAGTGAGCTTGCTAAACACTCCTTAAGGTGTTACTCCAACCACTCTGTGCCTGAGAGAATCAAGCCCTTCAAGTCTTGAGGTTCAAGTCAAAATTAATTCGAAAACCACCGGTGCTCTACAAAAAGGTGTTGTCAAGCCTTTCATAACGTTAGCGTCCAAAGTCTTCAAATTTGCGACTTGTCATATCACACAGCTTCTACTAAATTCAATCTCATAACGCCATGTGGACCCCAGCGCTGACAAATTTGAGGGAAAAAGAGAAGCCTGCGTGATGTCGAAGAAAGTCATCGTTAAAACATGGGGAGTAAAATATTTCGTCATTTAATTTCCTGACAGGAATGTAGTAACAAGGAACGCAATCATGACCGTTTCCTGTATTCAATGTTGAAACATTTATAATTCACTGTTTTGGCCCAGGTTCAACAATGCTGCAAGCATCTGACGTTTTAAGCTTAAGTTTTAGGCATTTAATTTTGCCTTGTCACACCTGTTCGCTCAAAACCCTGATCTATAGTAGCTGCAGTTAGGAAAAAAAATTGAAGCCCCGGCGCTCTATTAATGCAACTCTAGTCATACTGGGATTGGGTCGAGTCCAGGTTTCACTTAAGAAAGAATGTTTCAATATTTTTGCATCGTGAGTACGAGCTGTGTGGCTCCTAAGAATTTCACTTTGCTTCAGACATGAAGGCCTCTGTGAATAAGAATTATCTGTATCCAAGCCCCTGCAGGAACAAGCAGTTGAACCCTTACAACTCTTGCAGTGGATGTCATTTTAACTCCATGGTGCTCAGCACAGTGACCACCTGTTTATGGCAGACACTTGAGAAAGTCTTAAAAAAAACCCAGCGTCAAATACTGGATCACTTGCAATGACGTTCGGCCATTGTCATAAGCCCAAAAAAAAAGGAATCACTGCAAGCTCAAAATGGTCAATATTTGCATTTGACATACTGATGTGGGCAACTGTCACCGGGGTTAATAACAATCCGCACTAGACAATGGTAACATATGGAGGAGCTAACAGTTAGACAAACACCCCAATCCCAAGTTAAGTTCTCCATCGTTTAAAAGATACGGAAAACCGATGAGAGTAAAAGCAGACATTTTTCTTTTTTTAAGCCGAGACTTTTTCTATTTCAACAGGATCACCAGCCAAGTTAAGCATCAATTACTGGGTTAGTTTGCAGCACCGCCTGAAGCAGGCACGGTAACTCTTAACCGTTTTCTGTTTCAGGGTGTCACTTCATTTTTGCCTCACCAAACTAGCAGTTAACGTTAGCTCTTTGCTCCGGGTTGGTTTGTTAAAAGGTCACGTAAGGCTAACGTACCGATCGTCCACTGCGGTAACGTTAGCGTCTCTTGCAAATAGCGATATCAAGGCAATGACGTTACTGAGCGTCAGTTACACATGCACAAATATAGTGAACAATGTGAATCTCCACACAAAGGTCGGAAAGCTAACAGCTCGATGCACACCTTTACACTGCATGCTACCAAAGCAGGAATGTTAACCATCACCGGGGATTGCTTCGTGTGTCTCTCAGCATTTACAGCTCTATTTTACATCCATCGTTAACTTGACTTATGTTACCTCTTGCAACGGGGTGCATTCTTAAAAGGTAGACGTAGCCACCGCAACGGTCGCCCCTCGGCTCTGATAAACGGTTTATCGCCATTATGCACGTAAATGTCTTTTAGGTTAAAGCCCCGGTCAAAGCACAGAAATCCCTCCTGTGTCTTCTTGCGCTGTTAGCTAGCCAAATAGGCTCAATGGACTTTGGAGCGGACGCGTTACTGTAACGTTTAACTAGCAAGCGAGATTCGCCACAAAGCGTTCGCACGGCCGTTTTCCAATAACCCCCTTGCAAGTCGCTCTATCCCAAAACGAGCCAAAAACGAGCCGGACGCAAAAAAAAAAAAACAAAACCCCACACATATTCATTTGAGGAATGTTTTAACGATACCTTCCCGGGGCCTTCACCGCTGCCGTGATATGTTGCTGAAAACACAGTCCTTGCTGAGGACGTGGAGAGCTGGGACCAAAGATGGCGTCCCCTCCAAACTTCCACTACTTTGGACACTCATCAAGCTACTTTTCTGGTGAATTCACCGCAGCCCCCCACCGGACGCTTTAGACACTTTCACGCTAACTACGAAATTAACCGACCGGTGAACTGCAGATAATGTTAACTTGGCCCGGGCGCGGACGGGGAAAACGTCTACTCGGGACTTGTTTATAGGGCACAAACCTCCTCACACCTCGGCAGTGTGTCCTGGCTCCGGAGCCACCTCTCCGTCTTCAAGTGGTTGCCAATGAAACGTCACGCATCGTGTGCAAAAAAAAAAAAAAAGAAAAATTCCTATCGCGAGGATGATACATTATGTATTTAACCTCTCCTTTGCAAAGGTGACTCACACACACCGCCGGGCGCTGCAAGAGCAAACCAAAGTTACACAACGAGAGGCTTCTTAATCCCATCACAGAAATCGCATGTTTGTTTGTTTGTTTGTTTGTTTGTTTGTTTTTTGCTCACTTTTGTACTTTTAAATTTTCCAAGCAATTTTCTTTCCCTGGGTAAATTCGACTTTCACACATGCTAAAGAACTTGGAGGCGATTGACATGACTTGAAATGTGCATGGAATTACGGACAAATACTGCCAAATCTCAATTAAGTCTTGAAAGAATATATTTTTAAAAATCAGTTACAAAAAAACAAAATAAAAAATATGAAAAATGAAAAATTAATCAATGAAACCAATTGTGCAAACAACAGACACTGAGTCGGTTGGCAACTCAGGACTCCCTATGTGCAATAATATCTTGTGTGCAGTAACCCATGTCCATATCCAATGCTAATATAGTGAAATTACTCAGAACTATAAATTCACATTTACATATACTTACGTACATACTTTTATATTGTCATTTTTATGTTGATTTTCTAAATAGTTTTTTTATATTGATGCTTATATTGTCTTATCTTGTACCATTTGAGTAGGAGCTGCTTCAGAAACAAAAAGACATTTTCCCTTCGGGATTGTTAAATTAATTCTGAATCTGATAGTTACACAGCAAACCAGTAAGGAATACCAACCAATGTACAGAGAACTTGTTAGATTACCTAGGAAATAACTAGCAAATGCTGAAGTAACAACTACGTGAATGTCATAGTTGCAGGCAAATAATCCAGGACGTGTGAGAAAATTGGGGGTTTTAGTATTGTTTCAGTTTTGTACATGAGTTCCCATCCATAAGAAGATACAATATTAGATGTGTTGATGTGTGCGCATCTATCTATGCCTACACACACACATATATATCTACATACGTATATATGTATTATATATATGTATAAGACAAATGGGTGCTGATTATTGTTCATTTTCTTGCGTAGCCCTAAGCCTCAATTCATGTGTTTGAAATTTTGTGAATGAAGTGACAAAGTCAAAAATCAGCATTATTGATTCAGAAGGGATGAAACAATCAGTTTCACAGCATGAGTCGGGCGAGCTACCTAAGAATTCTGTTTTTGTGTTTCTCTGTGAACATTTTGTTGCATTAAAATGTATTTACTGATTGTGCGATAATATATGTATCCTTAAATTGTTTCAAACAAAACATGACACGTCAATAGAGTGTGACAAGATTTAAAAGTGATAATATTAAATATGTAAAGGTAATGATTGTCCCACTTTGTTTTATTGTTAGCTGTGTGCTCATCGGGCTTTTTTAGCCTGTGGGACTCCGCAGGCAGCTGACAGGTACCGGCCAAGGCCAAGCGACATGCGGCTTCGGCGCTCGCCGAGGCAAAAATTCGGGCGTGGGAGGAGTTCGGGGAGACCATGGAGAATGACTTCCGGTGGGCTTCGAGGAGATCCTGGTCCACCATCCGGCGCCTGAGGAGGGGGAAGCAGTGCTCCGTTAACACTGTGTACAGTGGGAGCGGGGCGCTGCTGACCTCAACGCGGGACGTTGTCAACGGTGGCAGGAATACTTTTCAGACACTTTAAACAGACACTGCCAATGGACTGGCAGACCGGGGTGGTTGGTGTGGCCCAACTATAGGGGGATCACACTCCTCAGCCTCCCTGGTAAGGTCTACTCAGAGGTGCGAGAGAGGAGAGTCCGTCAGGTCGCCGAACCTCGCATTCAGGAGGAGCAGTGTGGTCTTTTTGTCCTGGTCGTGGAACACTGGACCAGCTCCATACCCTCAGCAGGTTATAGGGGTTTGCCCAACCATTCTTCATGTGTTTCGTGGATCTGGAGAAGGCATTCGACAGTGTCCCGCGGGCAATCCTGTGGGGGGGTGCTCCGGGAATATGGGGTACCGACCCCCCGTTAGACGGGTTGTTCGGTCCCTGTATAACCGGCGTTGGAGCCTGGTCCACATTGCGCATTTGTCACCGATTCTGTTAATAACTTTTATGGACAGGGCGTCGAGGGGATCTGGTTCGGTGGCCAAAGTTGATCCTGTGGCCAGGATCCAGCTTTTAGCAGATGATGTGGTCCTGTTTGCTTCATCAGGCCATGAGAGCGGTTCAGAGCCAAGTGTGAAGCGGCCGAGATGAGGATCAGCACCTCCAAATCCGAACGGCAACAAGAGGAGTGCCCACTCCGGGTCGGGGTAGAGGTCCCGCCCAAAGTGGAGGAGTTTAAGTATCTCGGGGAGGAACTCGGAGTAGAGTCGCTGCTCCTCCGCATAGAGAGGAGCCAGATGAGGTGGCCCGGGGATCTGGTCAGGATGCCTCCTGAACGCCCCCTGGGGGAGGTATTCCGGGGATGTCCATCTGGAGGGAGGCCACGGGGAAGACCCAGGACACGCTGGAGAGACTATGTCTCTCGGCTGGCCCGGGAGCGCTTTGGGGTTCCCCCCAGAAGAGCTGGACCATGTGGCTGGGGAGAGGGAAGTCTGGGCCTCCCTGCAGCAGCCGGACTGCCCCCGTGACCCGATTAAGGATAAGCGGCGGAAGATGGATGGATGGATGTGTCCTCAGAGCATTTAATAATATCATAAAGAAATCCATATATCCATCTAAACAATATATCATTTATATGAAAAAAACAGGTGACAACATACAGGACATGCAAGGCTTACACTTTTTACTGATTCAGTCTTTCCTGCAAACAGTTCTACTTCCATGGGTATAAAAAAAGGCGGAACCTGAGGGTTTTTGTTACGAAATTACGATTTCTTGTACTTGCTCTGTATCCACACCCGGTGCATTACAACTTTCTTTCCTCTGTTAACCTGAAGTCGTCTGTCCTCCAAATTCTGAACTTCTTCAAGTCCGGCTCTGGAAAATAAACCTCGAACTTCATCTATAAAAAAAAAGGGAAAACGGAGTCAGCGACCATAGCTGCAGCTTTTCCCCCTCAACTGCCCATGTTGTTTCTAGAAGAGTTGGCAACATAGCCAATTCAAATGCAATTCAATATAGCAATTTGCTGCATGCAGAAATAAAGGTGTGGTATTTCAGGGATACCTTTTGTGAAAAAATACACGCATGTTCCATCCCCACGTGTGTAGAAATTCTCTGATAAGCATCGGCCTGTTAGTAAAAGATAACATAATGTAAATGTGTTTGTCCAACAAAAATCACAGGAGGCGATGGAGAAACTGACAGTAGATATTTTTGAGCCATGCACTTACCGCTCTTAAATCTGAGTTGTGAGAAGTCATAGCGTCCATAATCACGAAACAGGAAGACCCCTCCTTGTTTCAAGTATGTAGACAGTTTGTCCACCACTCCTTGTAGCCTGTGGTAAAATCTCAGTTAATGAAATAATTACATTGCATTAATGGATTGTAAATGTTGAAAAATCCAGCTCTGGCGATGACTGACACTGGGTATATGAGAAGGTTTTTAATAAGTGCACAAAATTATCGAGCACCCGAACATCTTACAGTACAGTTGAAGGAGGGCTGGGATATATTTATACAAGTTGCTTTATTTTTAGTCTATTTTTACATTTCTCATTAGGTACATTTAGTCACCTGAAAAATAAACAAAAAAACCTCCATCTAAAAAACTGCAAAGATTTTGGGAAAAAAAAAAAAAAACCAAAAGAAATATATGTATATATTTTTGCGAGAAAGAAAATATCAAAATAACATAAACATCATCAAGAAAGCTAGAAAAACTAAAATCAAGTCATGCAACAAATCAGCAAGAAATACCCATCAATGTACAGACAATTTGCTAGATTACCCGGGAAATAGCGAGAAACTAAACTACATGAAATTAATAGTTGCAGGCAAAAATCCAGGATGTAACAAATGCTTGTTATTTGTTTTAATATTTGACTCTGGGTTTATTTGACATATGCATTGCCATTCATAAGAAGACAATACTAGATGTATTAATGTGTATATATATATATATATATATGTGTATATATATAGTTACATACACATATATATAAGACAAAATGGGTGCTTATTATCGTTCATTTTCTTCCTTAGCCTTCAATTGAACCTGCTGTTCTCTAAAAGGTGAGCCGTGGCAGCAGAACCTCCTGTCTTTTTGCTGGAACCATTACATTGACCCACCTCTCAGGATGAATGGAGGAGAGAACAAAGACTGCGAGAATAACATCCAGGCTTCGAGGAGGGAAGGGAAAGGAGGCCTGCTCCTCACAAAGGTCATGGACAAAGGCATGGCACACAGAGTCATTATAGTCAGGATGGTTCTAATTGAGGAGAAAAAAGAACCTTTTATTAACCTATATTTGACTACAAAATCTGAGTTATTGTAGTGCAACTAGACGACATATCCGAAATGAGCATGAACAAGTACATTGCCTGCTCAGTATTTTAAAATATACTTGTCAACTACGGTAGGACTACTGTCTGACCTTTTTAGTGAAGTGTTGGTATGACAGGGTACCATGACAATGATGGAAATACATTGTACACATTTTTGTCACTTTATTAATCGTTCTGAGCATATCACTTAAATGTGGGCTTCTACTTTTCTTTTCGTCTTTTCATTAAAAATACTAAATATAGTCAAATCGAAACCTGCTTCATGTGTGACTTTATTTTTGTTATTGCGTTGAAATAAAGGGTGAAAATGTTTGGACTCACATAGGCTATTGTAAGACTCATCTGCGGTAATCACTTTGACATTTCGTCTCCATGATTCTATTCTAATGAGAGTCACGTGGTTGAGTTCAGTCAGCTTCAGGCTTTCACATGCAGAAAATGAAAGAAATGGGTTTCATTTTTTAGAAAGGGGGGGTCCAATTATTAAATGAATTGCATTGAGCTAAGAGTTGCACGTGACTACAGTATTATAACACCGTCGTGTTTTTTGATTTGTTTTCAATTTAATCTCTTACGGCACATATATCAATTTGCGCACATCGACCCGTTTTGTTGTTCTTTAGGAAAAACAAAATCAAAAGCTTTGAAGCTGCAGCCGCTCTGTTATATTGACGACACATTTGAGAATCTCTTACAGTTCTTAACGTCAGGTCCCCAGTTACGTGCTTGAATCATACAAGTGACTAATACATGCAAACATTAATTAGCACGATTCCAACATTAATAGTGTTTTCTCTTATTTCCCTGCTGATATTTTTGTAAGGTCCTGCAATTTTTTAAGCAATTAGTGAAGCATTTACAATAGTTAAATTTATCATATCTCGTCATTTTTTAAATTGAAATGTAGACATAAATATGACCATTATAATAAATCAACAGCCTTATTGAACACATGCAATGCAAAACCCTATAATCTTTTTAATGAAGGGATAATGAGTTGTTGGTTGCATTCCTTTTATCTACAGGTATCAGAAACATGAGCAAATATAATGAATCCATGTCAGAAAAATATTTAATTAACCTTGTAACAGCTGTATATAAACAAGACTAATGAGTGTTTACCTTGAGAAGCTGGATAGCAAACAGGGAGAAGTCACAACAGTATAAAAATGTGCCTTTTCCTCTGTTGAAAAAGACCAGCAAAGATTACAACATTAAATCATTACTTTGATAAGTACCAAATCACGTGATGACTCTGAAACTGTACAATACATTCAAAGCAACGCAATGAAAACTACTTTCAGAGTTATTTGATTAAGATGTGGTTTTAACAGGATCTCTTGCTTTTGTAAAAAAGTACATTTAACAAATCTCTGCTCTGTCTTCAAAAGAAGCAAATAGAATAGAATAGCATAGAATACTGGAGCAATCCCTAGTGATTTCAAGTCTACATTCCACTCCTGCAGTAAATCATCCCCTGCCATCACATGAAGTTCATTCCCGCACTGGAATAAAATGACACTTTTCCACTTCCTCTCTTTTTTTTGGTTACCCAGAAAGTGGTAGGGGCATTTAGTCAAAGAGTGTAGCAACTTCAACCTCCAGACAGCCTTAAGAAGCAGCAACCCGTCAAATTATAGGTTTATAATGGCATAATCATGAGTGCGCTGACTCTTAAATCCTCTGCTCGGTCAGGGGTTCCTCTACTACAGATGAATACTTCAACATGCAGTGTAGGTAAGGAAAAGAATATCACGACAAGTATTATTGGTTGGGGCCTCACTGAACCTATTTATGGCTGGAAGTTGGTGATGTTCTTTATGTGTTATCTTTAAAAACTGTAAACACTTGAAAAATAATAATGAAAAAATGAAATGTAACTATTCAAAGTAATATGATGACAAATAACCAGAAAAGAGCAAAAATTATAGAGGAAAATAATAAAGAAATTAAAATAATACTCCTGATATCTAACTAATATTTTCCTTACAATGGTGAGAAAAAGTAAAACATAATTGACTTTCACATGCAATTATGTAAACGTGACACAAATTCTTTCTTGAAATAAAATTCAAATTGAATTGAAATATCAAAAATGTACTCACTTGATTTGGTTAACAATAGGAAAGACACTGTTACCAACCCCACATCCAACCTAACAAGAGAGGATATGTTTGATACAAATATTTTGTGAAACATTGCAAAGCAGATAATAAGCATCTATAATAATGTAGTTCAAGTGCAATTAAAAAACCTAACCCAGTTACTATCTTATACCATAGTTTTATAACATTTGACAGTCATAGGTAGTGGCTTAAAATCAGTAATTAGGTAAAATTAATCTTTAAAAACCTCCAGGATTCTGTAAGCTGCATGCTGTCCAAGAAAAGAAAAAGCTTCATTTGTTTCCAGTGCTGCCTCCGGGGCCCCATCCTGAGAGCTCAGTGGAGACGAATCCTTGTGAGGGTGTGCATTGTAGTCGTGTTCTGCTTGATCATCATCCTGACACCTGTTTTTGACTCGGGGTTTTGGATCTGGAGGTAGCAGCTCTGGGAATTCTAAAAACAGCCACTTGCGATCTTTGAAGAACTTATCCTGGTGTACCTCGTAAAACCTGTCCCAGTATTGGCTGGCGGCTGTGTCAAATTTACCTGTAACATTTGTAACACTGGAGATTATTTTCACAAAGATATTCAAACTAATTTGAAGTGAAATTGGAAAAAAAATGGTAACATATCAACCTACCTTGTTCAGTAAGAGGAATTTTCACACGGGAGTTTTCTTCTGCCTTTTTCTGTGCATTTTTTTTATCCTCATCTGTCCACTGTACATGATCCCTGGAACATGAGATGTTGCAACAGCAGGGAAACAATACATTCATTTTCATCCCACCCTTTGACAGGGATTTTTGTTTCAAATATAAAATGGAGTAAAAAAGTACATTTAGATTACAATTGTTAAAAGGAAGGCATCTACAATGTATCAAAATATCTCCATAAATATCATTTGTAGAGAAAGGACAGAAGTGTTGGTTCTGCAATACATCACTAACCACATGTTGTGTTGAAAGATATCACCCTGATTGGTGAGAATCCTTGACCCCAGTGGTGCCGAAGGTCTTCTTTCATTGCTCTTTAGTCTCGTGGACAATCTGATGAGTCCTTTAGCCCGGGTGGCTGAGGGAAGACTCCGCAGTTTATGCATTCACACTACAAAAACGCAGTTAAGAGTTTATTTTTAAACACAGTGTCACCCTGCAGGTAATCAGCAACAGACAAGCATCTCCCACACTGTGCTTTGACAACGTACCTATAATGTTTACAAAGTCATAAATGAGTTAAAAATCGCACCAACAGTCCTAGACAGCAGGACATTATCATCTGTACATGCTCTGCCTCTGACTTCATGTTTACATCAATTAATATCTTTCCCCTGGGAGTTGCTAGGCAAATACATATAGGTGGTCCTGCTACACAGAATTTATGTTCCTGGTGCTCTTGATGTAAATTAAGAACTGCGAGATAAAAAGAAATTATTGCGAGTGTATATGCTTTTTAACAAGGAAAAATGTATTTTTTCAAGCATGGTTCAGCAGGGTGGTTGGCTTAGGGAGACACAGCTCACAGTATCTGTTATGTGAATTTATGTAAGTGGACCTTACTGGTTATTTCAGTCACCTTGGTTAGTAGCTTTCCAATTCAATGAAGAGAAGAAATCATCGGAAATTCAAATAAATTGATTGACTGATTGATTGACTCTGAACTGTATGCTTGACTTATTAGATAAGTTGGCTACCAAAGCGGATGGGATTACTGGGAAAAAAAAAAATCTTGTCCGGTCCATGAGTGTTTTAAGGAGATTAACATCTTAACCCTACTGACCTGCTGATGGGTCAGTCATACTCATAACACACTCTCATAAATTGAGGCATCGCTCCGGCCCACGGTCATCCACTAACATCATATCCATCATCTTGTGAAGAGCTACATATGAAATCATGCACAAGACATGACACAGGGTATCAATCAGAATTCTGTTTTTTTTAAGTTGCAGCTTATCACTTGAAATCTTCTTTAAATCACATGTTAGTTACACCACAGTTTTTCCCGAGTATAAGTATACATAAAATAATTTGATTTTTGTGTAAATGTTTTTCACATTTTCAGGTAACATTTCCAATTTTGGTAATTACTGAATAAATTCCAGGTCATTTTTATACTCCTTTCAGCTAATTTGACAACAAGCATCCATAATAAGAGAATATACAAATATGTACTTTCTATACTTACTTGGATAATAAGTATCAACCTCTGTTATAATGTATCAAGATGTTTCAACAAACCCCTATAATCCTTTACAGTTCCAGATTTCATCACCCAAATGTGAAAAATATTCAGTGACGGATTACAGAAGTCAGCTTTAAGAAAACTAAGATTTCAGCTCATCACTAAAAACTCAATGTGCAGCAGGAGCAGAGCAGATGTTTAGATAGAGACCGAGGGACTGGGAATGATAAAAGTATAGATCAGAATAAAAAGTAATGCAATGCAGGAGATTAAGGAACAAATCAGATAGAAAGAACTTTGGCGAAACTGAAACGACAACCACAACTGAGCACACTTTGAACGAACTGTGGCAAAGGCGATGGTAAGAGATTAAACCAGGAAGGTAGGGGTGCAAAAAAAGTGAGAGTGGTTTTGCTGAGAGGCAAACTGATAGCCCGGGTTTAACAGCTCCACACCAAATGCAACTGTAAGAAGCTTTCAGCATTATTATGAAGAAGCCCAGGGACGTATACATGCAAATGATGATACCGAGACAGGAAAAGAGAGACTTTATCAATTCCAGAGGGAAATCAACTTAGCATAGCAGCCAGGCACATTTACAGATTATAAGAGGTGGCATAACCTATACCCAAAGTAAGCCTCAGCATTGGAATAAATATACTGAAAATATACAGTTGACTGGGGTTATAAAAAATGGTTTTCAACAAAGGTGGGGACGTGTAAGTTTGGTTTAAGCACCCAAGTTGAAGGATAGTTATTGTTTTGACCATAACACCATTTCACATTCACAGTATTGTTTTTGACCATTTCACAATCGTATTTTTCTTCGTTCTTCTGCTCATTATGGAGGTTGTTGGTCTCGGGGTTACACTCCATCCCGGAAGGTGGTGGTAGTGCGCCGGAAAAGCAGAAAGTAGAGCAAGAACCCAAGGCGAACAACAAAAGAATGGATGAGGAGGTCCCAGCTAATTATTGATGCTACAGCCATACAATTTCAACGAAATTTCACGCGTTTTTTTGTTTGTTTTTTTGTCCTTAAACGAACTCCAACCCGGATACAACTGCTCAGCTGCGGGTGTCACAGCGCTGGTCAAACACCGCTGTCATTCAACAAGGCGAGATCTCGCGTGTTTTTAGCTGAGCGTAAACTTCTGCCGTAACGTGAACTGCGATGCTAACGGGTCGACTGGGGCAGCGGTTAGCTTAAATGTCGCTTTAGCCGAACGCCTCTGCCGTTGTGGAAATCGTCGCCGTCAAATCGTTCGTAAAGTCACCTGTTTTTGTTGTTATCGTGCGGTCGTCACCCTCCTCCTCCTCCTCCTCCTCCTCAGTGTCGCCTCCCGACATGCAAGCGAACGCTCCGGCGGAAGGTCATGCCACCGACTGATGGCGCCACACCGGAAAAGACGGAGCGTCAACGCCGTCCAGGTGTTGAGCAGGAGGAGCAGAGGCGTCAGTGATGCGGGGACCCTCAATCGACACAATCTGAAGGTCCTCAAAGCTCTCATTGTGCAGGTGAAGCAAAACAAAAAAATGTATGCTGACTGGAGCTGACTGCTTTACAGTCCTGTTATAGTTACTGTCCATTTCCCTTAACCCTCCCCCCCTCTCCACACACACATCCGCAGGATGGCAGGCATTTCACTAAAGTGTGGAACAAAACCTCGAAGTCCACGATCAAGTATGAAAACTCCAAAATCTACTTTGAAAACTACCAGCATTGCTACAGCTAGTGAGTATGATCCATCTCCTTTAGTCCTCAGAAATGCACGTCTTATTTTAGTGTACAAGTGTATTTTCAATTTCACAATGGAATAGAAAACTTCACCCAAGCATGCCTTGTAGCATAGTAACAAAATTTGTATTTGTTTTTGTCAACGCTTGTTTTCATGGTCACCTCAGGCAAAGTTCCTGATTTTCTGTAAATATTTTGTTTTTTTTCTTTTGTTCATGTTAATTTCCTCACGTTTTAATGCCATTCGCTTTTTAATGCCATTAAACGAGCAAGTGAATCTGCTAATGAAAACATCATTAGCAAAGTGTTGATAAAGAAGTTGTGAAGAAGTTTTTAAACCATGGTTATTTTCCTGTTATAACCCAAAAGAGGCGTTTTTAGAGGCAGACAGTAATAATGACAACTATTGATGTGTGTATTTATATCTATAAGCATGCATACATTGGGTATGGAAAGTATTCAGACCCCTTAAAATGTTTTCACTCTTTTTTTAATTGCTACCATTTGCTAAAATCAAAAGTTTATCTTTTTTCTCATCAATGTTCACTCAGTACAGTAGAAAAACTGAAATATCACATGGTTATAAGGATTCAGACCCTTTGCTCAGTAATGAGTCGAAGCACCCTTTTGAGCTAGTACAGCCATGAGTCTTCTTGGGAATGACGCAACAAGTTTTTCACACCTGGAATTGGGGATCCC
The DNA here is from genome assembly GCA_901007705.1 of Fistularia tabacaria. NCBI lineage: Eukaryota > Metazoa > Chordata > Actinopteri > Syngnathiformes > Fistulariidae > Fistularia > Fistularia tabacaria. Next base: position 141,165 of record CAAKHD010016797.1, read on the forward strand.
CTGCCATTCTTCCTTGCAGATCCTCTCCAGTTCTTTCAGATTGGATGGTGAACATTGGTGGACAGCCATTTTTAGGTCCTTCCAGAGATGCTCAATTGGGTTTAGGTCAGGGCCCTGGCTGGGCCAGTCAGGAATGGTCACAGAGTTGTTCCGAAGCCACTCCTTTGTTATTTTAGCTTCGGCTTAGGGTCTTTGAGGTACTGAGTACTCTGTAAGAGGTTTTCTTCCAGGATATCGCTGTACTTGGCCGCATTCAGCTTTTCTACAACTGCAACCAGTTGTCCCATCCCTGCAGCTGAAAATCACCCCCATAGCATAAAGCTGCCACCACCATGTTTCACTGTTGGGATCGTATAGGGCAGGTGATGAGCAGTGCCCGGTTTTCTCCACAAATACCGCTTAGAATTAACGGCAAAAAGTTAAATCTGAATACTTTCTATACCCACTCTATATAAAGATGACTATTTGTTGATATGCCTGTAAAACAGTAAAACGTCAGCTTTGTAAATCCATAATCCAAATCCTTTTTTTTTTTTTTAAATATATATTTTTTTTCTATATTCAATATCATTCACATTCAAAAGTATTCTTCTGATCTCCGTTCCAGTCTTTATTCCAAGCCCACTGTTCGATATAAACTGCCGAAGAGGTCCAAATTGGAGAAATTCGAAGATGCTTTGTTATGCCAGAGTCCACTTGTAAGGAACACATTTATCTCAATTTATATTCAAGCGAGAATTTTCACTAAACTTGCACCTCACTAGTTTATACCCAAGGTGTTTGATTCTGTCTTATTGACAGAACAAGACGTTGGCTTCTCCTGCTGATCACAAGCCCAGCCTCTTGGCTTTGACAGCCAATAACTGGCTGTACCGTTTATCCGCTGAAACTGGGGAAGAGCTTGAGAAAGTTTTCCTCTTTTCAAAACACAAGTTCAGGTAACTGATTAATACTCAGTTCTCATTTAGCGTTCGTTAACATATTAATCGTCAAATGTATGTAAGTTTCAAGTTTCTGTATCTTGCTAATCCTTATAGGTATCTTGACTGGGATGTTTCTCAAGATTCATTCTATATTAAGTCTGTTCAAAACAAAGAAACGCCATCGACACGGCAGGTGAGAATGGTTAGAATAGCAGAATTTGTGGGTTAGTGAGGTGTGACCGAATTTATCAATGTAAAAGTTGGTTTCGAGATCTCATTGTGGCCAATTGATGTAGTAAACATAAGCCATCAGGAAGCAGTAGAGAAGACGGAATAATTTTTTGGATTTTTCGTTTCATAGGCAGGTGTTACACATGACACGGTGATGTACCTTGCCATTTTTCGGGTTTTCCCGTTTGAGATAGTGGGGATCATGGAGATCAACAAAAAGGTATAATTGTGTGTACACTGATAGTAATATTCCAATGTTCCCATAGAAGGGGCATATTAAAATGTGATATTAATCTAAATCTTGCAGGTGTTTGGGAACAGTGTTACTGATGTTGTTCTGTCTCAAGGGGTCCTAGCTGCATCCTACAGCAACAAGTCAGTGAAGTTGTTCAGCTTAGAGCACATTGTGCAGAGGGTGAGTATTTTTCTATCTGTCAGTAAGCAGTTTTCTATTTTGTCTAATCGCTGTCTTAATAGGCAAATAGTTTCAGTGGTGGGATTTTTTTTTCTTGGCTCTCAGTATTTTCACATTCATTATTGTTTTAGCTCTTCTTGTCACACAATCACTTTCTTTCTTTTTAGTACATGGTTGAGAAGGTAACACTTGGGAAGAAGAGCTCACTACTTGGAGGCAAAACAGTGGGGGACGTTCCATTTGGTATCCCTGTGAATATCCAGATCACAGGTGAGTCAGACATATTTGACACTTTTCACCGGCTTGAGTAGACATGTTTTTTTATGCATAATAACCGTGGAGTTTTGTTTTTTAATCTGACTGCAGATTGCCCTCCGGTGCTTTTTGAGGTTTCCTGCTCCAGGAATGGTGTCCAAATCGGAGGCTTCCCCTGGCACTACATCTACACTCCAACCCAAAAATGTCACAAGGGGACTCACCATGTCTGTTCACTCAAGGACAGCGCTTTGGTCTGTTTTTACAAATTCTTTTTAAACATGCATGTGACATTACATTTAAAGATCTGCAAAAGTCGGAAACCCTGAATGTTTGCCTCTCAAGACAGTTTTCCCTCTCGCAGCTTGGACAGCTTAACTGCCTACAAATGGGCCAGAGCCTATTGAAAACTGTCAGGCAAGAAGTGGCGCAGATGTTTTTGGCAGTCCTCGTGTTCATCTGCTGGACTGAGCAGAATAGATTCAAACCCTCTGTCACTGGTTAAAAACAACACAATGTGGCACAGTTAATTTTCTTCAGCTCCTTGGTGCTTTTGTAACACTCGTTTCTATTCTTTTTGATCGTCTCCATTTCGTGCCTCAGCAACTCATAAAAAGGGCTCGGAAAGAAACAGGGACCGATTATTAAACTTACTCAGCCTCTAAGGTTTAACCCCGCTTTTTCTCATTTTGCCAAGTTGCCACTGCATGGCATCATTTAATTTCACAACGGCATCACTGATATAGAATCACTGTGAACTCCGACTTAGTACTTGTATAACAATGTGTATTACAGCTGGCAAGTTTTAATGTGTTATTAATCATTTCTTAACTCAGGCAATAAATGGAATCCAGAATATGAACTGCTTCTCTCTTGAGACTGATGGGATTTTCTTCCACCCTGATGATTCAGGAAGAATCATTCATATTGGACCAGCTGCCATAAAGTAAAACCTGCATTCGTCTTTGAACATAATGTTTAGCCATCTGTAGTAAAATGCCTCTTACATACCAGTTTTTCTCCATCTTTACTGTCACGAACCTCTAAACTGGGGGTCTTCAGGATGGTAAAGCTCCTCACCGCCAGTCTTGAATTTTTCAATCCTCTGTAAGGTGGACGCCGCTACAGGGATTGGTTTTACACAAGAGCCAGTCAAAATATTTGCAATGTACCATATGATGATGACGGCTCGGTTGAATAACTTGGCATTAGTGAGCTTAGTTCAGCAATGTGCTTTCAAATAATCGAACTATTTGAGGCTTTGGGTGTTTTATCTGTATTTGGCAAAGCCGGTTCTTCAAGTATTTTTGAATCATTTCAAATGTGTTGAGTTGCATGGAAATAATATTCGCTCCTATTTGCAATGTGCGAGCCACATGAAAGTTTGGCCAACAAAAAACCTCCCTTGTGTAAAGGCTTGAAGAACTTGATGTTTCCCTAAAATTAAAAATAGTCCGTGGTGCAAAATGTGAATATAATTTTTTCTACAATTTTGCGATCATGTTTTCTTTTCCCCCCAAGTGTCCTAAAGATTTGCGAGCACAACAGCGGTTTGTCATCGAAGGTGCTGGAGGATTTCTCCATCACGTCTCAACGGAACAACAGTGTAAGTGTATTGTAGAAAATGATTAAACCAAGCAACATGTCTCACAGCTTTACTGATACCATGGACATACCAAAATGTCCAAACTATCTCTGTCTGCCCTCCATCTGCTGCAGCTTACCTCACACGTTACTGTCACCTCATCTGGACGCACAGTGAAGAGGAGAATTCAGCAGATGGATGATGACCCAAATCAAGAGGTACTCGAAGGATTATTCTGCCATAAACATCACAATATTCTGCGCGATAAGGCAGATATCTAAAAAAAAAATTCCATATTGTACTGAAAAACATAAGCCTGGAAGCCTATGATCGGGAAAGCATGATACAAAAGGAGTATAATAATGCTGCACTGGTCTAATTAGCTCAGAAGTTTAAAGCTTCATTTCTTTTTCTTTCCTGGAGTGAATCATTGCTAGGGCAGGCAGGGAATATTCAAAAAAATTAATTTGGATAAAGAAAAGAAATTTGACAGGGGAAAATTTAAGAGCATTAAATATATTCCATTTGATAGTTACGTAAGCTACTTTAAACTTGGAGCTAGCAACCTGAGATTTCATCGAGAAAATTACACAGAAAAAAACCCAAATGTCAGAAAAAAATGAAATAAGGAGTTATATGTCGTTGCACGTAAAATTCAGATAATTTCTCAGTCACTTTCACAAAATAACTTCCTCTTAACTTTCAATTTTTCATTTTAAAAAAGAAGACATTTCTTGCATTTTACTGATGCTTTTTACATCAATTTTTTTGGTAACTAATTAGCAGTTTACTTACTGCGTTTCCCCTGATCGCAAAAACAGTGAGTGAATTTACTGGAATAAAATCTGAAGATGAATTGTCATAAATGATCAGTTAACTGCCAGTTTTTACCAGATCATAATCTGTGTGGATGCTGCTACACACTGGTTTATCTCCAAGGCCTGAATAAGTGTACAGAGCTATGAAAGGCTCGTGCTAAACGGACCTCACCAAAACCCTTCCATTCTGCAGACGTTTCGGATGGTGGAATATGAGGACGAGCTGGACCTTCTTGCTGTGGCGGTAACCAACGGCGAGGAAGGAGAGGGAAGAGCACACATCCGACTGTACGACAACCAGAGCGGACGGTTACTGCGGAGCTTTGCTCTGGAGGAGCCGTGGGATGAGGTGAGCCCCACACAGCGTAAAGTCTGCACAAATTGAAATGTTGGGATGCAGTGCCTGACCGTCGACTCATACGTGCTCTCATCTTGTGTTTCAGACTTATCGACATGAGTTGTTCTTTGACAAAGACACGATTGTTCATATTGAACAAAAGAACACCTGCTTCTGCTGCCACGTTTACAAACTCAAGGCCTCCAATGAGTCGTACCTGTAAATTGGGAATCCTTGCCTTTCAAAGTACTTGTTAAGTGTCTATGCTGTGTAATGAACTCAAATCTGGATCTTTAACAGTTTTTTTTTTTTATTGTCCTGAAGTTTTAATTGTGCTTTTGCCCTGCCCCCTTTCCGACTTGTGGAAATACATAGTTTTATAGAGAAATTAAAAATGCTTTTGATTGTTTCGGAGTTCGCGTACTTACCTTATTCCATCTGTTACTCCGGGTCCGTCAAATGTTAAGCTAGAAGATGCTTCCAAAGCTTTCACACCATCACAACCCATTAACTATACTGACCATTTTGGTCTGAAAAACTTTCACTGTGATCCTCCTTCAAGTCCAGCAGACATCATTTAAAGTGGCTGTGACAGATCTCATTCATCCAGGTTTTTCATGAGTTTATCATCAGTAAGACTTACTAAGTTAATTGGCTGTTTCCAGATCATAATGGATTATAATTCAAAGCATAGTCACATCAGTTTGTGTTCATTTTAGCCACTGGTATGTTTCCAACAGGCAGTCGGTAGAATATTGACTCAGGGCCGTTTTAAATTGCAGGTGGGCTAGAAAATGTCAATCACTGGCATTGATATTAATGTTGAAGAAGTGCAAGTGCTTCTAAAATAGATGGGATCCTTGTTTTATTTTTTGACAGTGTTACTATATAAACAGCAGAATCTAAAATACAAAGTACCCTGGGAACATGAAAATAGAAATGAATTTATCTCGTCCGATTGAAAATAGTCAATATTTCCATAAAGGAAGCTATGTTTTTTCTCTTTTTTTGAAGCCCACACTTTGTCTACACAGCAACGTTCTTATTTATACCCCCTGGCCTTACCATGACTTGACGATGAGCTGTCCCTCGTTACAATTATGCAGTAGATGGGAAGTGACTCAATAATAACGAGTTGTTGGAGACGGTACCTGTAGTCACCATCAATACCTCCCCGGCAGGCAGTTTGCAGTCTGCTTGTTGACTCAGGTGTTGATTAAAGATTCAAAGTGTTGTCATATTTACAGCCTGGAAATGTGTTTCCTCGTATAATGACATTCTTATTTTGCTGTCCCCAGTAAAACCAGATAGGTATCAAAACGAAACAGTAAATAATAAGCATCATAGTGCAAAGAGATGTAAACATTGCTTAGATGTCTACACAGTATCAACAGGATGTGCGGGTTGAAAGAGAGCCTTCAAGTTAAAATGTAAACTGTTGTCAACAGGCTATGGCTTGGCCATAGTTGTGAAAAGGCCATTGCGGAATTAACAGCATGGACTACTGACGGGAAAAACTTCAATGTTATGTCATAGAGGGAACCTTTAAGGAAAATATAGACCCTTGAGACAGCTACGGTCTCGTGTTTTATGTCCCGCAATACCCGGATGTCATCTTGTCCATATGTTAAGTCCCAAAAAAGATACGATAAGATAAAACTGTACTAATCCTGAAAGAAATTGAAAAGTGAAGAGGAATATTGCGCATGACAGAAATTTGAAAAAAAAAAAAAAGTAAATTACGTAAAAAAAAAAAACTGACATTATATGACGCGATAGAGCAACACATTGGACATGACAATGCATTTTAATGTGGCCCAAACCAACTTCAGCCTTGCAATGTAGCATGAAAGACGTTAAAAAAGATTAAACAAAAAAAAACGTTTTTACAATTTGATGATCACTGATTAAATTAACCTTCATGATTTGCTGATTTCAAAATTGCTTCTTGGGTTGGGTGAAAATTACAGAAGTTACAAAACTCCTCTCCTCCAAACAGTGCGTGGCGGCGGCCCCACGTGACCCCAGTCCGTCTCCCTCCGCCACTACTTGAGACGGAGGCTGTTTTTTTTCCCCCTCCAACCTGCAGTCAAATTCCCTGTGGACTCAGCTGGAAACGATGGCGGTGGAAAACGCCAAGCAGCTCCTGGCCTGTCTGTCTGCGGCCGCAGCCGTCGGCGTGGTCTCTGTTATATTCGTGCTCCGATGGGTTCTCCACTACAAGGAAGGACTCGCCTGGGACGGAGGACTAGCCGAGTTTAACTGGCATCCGGTGTTGATAGTCGGCGGGTTTATTTTCCTGCAAGGGATCGGTAAGAGGGTGTGTGTGTTTGGATGGAATGTGGTGTTGGGACGGAATAAGAAGTACAAACATTTTGGGGAAAAAAAACCCTGTAAACTTTAAAGTGCGCAGCAGCTGGGATATTGAGTGGAGCCTTCTCCCCCTAACTGAAGTGCTCAAGAGTTTCCATCACAAGAATGTGAGGGGATGAATAATACGACAACATGATGATGATAATAATAATAATAATAATAAAAAATAATGGATAAAAGAAATAATGCTGCTTGCTTTGAGTGAGGTGGGTTAATGACATGGATTCAGTCGAACAATGTTTTGAGAATAGTCCTGCTATTATGGACTCCTCTATGAATCAACATGATGGCGTATTAAGAATAAAAGTTCACCGTAGTTCTTGCATAGTCATTTGAGTGACACTGTTATTTCTCTTTACCAGCCATCGTTGTTTACAGACTGCCCTGGACCTGGCAGTGCAGCAAACTATTGATGAAGTTAATCCACGCGGGCTTGAATTTAGTGGCCTTCATTTTCGCTGTGGTGTCCATGGTGGCGGTGTTTGACTTCCACAATGCTGCCAAAATTCCAAACATGTACAGTCTGCACAGCTGGTTGGGTCTGGCAGCTGTCATACTGTATTGCTTACAGGTAAGTAATGTTTAGTTTATATTTTGATTTAATATCAGTTATCGAATATCGGTTATCGAAACCGAGACAGATGGTTTTTGGTTAACATTACTGGTTTTGAAGGTCTCACTAAAGTAAGGTCTATCTTTTAAGAAAGGAAAAGTAGCAACTTCTTAACCTACTTAAAGTTTTGTCATAATGAACAGCATTCCTGTTCAGCACCATTTTGGATATATGGATGTGTTTTTACTTTTTTCATCAGCTTGTCGTAGGAGTGGGTCTGTACTTGATACCAGTTACTCCCGTGTCTTGGAGAGCAGCATTCATGCCCTACCACGTCTACAGTGGTCTTTCACTCTTTGCGTGTGTGATAGCTGCAGCACTCATGGGTATCACAGAAAAACTCATCTTCGGACTGTAAGTATTTCAATACAAAATGAAAGACACAAGTAGGTTGTTCAAATAAAAGGCCAGGTATACAGTGTACACAGTAAGTATAATTGTTTGTTCTTTGTCATTAGGAGTAACCCAAAATATAAGGACTCTCCCCCAGAGGCAATATTTGTGAACATTCTGGGAGTCCTTCTCGTGGTTTTTGGGGCACTGATCCTTTGGATTGCCACTCGAAAGTCTTGGAAACGACCCAGTGACCAAATCTTGCATACTTTGCATCCCGATGGGGACGGTGAGGACAACACCAAAATTGGTCCATCCCTGTCTCAGTTATCTGAAGAAACAGACACAGAGGCCTGTGCGGATGTCCGAAAGAGGAGTAATAAATCTGATTACCAAGCTGAATAATTTCAAAACAAGTGAATCTATAGCGTCTTTTCTGGACAAGGGTTAATGTTTTACACATGGTAGATTTATTTCATGTTTACAGTTTTTGATAGTTGATTTTTACTCTGTATTGCAAATAGTTTTTGTTCGTGCGATTTAATCTTCATATCCACTGCATGATTAGCCCTGACCCATTGCGGTATTCTACTGATTAATCTTTATACTGACATTGTGTCTTTGGAACTTGTTCACAAACAAAACATCTTTTACAATAAAATACTTTTGCAGTTCTAACTTGCATCTTTCATCTATTTTGAAAGGAAGCACATTTTAACATGCTGAATTTACAGAGCCACCTGCACATTTAGAGAAAAATTATGTTCAACAAAAATTATTCTTCTTGCCTCGACATTTACCATTGTACTATTCCTAACATTAACAATAAATGCATCAAGTGACAAGTAACCTCTAAACACAAATCAAGCCATTGGTAACGTGCTTTACCTCAGGTGATGGCGTCACAGCCACGTCACGCCAAATGCCTCTTTTGACCCTTCACGGTAGCCGTATTTGGTCGGAAGCTCGTTTTTTTGTTTTGACTGTTGGATAAAGGCCCCTGCTGTCAGGTTGAAAACCTCGTTTTAAGGTTGGTTTACCACACGTCACTGGTTTGCTCGTAGCATCGTACTGTGGGAACATTTGTTAATTTTTCACACTGCCGGCAGACCGAGTGACTTTTCAATGTGCGGTCAGGTTAGTGGTGAAAGCGCATGACAGTGCCGCGGGTGATGCTAGCTGTTATTGCTAGCTGCCACTGGATTTGCTAGCCATTTGTGTTACATCTTCAATAAAAACAAGTTGATTGAATTGACCAAGCCTTAATTTTAGGGGGCCAGAAAACATTTAATTTCATACTTATCCGATTTAAATTCACAAAACGTGGATTCATGAAGCCATGTCATTCACACTTAAGCTTGAAAATGCCGGTGATTTAGGCTAACACTAGCAACGATCGAACCGATTTACACTAGCGAGTCTCATACGAAACGGGGGTTTGATCGTTGACTTAAAAAAGATAACACTTTAAAATGGTAAAAGAATAAATTCTTGAATACATAGACGTCACAGAATCCGAGATCATAGACTTAAGGCCTGTACGAAAACCACTTGGTGGGAACGTTTCCAGCTACCAATTGTAGGGTGGGGCTTTTCAACTAGCTTCTCAACATTGTCATTGACTAGCTAAAGTGCAATTACAAGTATGATCGATGAAAGAAAAGATATTTATATTTGATCAAGTACCAAATGCGTAATAACAGCAAGAAAAAAATGTACATTGTATCTTTATCTGCATCGGACTTACTGAACATTATTCTGCTGAGGTGAGCATCTTTAATCTGCAAAGCGTCATCGTCAGAAACTTCAACTCAGCAAGCTGATCTTTTTCTCACATGAGTGAAACACGAGGAGAAACAAGAATATCTTATTTGTCTGCAGCCGTGACATCATGTCTGAAAAAAGTGAGCTCAAGGCAGAGCTTGAGAGGAAGAAACAACGCTTGGCACAAATCAGAGAGGAGAAGAAGAGAAAGGAGGAGGAGCGCAAGAAAAAGGAGGTATATATAACCGTTTTTTAATAAAGATGGAAAAGAAATACATTCGACCTCATTCATTTTCTGAATCTCAGAACTAGGTTGACTCGTCACATCAATACTCTAAATACACAAAGCAAAGAATTATGGCTCCAGAAATGTTGTTAGTTTTAGTTAAATCAGTGTTTTATTGAAATTATTTGTTAAAAGTTTCAATCAAGATACCCACAATTATTGAAATATCGTTTTTCACGATTAGTTTTTCAATGTGTAAAATAGGTCTGTACGCCATGTTATTCTTTTATTTTTTTGTTAAGTTTATTGAACCAAATGTCATGAAATATTTCTTTGGTAAAGGTAAAAGAAGGAGGCACTTGATAGGGTGATGGGAACCACAGGATAAGTGTACACAAAGAATGAAAAGTAATATTTTACTTTTCATCATTTCAATCTTAAGTGGATATCAGGGTAGAGGGATGCTGAGGCTGGAACTGCCCGGCAAAAGGACTAGAGGAACACAAGAGCAGAGATTTATGGATAGAGTTGGGAGGACATTAAGTTAGTTGATGTGAGAGAAGAGGATGCAGAGGAGAGGGTTGGATGGAGGCTGATGATTTGCTGTGAAGGGAACAGCTGAAAGAAAAAGAAGAGATACCAGTTGAATGAAAATCCTTGAAGCACTATTAAATACAAAACAAGACTCTGTGTGCTGTTGGATTTTTTTTGATCGACCTGGTCAGTTTAATGTCGCACAGTGTGCCATAATATGATTTAACCATACTGTAAGAAATTAGAATCAATGGCAGGCTTTTCTTGAGATTTCAAACGGTACGAGCTGTGTGCTCACTACAGTAGAGATCATTTACCTGCTGTTCGAGAGGGAATTCTTGCACTCCTTTTTTGCAGTTTATTTCCGAAATTGGTAGGCAATCATATGGTGACAGCCAGGGTCACTGACAAATGACACTTGAAGCGATTTGAAAGAATGTACAAGTACCTATTGCTCTTTTTAGGTATGGAATTGTATGATTCTTTTTTTTCTCATTCGTATTAGATTGCATTGAGAGAAATACAGCGAACAAAAGCTTCGGTCAGCAGAAATGCTCTTTTTCTACATTGAATCATCAGCATATAATGATATAGAAAGCAGTGATTTCATGATTTCTTTATTCCACTTATAAAAAGAGTCTGAGTAACTGCTTAATACAGACTATGAAAAAAATATTCCTTAAGACCCCGCACTGTAGTGTGTGTGTGTGTGTGTGTGTGTGTGTGTGTGTGTGTGTGTGTGTGTGTGTGTGTGTGTGTGTGTGTGTGTGTGTGTGTGTGTGTGTGTGTGTGTGTGTGTATGTATAAAGGATTGTGTGTATAGGGGCGGGGTGGTGGGAT
>CAAKHD010016797.1:152431-163653 GCA_901007705.1 Fistularia tabacaria
TTTTTTCTACAGATGTGTGTGTGTATGTGGGTGTGTGTGCTTGTATTGAGAGTGTGTGTGTGTGTGTGTGTGTGTGTGTGTGTGTGTGTGTGTGTGTGTGTGTGTGTGTGTGTGTGTGTGTGTGTGTGTGTGTGTGTGTGTGTGTGTGTGTGTGTGTGTGTGTGTGTATAAAAAATTGTATAACTAGTGACAAGTGGTTTTGTTTTAATGATGCACAAGGCGGAGCAATTGAAAGATGCTGCAGTTCACCAGGATGATTCTGACCTGGAGAAGAAAAGACGTGAAGCGGATGCCTTGCTGCAGAGTATGGGTATAACATCTGATATTCCTGTTGGTAAGTTGCTTCATTTGGCATTAAACACGGTCATTTCTCTCGAATTGTCATGTCAGAATAAATGTCATGTCACAGTCTCTCATGTTTTCTGTATCACCTTCTGCAAGAATCTCCTCTGGCCATACATTGAACACATAAGAATATATTGTATTTGGTTTTGTAAAGACCAAACGTAATCATAGCTACCTAAAGTTCCTCTTGTCTTTTTCTTTAAACATTATGATTTTATGAGCATTACATCGTGAAAATGTTGGTATGGTAATAGATTTGTCAACCATAATATTAACTTCTTTTTTTTTTTAATAAATATGGCACTGTGGAGTCCTTTCCTAATTATTATATGAATCAAAAGGGTAAGCAATTGTGACTTTATAGCTAAAATCAGCAACAACCTGGAAAATGTACAAATATTACAGAGATTTTTTGTGCCAGCAGCCGGTATTTAATACTCCCCCTTTTAGTGTCAAAAAACCGTACATGTTAGTTGTCTTGAAGGAAAAGAAAGTGCGTTTCTAAAGTGTACTGCCTGGTACAGCTTGGATGAATTGAAATTAATATACAGGTCTGTATACATAGAGTATGGCTTGAAAAACCTCTATTAGCACTCTTAAATAGTAAACAGACGAAAATAAAACTATTGCTGTTTTAATGTTTTCTAGAATGACCCGGGCTGGATATTGTGAAGCACTGTCACCTTGTTAACAGTAGGTGGCAGAAGAGATCCATAATCTGCTCCCTCAAGCCTCAGGACACAAGCAAAGTTTTAACGGAAGAGACAGATTTCTATTTTTCAGGGTTTATGTGGTGGCTTTTTTGTTCTGCTTTAATAATGTGTAGATGAACATACATTAAAACATGACATTACCGTTGCCGCTGCCAAAATGGGCTGAACTCCCTGCAGTCTTGACTATTAGGTCAAGACTGCGGGGTTAATTTTTGTTTGCTTGAAACATTCTTACGTAATGCATGTGTTTAGTTCTTACCATTTATTACCTTTGCTTAGTATCGTCTGATTTATTCTGTCTCGCCGCATAGTCCCTCCGCCCATGTCTCCGACTGCCAAATCAGCGGGCACACCAAGTGAGGCAGGGAGCCAGGACTCCGATGGAGCTGCGGGACCCAGGTACTCGCACGAATGCACCTCTCCGCAAATGTGCGAATCTAAATATATTTTCCCTGCTTCCATTATAGAGCATTACAGCTGTGGCATCAATGCCAAGATCCTCATTTGTAATGGAGAAGGACAATTTCCCTTGCCACACTTTAGTGCCCCTCGCTGAAAAAAATAACACTCCTGCTCCTGAAAAAATACGTGTTTTCCTTTTTACTGCTCCTGAAGTAGCTTTACTTATGGAGGTGTTGAAAAGCCAATCTGTTCTTATACATTTCAGTCAGTCCTCAATTATTTAGGTACATCATGATAAAACCCATGAGTTGTAATAATAGCTCTCACAAGGAGTATAGTGCTCAGTTTCAATTATGGAGGTGTTGATTTATTTTAATGGTCATTTTGGACGGTATAATTTGAGGCGCTGTTGAACTGCACTGGGCCCCACTGAGAGGTGTTTCGAATGTTTTGTCAGCCCATTTATTACTAAAAGTGGGACACATTAAAATTAGCAAGTGATTGTGTTTTGAGCATTCGAAAGGTGATTTTGTTTCGAAAATTTCTATTTATTTATTTATTTATTTTTATTACCTTTCTCACTCGCGTATGTTTCCATACCTCCCTGATGGCAATGAATGGAGGTATCATTAATTAAGAGCAAGTAAAAATGAAAAAAAAAAAAGTCATGCCATTACAGTGAGGGATGACAAGTTTACGCCAACACCGTGCATGTTTATTTAATGTGTGTGTCGTTGAATTAGTAAGATCCTAAATTAACAATAAAACAGCAGGCTGCTGTGATGCCTGGGGGACTTCTTAACCTCTAATTAGAGCCCCTTCCCTGAGCTGAAATCCAAGCTCCCCCAGTGTCCCATCAGGCCGAGGGAGCTGTTCCCACTACATGTTGACTCATTTCCCTCACCAGCATGGCCATTTCCTACACACATGGAGGTCATGTTTTCTCCCTGAGGGTTCTCTCTCTCTCTCTCTCTCTCTCTCTCTCTCTCTCTCTCTCTCTCGCTCTCTCTCTTTCTCTTTCTCTTTCCCCCTCCCTCTCTGTCTACACAACACTTTGGTGTGAAACAGTTCACGCTGTATCAGCCCTGCAGGCTCCACATTACACCCTGTATCATCACACTCAGAGGGTCTTTGTGTGTGTATGTGTGTCCATGCATCTTAAGCAGATTAGTTTCTCCACCACTGGGTTTGGCCGACTTTAGCCTGATTTGACCTGCGAAATGACTACAAACGTTGTTGATTTAGAGTGTGTTTTGATAGCAGATTCAGCCGATCCAATCTGCGTGTTGTGTGCCATGATGCTAACTATATTCCTCTACTCATTTGTGCTTGCCCGTCTCTCTCACTAATGCTGCCTTGTTGCTGTGACACTAACCAGGACCCTGCACTGGGACTCTGATCCGTCCACTCTTCAACTTCACTCTGATTCTGAGCTGCGGTACTGGACACTCTCTTCTCTTCTTTCCTGGTCATTTTTCCTTCTCTCAATCTACAGCATGATTATTTGTCTTTTCAAAGTCGTAACTCAATGGACATAGTCCAGTAAGGCAGTCAAGGCATGCATGTACACTGCAGTCTAAGAGAATGTTTAACTCCACTTTGGTTTATTCAACTAATCTGAAGATATTACCATCCCATTAAACCATAATTTACTCAGTTTGATCAACTCAAGATTCCTCTCATAGGGAGGTGAGATTTTTTTGTTGTTGTTTGTTTCCTACAAAATTAGCTAGTCGTTTTATAAATTTGTCCTGCAATAATCATATTACTTAGAGAGTAATGTTGGCTCGCACAAGGTTTGACTTTCTTCTGTGCTTCTAGGCGGGGAGCTCCAAAACTGGGAATGGCCAAAGTCACTCACGTGGACTTCCCTCCACGTGAAACTGTGTCCTACACCAAAGAGACCCAGACGCCTGTCATGACCCAGCAGAAAGAAGGTGATGCTCGTATAATCTAGTCAATGTTATCCTTGAAGAGCACAGTGAGCGAATCTCGATTATATTAAAATGTCTAACTTCTTCAAGAAGAAAATGTTTGAGACTTTTCACACACTTTTCAGAGACCGTCACTGTAATTTCCTTGAGGTGTCATTGAAGCACCATCTAAGAGTCGCTCTTATTTATTCGGATCTTGTTGTTTTGTATCACTTGGTGGGGCTGGTTAGATGAGCAGGTGTTACAATAAAACAGAGTGATAAGAGCAGAGAATGCACACAGTTCATATGCTCTATGTTGTTCTTAACCTCCTTCTTTGATTGCATTTGAGAATTTCATTGTTTTTATGGCAAACTGGAAAATCTGAAAAATCTCCTTACAACCTGTGGAAAAAAAGAGAAATTGCAGAATAATCAACTTAGGAGCCCAGTTTCTCCTATTATGTACAGACATGATATAGACATTGTGCACAGAGTGACTCTGAATGGCAGCTGTAGATTAATAGCACGTACAAAGTGGGATTAGAAGGAAAAACAGCAGTTCCCATTGGCAATTGGTAAAACCTCGTTGCACGAAAGGGCGCCAGTCGTATCCTCTTGTGTCAGTATACAAGTGTGTTCCAAAAGTGATTTCAACAAATACTCAGATGAAAGTAAGGAGGAAATTGACCTCAGAGGGAACGCAGAATAATTTCTGGTATTCTGAACCCCACATGCAGCTCTACAAGCAATTCTGCTGTAGAGTAATTAATGGGCAGAATGACAGGAAGGAGAAATACAACTGGCGAAGGAGACGAGAAGCTCCGCGCCCGTATCTATCAAGAGACGTTGTTACATGTCAGTTGTATTTAGTTGTTGAATTAGAGCCTTTGTGTGGGCAAAAGGAATGTTTGATATTCTTATGATCCATGAGTAAAACAAAATATTTAGCATCTGTGAAGCTTTTTCCTTGGTGTTGCATGATTTATGTAATAATGGTGAGAAATGTGTCAAGTAAAATCATGGTTAGGATCCTGCTAGCTGCAGCTCTCTCTTGCTTCAACTAGTAGAACAAATGTCTGTCATGTGTGCATTTTGCTC
This sequence comes from Fistularia tabacaria, assembly GCA_901007705.1. Classification (NCBI taxonomy): domain Eukaryota; kingdom Metazoa; phylum Chordata; class Actinopteri; order Syngnathiformes; family Fistulariidae; genus Fistularia; species Fistularia tabacaria. The sequence continues at coordinate 156,905 of CAAKHD010016797.1, forward strand.
AATTTATTTGCATCAGCTAACACGCCGTTTTAAGTGGCCCTGAAAGCCTGGTTAGGATTTTAAACAGTATACAGATGCTAGGTTGTTGTTTGGTCAGGTGAGGTGGCATACCAGAGAGAGAGAGAGAGAGAGAAAGATAAAATTGTGTGATTTTGTGGAAAAGTATGTGCAGAACCAGTGAAGGATGAAGAGCATCCCTCTGCTCCTCATAGCTCTTTACTCTGGACTCTAGTGGGCATTGTAAAACTGTGTTAAACAACGATGGTTTCTGCTAGTTGTTCAACACGAGGCCTCCTTCCCCTCTTTGCCACTATGTAATCATTTCATCAACTCCCTCGCTTCCCTGTCTTCTCCCTTCACTGCACAGGCACATAACAAAACACACTCTGTGACATTGTGCATTTTCACACCATCATTTCTGACACTCGATGAGACGGCATCCCCTTCCCTGCTTGCTCCCCTCTGTGCATTTTTGATGTGTGGGGTGGTGTCAGGCTTGTTCTCTGATTGAGCGATTTATCATGTTGTCAAAAGGAGGCAATGGCGCAGCACTCTCAAGGTCAGCGGGCGGTGGCATTAGAGGGAGCAGCTGCCGTGGCCTGGCTACTGCAAACTAAGGATTCCCACTGTCACAGAGCAAGACTTGTTGGGGGTAAAAGGAGCAAAAGATTTAAGCCTCTTTCATCACCTGCCTTCGTGAATCAAAATCTTCATCAGTACACGACAATGGATCTTCATGTAAAAGTAAAAGATGTTTCTTTGACCAGCCATTTTGTGGCCCATGTCAGCCAGGTGTACCGTAAGAAATCTCTGTCACGTTTCCTGGGTTCTCCCATCATATGCAAAAAATGAATCAACACTGGGCCAAATGGAGTATTTCAGACTGAGCTATGAACAGACAACTAGTCTCCTTGAAATTTGACAACACTTTAAAAAAATTAAAAAAAAGTCAAGATCAGATATTTGAGATCTAGTCATTAGATTTCTAGCATTCAAACGTTTATGAAAGGTTTAGACTATTGCAGTTTTACATGAATAATTGTATATTGTTATACTTAGCAAATCAGGGCAAAGGACAAACGGAAATAAGATGCAAAAAAAAATGGCATTGCTTTTCAATGAGTTTCTCCGCACATGCTTGCAGGTTAGAGAAATACAGTGATACAAACCTACGGATTAGTGAGTTTTCTATGAGGCTGGTACAGCCAGACTACACTTGTAGTAGATGATGTGCAGCATCAGTATGCACTCCTCAATGAGAGGCCATAATTATTGAGTAAGATATTGTTAGAGGATGGGATGGGGGTGGTGGTGGAGTGGTTGGTCTGGTGCAGCATTAAAAAGGCTTGTCAGGAATATGAGTATGCGGAGCAGTTTAGTAAATCTAATATTTAATTGAATGGGATTGTTTTAATCACTGAATTCAGAGGGTCACAACTTCAAATCACAAAAGCCCTTAATGGCCTTCTTGTTTTAAGTGCCACTTCATATTGTGGTCAGCTTTTATGCACTTAATGATTAGCAGTATTAGATAGCCATTGTATCTCCCAGTCAGTAGCTAATTATTTTGAACGTTAATTATGGATTATTCCTTTTTTTTTTTTTTTTTTACCACCAGTGTGCAGTTCTGCGGTTTCAGTGTGTGCACCTTTTACAAGTTGTGCTCAGTTTCCCTCGAAACCTTACCTGTGTGACAGCGCAAAGAGCAGTTTCCTATTGTCATCACGGTTATGGTCTTTGGACCTCAGAGTCATTTGGAACAAGTGCTACCATTGTTAGAGAGGTTAATGATGTATTTGTTTTAAAGAGAGATATTTTGATATTAAATCTACCTCACTTGTACATATTTAGTCATTTGAAACAAGTATATACATGGAGAGGGCACTGTGTGGGGAAACACATGTCATTCATTTTTTTAGTACCATTTTATAACCGGTGCTAAAAAGGCATTTTATTCTATTTTCACAAACATCGAGGCTCATAGTAGTTGTTGTGTAATGAGAGCTCTGGTTGTTGCTTGTGCTGTCGTCACACCCTTGCGATGCGTGGACGCGGAGAAAAGGGGGAAGGCACCCCCAGTGGAGTGCAAAGGTCATCCAATTTTATTCTTGTACATCCCTTGTCGCATGACGTGCCTGCCTTAATATATTGTACAATGTGTAAGACATGTGATTACTACCGACGCCCCCCACCCCCCACCCCACATACGGTCTGGCTCTCCCCTAAAAAGCTTTTATTTCTTAAGTGGTACAAAAGCCATAATTGGGCCTTCTTTGAGAGGAGATGTCAGCGTATAGGACATCGATGATCCGGGTGAATTCTGTTAAATGCAACTCCCCCCTTTCCTTTGCCACCCAGCCACCCTCCGCGCTACATCCCCCCTACACATCCCCAGCGGGGTCACCAGGATCACTAGCTTTTCTCCAAATGGCCATTTTGGTTGGCAGGTGCATTATACCCTTTATTTTCAGATTGTCTATCCGCTCCTAATGCCTGGCAGGTTGATTGCTCTGGCTGCCTCACCAGGGAAAGGGCTGACGAGGACGGCCGGGACTAGCTGAAAGACAGTGATTACTGTTTTCCTTTAAGCCTGATTGAGGCCCTTGAAAGGAAAGATTTTAACCTTCTGTTGGTTGCAGAGTACGGCCGTACATTGAAATGGCTTGTGGCATCAAACCAGTAAACTCATCAGAGCACCCAATAACGTTCTTCCTCAAACCTCCATATGAGAAAGGGGATAAATCACTTTATGGACAAAGTGACAGATGACATTATCATTTAGATTATCTCAGTAGGAAGGAAATCCCAGCTTATAACTAGAGGCTCATACCAAGATAAACACCCGTATGAACAAGGCAAGCATTTCTTGTCTCCTCATGAATTGATTCTGTCCCCCTTTTGCTATTATTATTATTTTTCTTTTTTTTTTAAATTGAAAGCAGAGACTTTGTGCTGTCTCTTACAAATGAGTTTTGAAAAAGAGTGTTCATCCTCTTTGAGGTAAGACCAATGTGCAGTTTGCCAGCTGGTCTTGCCTGTAGTTTCTTGTACATTCTCTGAGGTTGAAAAGAAGTTTCAGGACCTCCTGCTAGGATGGTAATTACACAGGCTTGCCGTTCAGGGAGAAGCTTGTCTCGGAGCAGCCAGGCGGAAAACCTCTGTGCCATCCCCATGCCACCGCTGAAGAGCACAAGACAATCCCAGCATCCCCATCTGCTTTTGCACCATGCCGTCATCTGGCCGGACCAATGAGATGGACTCAGGCAGCTGCTCCGCTCCCTCTGCCCTGTGGCCCCCGTGGCCTAGAAGGGGCCAACCTGCTGAAGGGACACAGGGGAAACCGCTACACTGACAGATAGATGCTATTGAATGGCTAAAGTCTCATTAACAACTGGGAAAAACAGGGGTCCCTATGACAACAGGACACCCGCTGTGCTGTGTCTTTTTATCACAAAGGACGAACCTCGCTCCTTTGAGGCGCAGGCCTTATTTAAAAGGCAACATTGTGCTCATAAACCAAACAAATGTGAGGCAGAAAAATACAGAACCCGCATTTTGTAGTATCCATAATCACTGCCTGGACCTTCATTTGACAGAGGGAAATAACAGGTGTGGAGTGTGACCAATAGGTATTAAAATCACATCAAGATGTGGGATCATTTGCACATTAAATGACATTTTTTCTCATGTTATCTGCTCAAATGAGCTTTGTAACACAATCATGAATGTTGTCTTGCAGTGTTTTAAGAGAGTTTGATTTTTGATCAACAGATGAAGAGGAAGAGGAGGAAATCGCTCCACCTCAGCCGGTAGTCGAGACCCAGACTGAGAGACAGGACCAGCAGGAGGAGGAGGAAGGTGCTTTTCAGACAGCGATGATGCATTTTTCAGTAGTTTGCGTGTATAATAGAAGGTGCATTTTACAAAGATGTCGTCTTTTTGTCCAAACCGGTGAATTGTTTCAGTAACATGATGGCCGTGCTCAGTGCGGATGCCCACCACATTTCATGTACTCTATGTTCATCTGTGCAGTAACCCTCCACGAGCTCACAGAGGAGGAGAAACTACAGATTCTGCACTCCGAGGAGTTCGCGACATTCTTTGACCACAGCACCCGCATTATTGAGCGGGCCCTGTCAGAGCACGTGGACGTCTTTTTTGACTACAGCGGCCGTGACCTGGAGGATAAAGAGGGGTTAGAGTTGGACAATAAGTATTTGTAAACTCTTAATTAGCATTTTATTGATTCGTGGTGTTTGTCTCCCTCCCGCCCCCAGAGAAATCCAGGCAGGAGCAAAGCTCTCGCTCAACAGGCAGTTCATAGATGAGCGCTGGTCCAAGCACCGTGTCGTCACCTGCCTCGACTGGTCACCCCAGGTTCTTTTTTCCCTTTGCATTCTAAAACAAACACTTCCCTGGCAATTAACAAAACCCCGGTTCCTGCACAGGAATCAAATTTAATTTTTTGCTTAACCAGAAGTAATATGTAAAAGACTACAGCTAATTGGCTGTTGAAACAAGTCTAAAGTTGCGTCGCAGTAATTCTTTATGATTACATAGTTTGACTTTGACAGAATTTACTTTAAGCCACAAGCCTCTCGGGAAAGTAAGTTATGTCCCGCACAAATTGTCACTTAGTCGGAGACCATAATGATTTGTTTCCTTCTGTGTCAGAGGTCATTTAATGCCTGATTGTGCAATGACTTTTGACAGTGATTGAACACCAGAACTTCGCTCACTGTATTCACTCACCCTAAGTGAATGGCGCGCCCTTACAATGGGAAATTTTGTCTTCGCAAACTGTAAATCGACATTGTGCATTCGAAGAAACGGGGGGGGTTAACGGTTTGTTTACGTCTGGATAATGTTTCCTTCTCGAAGCTCCGGTGAAACACTGGGTCTCATTCTCGACGCTCAATGGGGGCTTCACTTTTAGCTCTGCAGCGGTTTGTGCTCCTCTCATCAATTTCAGAGCTGCAGCTTAAGAGTTTAAATCGTGAAAGGAAATAAAAGCCTCTTTACCAACCTTGTTAGGGGGAAGGTAGACTTAAACAAGCCATAAATCTTAAGGAAATGGTTACTCATTCTTTAAGGAATTCAGCAGCACGACACAGGGCATGCAAGGCTTTTCCACATGGAACCGTGCCCGAGGGGCGCGTCTGCCTCCCTCAACATTAATGTTGTCAGATTTTTTTTTCTTCTTTTCATTTATTTTTTTTCCTCCCTCGCTTCATCAGTATCCTGAACTCCTGGTTGCCTCATACAACAACAATGAGGATGCTCCCCACGAGCCAGACGGAGTGGCCTTAGTGTGGAACATGAAGTACAAGAAGAACACACCAGAGTACGTCTTCCACTGCCAGGTAACGAAACCAAAGCCTCTGTTCTCTGTAACGTTCCTTCTACCGCGGTCTGTCAGCCCTTTCCTCATCCTCACGGACTTCTTAGTGCACGACAAACGTGGAAGTCTGCCAACCAACCCCTGTTTGCCCACCCCCTCTTCCCCTCCTCGACTCCCTGCCTTTATCCGCATTGTGAGTTCAGTGCACTGGCATCCGCCGCCACCACATCCATCCACAAACACATGTTCTCGAGGCGCCGGAAAAGACCTGTGGTGCAGGAGTTGAATGGAATCCGAGAATTGCAGCAGGATTAAGTGTGTGGGGTGGCGGTGGTTATCATATGCATCTAAACAAGGGCCCTATGTTCAGCAAAGCTAGCAGGGAGAGCAGCAGAGCTCCAGCACTCTGTCCAGCCTTATTATACTGCCTGCCCCAAGGCTCCCACAGCAAGACAAGTTAAGTAGAACCACATGTTGTTGCCTCAAGAGCGGATGTAGATGCAAGCGCATTGCTCAGCTGAATAAAACTGAACAGAACAGAAGTGTGAATGCTGTTTTTTCCCCGCTTCAAAGTCAGTTCCATCCCCCCCACCCCCGATTCTCTGTGCGGCAACACAGTTCCATTTAATGGTACACGAATGATTCACGCATATGATAAATATTGTGATGGATTAATCATCGGGTTTATTTAAACCATTTTAAACTAAACCCTTTTGCTGACAAAATGACTCTGAGAGCAAATCGTTATCGAATATAAATAATTATTCAGTGGGGCAAATCTAGTTCTCCGGTTCTGTCAGTGATGAATGAACATAAGTGTTGTGTTTGTGGTTTGGGATGAGGAAACAAGCACAGAACTCTTTCATTGAGGCCCGAGATGAAGGAGTTTTGAAGTTTTGAGGTTTTCCATGTGTGAAATGCTGGAAACGTGGATTTCAAGTGTTGCTGATTCAACCATTAGCAGCTATTTAGTCAGAATTTAATGTGATACAGGTTTTTCCACTGTGCTCGGTTAAATCAGTAGCTGCAAACTTCAGATTTTCATGCAGGTTTAATAATAAAAAAAAGTTTAAAAAAAATGTCAGAAAGTTCATATTTTTCTGAGTCTGGTAGTTGTCTAGAATGTTCTGAGAGGGAAAGCAAAGTCAAAATGCACAAATATTTTGTTTTTTTTTTTGGACTGAAGTATTATTCTAAGGCATGCATTGAATTTCTTCAAATGCTGAAGTTATGTTTTTTCAGTGATATGGTTTACTTTCTACATCCAGGTTATGATCATTCTCTAGCATTTATAGATGTGTGTGTGTGTGTGTGTGTGTGTGTGTGTGTGTGTGTGTGTGTGTGTGTGTGTGTGTGTGTGTGTGTGTGTGCGCGTGCGTGCGTGCGTACTTTCGTATTTGACTGTGCA
>CAAKHD010016883.1:34636-45559 GCA_901007705.1 Fistularia tabacaria
ATTTATTCTCGACGCAGAGCTTAAACCCAGAATTCCCTCAAAACCACGCTTAACCGTCTTGTGAATTCTCCTCATATCATCCTCCCGTCTTCCTCTCCTTCTCCAATGTGAGAAGAGACAGATAGCGTGGCTCCATTTACCTCCCTCCAACCCAGTCCCCCCTGGATGCATACTGTTTCTAGCAGATCTCCAGACGCGTATGATAAAGCAAAACAAGATAAAAAAATAAAATAAAATCATGTCCCTGTGCTGCATCCGACACCAGATCTTAGGGTAAACAAGCCCGAGCCCTAAAAGCTGGGATCTGGCACTACATTTCACCCTCAGTGACTGCCTTTGAGAGGTAAAGTGCCTGGTATTCACACACGTTGGAATTATACCGAGAAAGATTGCGCCGCGGGGAATGTCCGGCCGCGTTCTCACATCTTTGCTCTTCCTCGTGTGCCCTGCGAGACCGAGCTGATCAAACCACACTGAGTGGACACAGTCCCTCCACAAACTGGAGGGGGAAAAGCCGAGAGAAACTAAAAACAAAGAGATGGAAATGAAATAACACTCCTCTAAAACCCTCTTCTTCCACCATCCCTTAAAAAGATGAACTGTCTCCCCGATGGATACAGTGCAGCTCATTGGGATAGTCTAAGAGTAAGATTGAGGATTTCTGGGATATGTTTTATCTTTGTTATGCTTTCAATGAAGGGGAGAAAAAAAGAAATCAATGGAGCAACACGAGGACATGAAGAAAAAGATAACAATGGGGTTAGTTAAAGTAAAGTTTGTACAGAAACCTTGATACTTATTTAAAAAAAGTACATGTGACTTTTTTTTTTTTTTCCAAAATTAAAACTTATTTAAGAGGATTGAAGCGCGAGAAAGCTGCGTCGGAGGACTTCGGACTTTCGGATTATTGGATGGGAATTCACGGCCAACACTCACGAGCCGCTGACGCCCGCTGTGGTTTACGCGGATCATCTGTGGCTTGTCGGGATGCGTCGGAGTCCAGGGGGAAGTTGGGAAAATACGGGGACACGTGTTCCACTTGCTCGGTGTGTAAACAAAAAACCCGACAGCCTTACCTGATGCAAGAGAGGCGGCTCCACGGCAACAGAAACCCGAGTGAGGCGCTTTATCACATGAAGTAGATTGTTGTGAATAAAAGGTACGGACGATGTTTGTTGTCCTCACTTCTAGTTTTACGTTCACACAGTGTTTGTCAGATTTCGCTGTCACGATGCTGCACGTCGCCCTGTCCTTCCGTTAATCACACACAAACGGTTCGTATGGACCCGGTTGACGCACACATATGCGCCACAAAAGATTTACATTCCAAGCACACACAAAGTGCTCGGGCTCACGAGCGCACAAGTGTGCAAAGAGGCGCGCAGATGACCCGCTACCAGCTCAAAATCCTTTTATTGCCTCTCATTGTGGAGAGGATGCAGAAGTGGCCTGCCAAGTGCCTCCCTCGCTATAAACCCTTAAAGCCTCGTCCCGCACCCAATGAAAAGCAAGTGCAATCTGTAAGCAACCCTGTTCCCATATGGGCCAGTCTGTCACAGGCCTTGTTTGCCTTTGTCCTGCAGATCTCTGAGGTCCAAGGCCCCGCACACCCCAACTTAGCTCCAGGCATCTATTAAATATGCACCTTCCAGTTGCTGTGAAGATAGATCCCGAACAGCTAATCTCATCACAGGCTGGGGACCCTCCACATATGTAAATCTACATCTGTTCCCCTTCAAAGAAAGAGATTCTCTAGGATTATCCCTCACACAGACCCAGACACGTACACAAATGGACATCGTGCACTCCAGCACACAAAAGTCAGAAGTGCTTGTTTCTCTCACAAGGCCGGTGCCAATCAAGATGTTCACATGATGTGCCACATGTACATGTCTGCCATCCCCACCCCCCTTTAGATTAGCTTAATAATGAACAATGGGCATAAATTGCCTTTGCCTCGTCGCTTTGTGTTTCCCTTGTTTGAGTGTGACAAGGCGAGGATTTATGAAACCCGCTCTTCGCCTTCAGGCTGCGGGTTGCAATAGGGTGCTGGAACTGGACCGGGGCCCACAGAGGGGAACGCCAGGGGCTCAGGAACCTGGCACCATACAGAGAGAAACATCCTATAGCGCCCTGGGATATCATTATACATCCGTGCAACACAGGATTAACTTGCTCTCTGGCTGGGAGCTGCCAGGAGACAGTCTATGAGAGAGACAGCTTCATCAAACATCACTGAGTGGCAGGTGAGAGGGGGAATAGACAAATGTAAGGCCTTAGATTAAATGTGCAACCATCCAAAACAAATGGAATATCAGCGATGATGCGATGGTAAAGCACGAGTAAAAAGAAGTCTGAGCCTCTGAGTAGAAGGGGGCAGCGAGAGGAAGACTCAGAATAATAAGAAAACAAGGAATTAATAAAAACAAAAAAATTAGAATGATGGAATTAGAAAAGAAGAAACACGATTTATGGAAGAAGTTCAGGGGTGCAGAAATAGTAATAGGAAGAAATCAATATTCATGGTAGTTGCAGTTGCAGCAGGATTTTCCAAAGATCAACTCCACAGATTTCAGTCGGAGAAAAAAAGACTCTCCGAGCGGTTTTGATATGAAGCACAACACTGCTCCGGTCTATCAAATTCTGCTGCTCACACTCCACATTGCACCTGAATGGAATCCCATTCAGTGGCTTCTACATTAAGCTATCGCAGTGCTTTAGCAGAACTACACGAAGCGCAGAGATTTTCCACAGATGACAAGAGCTGCCTGCAAGCAAAACACATTGTTCAGCGAGCGGCGGTGAGACAACTGAGCAGCGAGGAGGGAGACTGATGTGAAGAGGAGTTTATTAGAGAAGCTGTATGTTGCTCAGCCTGCTTTGTGAGTTACTGTGTTACATCACAAGAAAAGTGAAATAACAGCGCAGGCAGTGTCTTTAAATTGATTTGGAATTTCTAATCAATTTTCGATTAAAAAAAAGTGCAGAGCAACTGCTTATAAGTGATTCCACGATTGAGTGTTTTTTTTTTTTTTCTTTAGTTCTATTTTCATTACTATTTCATAGATTTCCAATAACTATATCATTGATTTCCAATAATTAAAAATAAAATAAATATCTTGAGATTAATTTTGTAACAGCGTTGAACTATGTTGTGTTTATTTTGACATATTGTTTTTGCTGATACATAAAATAGTTTCATTGTTATTCGGGCCAAATTAAAACACACTGCATACGTAAGCGCAGTAATTAACATCAACCCGTGGCAGTCTCTACAAATTTAGATTTGTAATAATATGGAACTGCGTGATGTTTATATGGACATATTGTTTAGCGCTGATATATAAATTGGAATAATAAATCGTATATGTATTGATCACAGTCAGTGGACTAAGAGAAAGCTGACAGGATTTTGCATTTTCAAAAAGAAAAAAACCCCAAATATTCATGATCCACTGTTATGAATGGATAGCAGATCACACTTTTCTGATATGAGGAAAGCAGAGATTGTTTTTGCTTTGATTTTTTACATCGGCTTTTAATACCAGACCGTAATATTGAATTTAACGTTTATGGAGAAGAAGTTATGTTATCGAGGACGGTCAGTTTCCATAATGAGACGCCGCAGCCTTGCAATATTAATGTAGGAGGTTCGGTCCCCTTCTGTAATGTCTGGTGGCCCCCTCCCAGAATATGGTGTGCTCTTTGAAAGACGTGTCAGTGTAGCAAAACAGAGTTGCTATATCAACATATTACACACAGAGTGCGTTAACACGGAGTAGGACTGCATGTAATTTCGATGAATAAGCCCTTGTTTCCATGGTGGTGGGTGCGGGGCGGGGGGTGACAAGAGATGGACAAGTCTGTCCCCAATTCATCATTATGTACAGTGCAGCCATGAGGGTTTGCCAAAAAGCATCAATCAGTCATGAGTGTTTATTTAACCCCTGGTGGAACACCGCTCATCATGCCTGGAAAGCAGTTATTACGCACACTTGGGGCAACAAAGCTAATGACATCAAGGCGCTTATACATGAACGCCATTGCTGAGAGATTCTCCATCCACAGGCTATGAATTGTGTGTTTTGTAAATTGATATTTTAGAAAGTTGGCGCGTTAAAATATTTGAATAGTCTTCGGACAGAGATACCGGTGTGCACCTTCGTGTAAATCACTTTTTGAACGATCATTTTGAGGGTTAAAACGATCCGCGTTTCCGCCAACGCAAGACATGAATCACGGCATCCCAGATAAATTCAAGTGAAATTATTAAAGCTGTTATATGCCCTTTCCCCTCCTAAATAACCGGCGCAATCATGCTGCTTCGCGAAAAAAAAAAAAAAAAATCAATCAAGTACATGTAGATTTAATTCATCCTCAAGGACGAACATGTTCACATGCGCCGGCATTATTTAATTAGATTTTTTCTTTTTTTTTTTTTTTTCTTTACGGAAAAACCCCGAGCACAGAGAGAAAGCATCTGACATGACATAACAGCTACGCGGAGAATGGTTAAGACATGTTCGATACATCCGATTTGCATGTTTAATTAAGCTATCAGCTCAGCACAACGGAGACCAGAAACCTAAAGCCGCAGAGTCAACAGCCCCTGTAATAACACCTCCCTCCGGTCAGAAGGGCTGAATAGAAGTGGAAGGAGGAGAAGAGGGAGGAGGACAGGAGGAAGGCAAAGTGTGTGTGTGTGTGTGTGTGTGTTAAGGGGGGGGGGCAGTCAGTCGCTAATACAGTGAAAAGAAAAGCGCAAAGCTTTTCATTAACACCCTGTGAAAGGTACATTCACACTCCAGCCCACTAATTAAGTCAGGCCTCACTCACCAGGGAGCAACACTAAAGGGTAGAGAGGTTGAGGAGGAAGCGAAATCGGAGCACGGTCGAGAAAAAGGAGCGAAAACGCAAAGAAAAAAAATGAGAAGACTTGGAAAAATGAAAGGGAGAAAAAGCCAAAAATCGTCAAGGAGGAATAGAAATGAGAGCACGGCGCATCGTGAGAGCGAGGAGTGTGAGGAGGAAGGAGGTGCAGAGATAATATCTTTCCCTCTAATCAGGTTGATTTTAAAGTCACTCGTTGCCAGTCCACTGCAGGCCTCATTAACTCGCCTCTGGCTGGCATCATTGTTCAGGCAGCGTTTGAAATCCACCAAAGGAATGGAGATTTGCTTTAATCCGGGCCCATCAAAGGTAACACTGATGCTGCAGTGACGCCATGCCTCTGGATTAGGCCAAGCTCGAGGGGAGGGAGAGAGAGAGAGAGAGAGAGAGAGAGAGAGAGAGAGAGAGAGAGAGAGCGAGAGAGAGAGAGAGGGAGAGAGAGAAAGAGAGAAGGCAGAGACAGGAGTGGGCGGAATTAGCGAATAAGAGAGACCCATCCTTAAAATTTAACCATTTCAAATTCAGGAGGTGACAGGTTTCAAAAGCCTCAGTGGCACAGCAGATGACACTTCAGGCGGCATTTGAATAATCTGGATGGTCTAGGTTACATAATTATGCCATGACAATTTGGGCACATATGTCAGAGTACACACTGGCAGCCAGTGTGTCAATGTGGGGAAGCTTACAGGGGTAGGGATAAGCGCCACACTGTCCCTGCATTTACTCTCCCACCAGGCTCTGCTAGGTGCTGATTTGGGAATATTTGCAATTCAAAACAACTTTGTTGAAAAGAATATTTTTCAACTCATGAATACAGAATTTTGGGGAGGCAGGGTTTAAATTGCACATAGCAACAACAGGAGAAAAACCTTTGCGGTTAACATGCCCCCGACCGCGGGGAAGGATGAGGACATGAGTCCGCTTGTTTGTCTGCGAATCGATGAAATCGTGGCATTCTGTGTGAACGGTACGATTTGTTTTCAGGAGATGCGGCGACGGCCAACGTTTAGCAATGTGTTGGGAAGGATCGATTTTTTTTCAATCATTATTTATCTGAGAAAGGTGCGTGTGTTTGTCTGACAGTGTGTGTGCGTGTGTGTGTGTGTGTGTGTGTGTGTGTGTGTCCCCTGAGCCTCTGTGGGTGCATGCATGCATTCTTTTGACGCCCTGCAGTTTTGATACAAAGCACGGTAAAATACACTCATCCCTTTCAAACTGTATCTTTAAATCATATTTTCAACTTTCCTCTGAAAGAAAAAAAAAAAAAACACACCAATCCCAAAGTTGAGAAAAATATATATATAGTGACAGCTGTTCTTTATTCATGAGCAAATCCACTGCAGTTTTCAGAATTCCAAAGAAAGCAGGATCTATTCTGTGAGGCTTCATTCTGGCATTTCATTTTCGGCGTTTGATGCGAGTGCTGAAAGGACGAGTCCGTACAGCGTACCCGTTCATTCTCACACTGTCGGCTCCTCAGACAGCATCAAGACGCAGGGTGCGAATCGCGCTGATTCATCAGATGGCATGTAAGACAATCGTCTCAGGTGTCTGCGATGGTGCCCCGTCGCAACGCGTTGCCCCCGGTCAGACCCGGGTGACGGGGAGGATCCTCAGGGTACTCGAGGATGAGGCAGAGAGCTTCGGATAAGCAAGAGTGGCAAAGAGGCGAGACATCGTGGGTACGGGGGGCCGAGGCTCACGGGGGGAGTCAGGTTAAGCCAGTTAAGGGCATTAGACCTCCAAGCTGATGAAAAGAGGCCCTGGCTGATAAAATTGAAGTAAATCTAGCCTAAATCCACCCTACAAAGGGAGTTTAGACTTTCTCTTTGTGAGGGCCAGAGTAAACAGGGGGTCCATGGGTAAGCCTCCCTTCACATGGGACAAAGGCACAGAGTTGAGGAACTGATCTCACCCCAGTAGGCCAATGTTAGCACACAGCTCGCGGGGTAAGACACACTCAAACCTATCAGCTGTTACACAGGCCTCTATGGTCGCAACATTGCCCTAAGCTTCACATAAGCTATCAGTTCTCCGGCGGTTTTTGACACTACAGCCGTGACTGCTCACATTTTACCTGAAGGACAGGAGGGAAAATACCCGTGCACGGGTATCTCCGCTACTGGACAGCTCAAAGGCAAGTTTCCCATGCCTCCCGAGCTGTGTTCACACATCCTGGCGTTCTCTTTTCACGGGCTAAACAGATTGCCGATGCATTGTGCTCCGACTACAAGTGACTAATCAAGCCTCCGTCGTCCTTTTGGTCAAAGCGCCAGGTGATTTTCCCAGAGTGCGTCCGGGCACTTGTGCTTTCTGAGAGGAGCGATCGCCGCTGAAGGAGGAAAAAAAAAACAAAAAACATGTGCCCTCATTCACTTAAAAAACATTTGAGAAAGGCGAGCACAATCATCCTGTTAATGGTTCTAATTGAGGCATCATCATACCCGTCACACTCCAGCTGAACCTAGCACAATAAATATGTGTTCAATTAAGACCCATCAAATGCTCCTAGCCACCGCTGCTGGAAAAACAAAGAGGGCCCCCTGGCCCATGGGCCTCATTCAATTCACCTGGCAATCATATTAAGATGCTCTCATTTCTGACCTGCTTCAAATTATCTTTGGGAAAACAAAACCCTTCTCCGATCCATTTGTGCCAAGATGATTGTTCTTCCTCTCCAGAGTCAAAAACTTTGGCAGATTATACGCTCTTTGTGCTTGAAAGATACTAAAGTAGGTGTCAGGTACTATTACAGTCACGGTCTACACAGGCACGCATTCTCTCACTCGCTTTCTCACACGGACACACACACACACACACACACACACACACACACACAGCAGAAGGAGGTTAAAGGCCCAGCAGGCATTTGTGTGAGCTCTGCAAAGAAAAAAAAACAAAACAAAAACACATTGCTTCAGTAATTATCAGCCAAGGAAAGCATAACAGTGTTCACACAACAGAAGAATGCAAAAACAAAGGAGCTATTCAGCAGCGGCAACACCCAAGGTGCTTTCATAGTGACGGCCATCATGTCTGCTGACACAGGCTGCTGACTGAAATGAAAGATAACCACCGCAGGCAACCAGGTGCTTCTTCCGTTTGAGATGGTTCACAGCACACTGATTATGCAAGAGTGAGTGCACCCATGTGAAACACAGATGACTTCAAAAACTGAGGAGGCTGTCTTCATTACACATCTGACGCTGAGGTGTGCTGGCGTCGGGTCATGGTTCGGTTTCAAATAAAATGCAAACAAAGTTCTGATTCGAGGATTTGTAACTTCGTCTACGATTGACCTTTTAGCTTAAAATCCACGCATTTCTTGAAGTCAAAGTCTGCTTTATGGTCAATTACTCCGCATGTAATAGACATACAGAGGAATTGAGAAGGCGTTTCTCACAATCCCACGGTGACATGACATGAACAAAGTAATAATAATAGGGTGCGACTTAAACAGTAAAGTGCACTTTTACATGAATCGGTCGACATTAAACGATGTGGTATAAAGTATAAAGTGCACGCAGATAAAAACTGCTGGTGAGCTGAAATGACAGACATTTAATGGCATGAAAACTGAAGTGTATAAATGTGAAGTTTGACTATCAAGAGTATCAGAGGGTTTTTTTTTGTACAGTTTAGTGCAAAAGGTCAGTAAGTGATACCATAATGGTATTTGGTACACCAGCAGCATGATGTTTTGCTTGTTTAAAAATGCTACTCGCCGTGTAAAGTTGATTTGTTTCTAACTTACAAACAGCCCGTGCTTTGTATTTTCAGTCTGACAGTGACCAAAACATTTGAGTCTTTCTAAAACCTAATATTTTACACCAACAATAATAAACTAACAAATTAAGTTGTAAGCTTGGCACTTCGCTGTGACGGCCGTGACCTCCGAATTAACAGAGAGCTCTTCCAAAAAGCTTTGGTAACGGGGGTTTGAAATAAAAAAAATTAAAAACAGCAACAAAAAAACATTGTCTCTATGTTCTAGAAAACTTCTCAAAAGAGAGTTCGTAGATCCTCCAAAAAATTGCACTATTTGAGTTACTCAGCAAACGGGTGTCGTACAAATGCACGTCTGCAGGATCCAAATGAGCGGAGGCAGGACAGGGTGTCCATCCCCTGTCTGGCGACTGAACGTGTCATATCATCCAGATAAAGTCAGCCATGAGAAGAGTTTGTCGGCCTCCCTCAGCCTGATCATGACGCACCGGGATTTCCATGGCGGTGTTCATCAGCCTCAGTCCTCCGTGTTTCGCCCGAAGGCTCGAGTTTAAGAAAACAATCTGCCAATTTTCTCGAAAATCTTGCTGTTGTGTAAAAAAGATGGAAGTGGATTATGGGCGAAAGGTAGTTTTAATTCATATATGGTATATTTTTGTTAATAGAGTGAGTGGGAGAGCATATAATCAGTCACTCCTAATGGCAGTTTTTTTGTGTTTCACGGTGGTGCCTTATTATTATTATTGTTGTTAAGACTCACCACAGTGCTATCACATGATGGAAAAGTATGTATTTACACTTTTTAATTATCACCCATGTAGCATTACAAAAAAACAAAAAAAAAACATTAAATGAGTTCCTGCAACAGAAGTAGCCTTTAATATAGCGTTCAAAAGACACATCCACTCACAGTCTATCGTGATGTATACTCTATTTTAACTTAATTTAGAATCAGAACAATACTGTCATTTCTAGCAACACGTCTTCATTTCAAAGGAAAACATAAAAACCTTGCCTTGGTAGAACGATACTTCCATCCAGTGTGCGAAATGTAGAAATGACATTTCCAGAAAATGCGTGTCCTGTTTCGAAACAGCTAACTATATTTAACTCATGATCGCATAAAGCTTACCACCGGAGTTTATCTATGATAGCAAATGATACTTCAACTTTCCACAGTCACAAGTGCCATCAGAGCCACAGATAAGGCTGCATTTAACATGATGAAGGTTATTTAGTTAGAGAGGATTCATCAGCTCATAACCTCACTTCCACTTCTACTTACAGCAGTGTCACAACCATTTTATTTCCCCCATGTAATCATCCATTTCTGAGGAAGAGCCAGGCAGTTTGTATGTAACCCCCCTGCCTGCACAAGCCGCACACATCCTCCTCTGTGGCTTGTTGTGCTTCACATTTCTGAACCCACCCATTTATTTTGGTCTGTCTTAAACTATATTTGTCTTTCTTTCTGACATGTGGGACATGGTATAAAGAGCTAATCCTGAACTCTCCCTCTCTGACTCTCAATCTCCAAATTAAAAGTATTTTTAAGTTCATTATATGTGATATACTAAAAAAAGACAAAGCATCTCTTGATGTAATAACACTTGTCCCTGTCATGAAGTCTCGGTTCTACGGGGTCTCTTTCTTATGAATTCAACTGGGCGATAGTGAGCATGTGCAGTGTGACAGTGGCACGTTAGAGCCAGAGGACAGCATTTTTCCTCCAGATTACCTGGTATTAAGACTATATAGATATATATATATATATATATATATATATATATATATTTATGTAATTGCAAGGGCAAAAATGTGCTGTCCAAACAGGATCTTGAGGCACAGCAGAAGACAGAGGACTCAATTTGATCGCATCTTTACATTTGAAACTCTTCCGAGTGCGGCGGTTCACGTTGAGCCATCTGTGTTTGCGCTGGACTGCTTCCCTCTTCATACAACAGATGCGGCTGATGTTTAGAATTGACCTCAAGATGTGTTGTTTCCTGTGTTTTTTTGTCATTTATCATCAGATCCATAAGCTCCATTGAGGCTTCAAATTCAATTTAAAAAATAAACCACCTGTTTGAAGGCAGAGTGGCCCTGAAATGGGGGCGATCGTGACACTCAGATGGCAAAAGCGGTGCATCCCTGAGCAAAGGCATTTCGGGGAAGACTCATATTTGTTGGAAAACATGCGGCTGAGGATCGTTTTCACACTGGGGGGAAAAAAAAAAAAAAAAAAAAAAAAACCCCCCCAAAAAAAAAAAAAAAACACACCCAATACAAAAAAAAAAAAAAATAAAA
>CAAKHD010016883.1:49655-76505 GCA_901007705.1 Fistularia tabacaria
CACCGGGAAACTACGTTAAAAAGGGGCATCAAAAAAAAAAAAAAAAAAAAAAAAAAAAGGAATTCAACTGCTCAGATTTGGGCCGATGTGACGGAATAAAAAAAAAAAAGATGCAATTTTTGTCAAACCTGTCAGTGGAAATTTCGTAATAACATTTCCATCACGGCTATATTTTCACGCGTTTTCATAAATGGAGTTCAGATGGTTTTTGTAGTCCGGGCAGACATGCGGGAGGAAAAAGAGATTGCGAACTTGCTGTTCTACAATTTATTAATTCATGGAATTTACAAAAAAAAAAAAAAAAGACATAAGTAAGTAGATGTGTTGAATGTGTGATTGATTATTTAGAAACTGAACAGTGACAGCATTTTGCCATGGAAAGCGTTTATGATTTCCGCGAATGGAGATATTTGAAATACCATCACGCCTCTCTAAATACCGAGTTTGTCCTTTTTTCCAGCCGTTAAACAATTCGGGTTTGTTCGTGACTGATTCACTTTCCTCACAACTGGATGCACAAACACAAGAACATGAGACGCCACTCTCCGCAATAAAGTACTGTATCAAAGGAGTATTTAAAGAACTCAAAATGTGTTTCTCACTGAATTTCAGGACCCACTCCAAAAAGTGACAAATGGAGGAATTATAATGGCAGAAGATCTGCATTTTGCCGCAGAATCATTTGTAAAATTTGAAAAATATACGTTGCGTAATTTCATTGAAATATCAAAAATGATTTCATCATTCTTTACCGGCTCATCTACTGGAAGCTGACGTAGTGTTACTGGACTCTTTTCCAAGACACAACCGGTCTTGTCAGCAAACACCTTCAATAACACCCAAAGATAGCTTTGATTGTCATTTCTTTGCAGAAAATCTACCGAACCGTCACTTCAAAATTATGATATGTCAGGAAGTGGAACTTATGCATTTAAAATGTAGGGGGTTTTCTCAGTGAAGTAATAACAAACACAGCCAAAATACCAAGCTGTCGCGCGAAAGCTTGTAAAGCTATCTTATAAGAGGACAGAGCCGTTTCCTTTCCTTCAGAAGAGCTGTAAATGGAGATGAGCCTACTTGAGATGAGCTCCTAATCAGCTGCCAGACACAGACAATGTCTCTGATGACTGGTGAAGGGTATTCATTGGAGAGAAGTTTAACATCATTGCGTGTGATTGACTGGGCTCTCAAACAGTGTGTGTTAAGGGGGCTCCTGGGGTTATCCTGGTCAGACAGAACAAGTGAGAGCGAGAGACAGATAGAGGGGAAGAGAAAGAGAGAGAGAGGGCCCTTCTGTAAATAGGTAGCCCACGGAGAATAGGGCAGCGCTCTAATGGAGCCTCATCACAGCCTGTCTGTCAGTCAGTCAGGTGAAACAAGGTCTAACGGGTCCTAATGAAGACGGCTTTACACCGAGTTGTCTTCAAACTGCAGAGCTAAAAACGCAGGCGCACTGATTACCCGGCTTTCTTCCGCCAGATATAGCCAACTAAAAGCCACTAACAAGAGCCAGAGAAGATCAACGCATGAGGCAGAGGCGGCCCGGAGATTGTGTTTTCTCTTTGGAAATGACCACGACCTCGGCAGAGAAACTAGAGACGGCCCTGCTCTGCACGGACGAGATCCCAGACAAACTGATAATGTCCGCGTGTACGGGTAGTATAGAAAATTAATCCGGTTTCCATAACGCCAGCGCTCGTGGAAGTCGCTAGAAGGTTGCGGTTTGTTTCACGTGTTTCATCTCGGTCTCTGTGTATGTTCTTCCTTGCCTGGATACAACAAATAAGTCAATTCATTGCATCTTTATATGTCTTAAATGCAAGAATACTGATGTCAGCCATGTCAAATGTTCTGGAATCATTTTGCCTGCACTCTAGATATTGATCGTCTTATGGGGACGTCCCTCTCTCTTTTCACCTGTTAAAACAGGGATGGTTGTTTAAATCAAGATCAAGCAAGGCCTGCCTTAGCTGGGCTGCATGAGCAATTGGCTTGGCTTCCTTTTGCGGAAATCTCCCAAGAATTTGAAACGATGACACTGCTTAACTGGGCCAAAAAAGTGCGTGCGTGCAAACTGTGAAGCATTTCATCGATGTAAAAACCATGACACAGTACATGTTGCTGTAAGAACAAAACACTAACTACGGTGGGTCAAGAAAAAAAAAAAAGAAGTAAAAAAATACAGATAAAAGCGGGTTGAAAATGACATTAACAAGATAAGTTATCAATAAAAATTGTAATTCCTGGATGAGGAAGTTGTACTTCTTGAGTACTGATGTCTCCCTTTACGAGTATTTCCTGCAAACACCCTAGAAGCTGCTATTAGGCAGGAGTGTTATGGTGTGTCTTCAGGTGCTTACAGAAGTTTATCCCCTGGTGGCAAAAGAAGCCCCATTCTCCAGGCGTCACAAAAAA
Source organism: Fistularia tabacaria (assembly GCA_901007705.1). Lineage (NCBI taxonomy): Eukaryota > Metazoa > Chordata > Actinopteri > Syngnathiformes > Fistulariidae > Fistularia > Fistularia tabacaria. Next base: position 52,071 of record CAAKHD010016883.1, read on the forward strand.
AAACAAAAAAACTGAAATGCTTTTAGGCCGGTGCCGGAACGGTAGCTAAAACTGGAGACCCAATCATCTGCACCGTCCAGCCCAGCCCGGTAGCATTGCCTCAGGACACAGCCTGGCTGCCAGGGGCTGCAGCATATGCCACCAAATCCCCTGCGTATCCCCCACAGTAAACAGGAGCCCTGCTAATGGAGGCATGACTCCCTGTACGTACTGTACTGGGTGGATATCCGTCTGTATGTACCTCACTTTTTCCTTTAGATGGCATATTACTCCTCCCCACCGCCGAAGGGCTTCATGGCTGAATGAAGCAACATTTCAGGACTCTGCATTTGAGGGGGGGAGGGGGGGGGGGGGAATAAGAGGACGGGTGACGGAGAGGGACTTCCTCGTCTCTCCTTGACCTCAGGGTTCAGGGACAAAGAAAATTTGCTTCTCGGAGTTCAGAGTAAAAGCACAGGAAGCCCGAGGGGTTCAGTCAACGTGGCGACGGAAAGATCACTTCTGTCCCGACGAACACGTTCATATACGTACACATCATTTCAATGTGTCTTCCAGGTGAGGTCCAGAGACGAGGGCCTTCCGTAAAGGGAAGCTCAACTCAATCCACCGGTGTCAACAAGCAGCTGTAAACACATCATTATTCAAATAGAAAAAACAAAGTGAGCCAAACACACTCCTTGAGCGAACATTTTCAACGTCCGGTTATATCTGCCTTCAAATTGAAACAGAAAACATCTCCCTTATGATCACCGACGATAATCTCTGCGGGCACATGTAAACATATAAACTCAAGCTTCACATGGGCTGTCATGGCAGGATACCAAACCCTCCACTTATGTCTAAAGACCTCTGAGTGGAAACCGTAGCTCCCCGGATCAGACCAACAAGTCCTGGCAACTAACCTTTCCACATTTGTTTGCAACGCATGCCGAGCTGCTGCCGGTCGAGCACGCCGTTGCCCACACAGTGACCTGCGCGGCAAAACGCAAGCACGAAAACCTGCTTTTATTCTTCTTTTTTTCCTACCGCGCTGGCCGCTGACCCAAATTCGTCTCGCCAGTCTGCGGGCATCCTGCATAATATCAGGGCTCCGGAGGTTTTATTGAGGCTGGACAAAGCTGTCATTACTGTACACACAGCGCTGCTGACACACAGCCCCGACACCGGGTGAATTGTAATCACGGCAGCTGCATTATCTTTCCCAAATAAGTCTGTGCTATTTCTATTATTTCCAAAACGGGGAATGCGTTTCTTACAGGAATGAACGAAACAAATCACTTCCGACCCTAACCCTGTCCTAGTTCTCGGAGATAGTTTAATAGCAGGCATAGATAAGAAGAAGGCTACAGGGAGGGACTTTATAACGTGTCTCGATATCAGGGAGTGTGTGGGGAGTTCAGAGGCAGGGTGGAATGAGGAGCCTCGGGCTTATGTCTTCAAATCACAGCTTTCCCAAGCACTCTCCCCGCTTTATAACAGTGAAGATGTTAGAGGAATTGTAATTAGGTTTGACTCCTTGGCTCTTCCACCGTGTCTGTGTGTGTTGGACCGCATGCGCTTGGTACACAAGCAAATCGCGATACCGACATACACTATCATCTCTGGTGGCTTCCGTCCAAGACAGTGCAATTAGTTTACAATACACCTCCCCTCTCATATCTACAAGGTATTTCAGGAGTGAGGGGTTTTTACAGGCATCCATAAAACATAGAGGGGTCAAATTTAATTGCGAGGGAAAGAGGAGATGAGACTAGACTAATTATCTTTATAGCCTGACGGTAATATTTAACTTGAGCGCCGGCCTGCTTCACCGTGCTGGGCAGCGGACGTGCAGAGATTTACTCCTCGGGGTGCAGCTGAGCGAGCCTCAGCAGCGGCAGCAGCCGTTCCTCATGAACCGCCAAAAAGCCCAACAGTAAAATACAGATGTAAAAGTATTCCTTCTGCTTTTTTGGACCAGACGCGAGGGTGTTGTCTAGAGCGGGCGCTATTTTAGCATCTAGATTTGGACATAGGTCTGTCTTTTTAAAGTTATATTTATTTGTGTGTGTGTGTGTGTGTGTGTGTGTGTGTGTGGGTGTGCGTGCGTGTGCGTGCATGTGTGAACGTCTAGCAAAATTAATCACTGAGTTTTTTTTGTTTGTTTTTTTTAATGAAGGGGAAATGCCATGAGTGAATAAGCTGTCGCTTTTGAAAAAAGAAGAGCCATAAATCTTATCATGAAATCCAAATCATCTTAATTAGCGAAACAAGAAGAGGAAAATCCAATCAAAATTGAACAAACAGCCTGTAAACGAATTTTCATCAAATAGAAAAATCCAAAATTGAACTTCAAGAGAAGGGATATCAGCATCCTCTCTCTGCTCAGGTTCCCTCAGATGTTTTGTGTCTGGCTCCTGATGTTTCAACACCTCAGCTCAAATCTCGACCTGTCTCAACAACTTAAGGGGGGCTTCAGATGAGGCAAAGTTTATCAAAACTCCAGAGACAGAATGCAAACGGCGTCTTGCTATTTCATCCAATCACCAGCACAAATTAAAAATGCATAAAATAAATCCAAAGTGATAAAAGTAAATACTTCGGATACATCAATGACAAAAGGAAAAAGACACAAACTGAGTTGAGTAGAGTTTTAACTTCCTTAAACAATTTATAGTTGACTTCTGATTAATTGAGGGATTTCTTTTGCCCCTTATTCTCTGCCTGCCTGCATTTTTTTTGTGTTGCAAACTCTGCCGCACTACCAATGCATTCAAGATGAGAAAATACCAAAAGCCTTGGAAGGCAGTCGTGTCGGAGGCAAAGCAATAAGAGAGAAGAGAGAGGAGAGAGAAAAAAAAAAAAAAAAAAAACATTGAAAAAATAAATTGAGTGAAAAACCAAAGAGCAGTGAAGAGAGTGGTGTCCTGGGAGCGCAGTGAGGCTGGTGCCATGCTATTGAGCGCCTGGAAGAGCACAATCTGATTTCTTCCATTTCTGCTTTTTCACTTTCAAAAGAGCACTTGAAAGCTTTTCTGAGGTATCAAGCAGGTGGGGAGTGTGTGGTGAAGTGGACTGGAGCTGAGAGTGGGCTGGGCTGGGTAAAGCAGTTCCTTCTTCCTCAATCCAATACGCAGAGGCGGCGGACTCAGAGGTCCAAAGGCCCCGTGGCCCTGGGCTCCAGCAGGGCGTCTCTGAGGAGCCTTCGATTAAGCAGAGGTGGAAATGGAAGCGGGAGGCCAGGCACCCAGGATGAAGGCCAACTACAAAAAAGCAGACTTGAAAAAAAAACAGACGCTTGGAAAACCGGAGCACGGTTGATTCATATTTTAAAAGACGGTTATACCTTGACGTTTTCATTTAATTTCTCTTTCACTCCCTGTAATTTCTAGCTCTATAGGACTGTTTTCACCTTATCCGGTAACTCTCGTATGTAGCAGCCCAAACTAAACACTCAGGAATGATACTGGGTACACGTCATCTGCATGTAAACATCTGTTCAGAAAAAAAACAACAACATAGACATTATGCATATTAGGGCTGTCAAACTGGACTCAGACATTCATATGTTAAAATGCTAATATTCCACATAGAGCGGCTGCACGAGAGAGCAGTTTACACAGAACAGCAGTTTAAGAGGTAATCATGGTGAAGAGGCTCTTCGACTAATGTGCTGATCATTTGCATACAGACACATATCTGCATGGAATGCATCGACCGGGGTTGGAGAGACTTCTTAAACACGGCTGCTCATTTGCAGAGGCTCGACGGACATCGGACGTCTGATGAACAAGCAGTCACAACCACAAGACAAAATATACCTGTTGGCGAAATAGCAAAAAGAAAGAATGCACCGGTGAACTCGGCAACCCCATAAGGCTCGGAGGACCAGGGAGGACAACCGGAGCAGATGATCGAATTATTATTTGTTCTTCTTTTTTTTTTTTTTTCCAACCCTTTCAGTGAAAAACAGCTTAAAATGAGGAAGCCATGTCAAGAGCGCTGGAGACGGACGAGGTGCCACTGCCAAAGTCCACGATCCAGACTCGCCTTCACGCACGTAAATGCAAAGTGCCTTGAAAACAAGTTGCAATCCACCGCTAACACTCAAAAACGGGAAAACCAAATTAGACTTCGACATAAACCCATTTAAAGAGCCTCTCTAGATGTGGAACGAGATTCTTTCGAGTGATGAAAACTCAGATTAAGTCATAACAGAATGACGGGAAGGGAAGAGTGTGGAGACGGAGAGAAAAGGCAGCGTTCTGAAGTGTCTAACATCATATATCAGGTTCAACAGAGGAAGGATAATGCATGGGCATGTATGGCTGCCAAAGGAAACTGGTCACTGGCATTTAATGATTATGTGAGAGCTGACAGAAGCGGCAAGAACAATTCTGAAGGGGAAACTGTTGCGCTTAAGATTGACGAATGTGCTTGAAAAAAAAGTGGGGGAAAAAGGAAAAATAACCCAAAGTGAGGCAGCGAAAGCAACACAGCGGTTCCTCAAGTTAAGGCGATGTGATCTTCTCAGATGGCCGTGCCAGTCTCCTGATTTCACCCCAATCAGGGTACTGGAGATAAGACGGTTCCTGAAGACAAAACTAAAAGGCGCTCAGCATGCTAAGGCTGCACATCCACAGCCTGGCAAAGGGTCTTTATTACCAAAGTCTCGAGAGACGAGACTCCATGTTCCAGACTGCAGTCGGTCATTAACTGAGCTAAATTCAAAGTATTATCGGATCATTTATCTTTGCTTTACGGTTTTTCCATCCTTCGAAAATAAATTCCTGTGCGGTTTTATGTCCAACATCCTCAGTTTAACACACAGTACTTAAAAAGGTGAACGTCTGTAAATTAAGTACAGAAACATCCAATTTGGTCGTCTGAAAGTCAACTCGCGTTCGTACGGCACTTTTCAAAAACAAATTGGAAAGGCTCTGTTGGATAAGACAACAGACGGGAGGAGAAAGAAACATGAGCATTAACTGTAAAACTTGGGAAGAAGAAAAATAAGCAAGACGTAAGGCCGTGATCCCAAAGTTGCAGCTTCGTGCAAATGACTGTCGAGAAGCAACTTCAGCATGCCTGGTTTTCTCGCCTTTGCCGGTCAGAGCCCTCGGATTTTATCAAGCACTCAGTCACCTTTGGTTTTAGCAAAGCTTTGGGGCTGGATGACAGTTTTGTCTGAGGATCTCGGGCAGCTTGAACCGGGAGTGCAGCTCAGCGTGAGAAGGAAGGGCCAAGAGAGACTGAAAAGAGATTCAGTATGTTGTATTTTTCTTTCTTTCAATAAACAGGGTCCTGAAGGAAACTACAGCGTTGGAAAGCAGAAATGGCAGTAGAATTTTGAGTTGGTCGAAGCGAATAATGACACGTTGGGGAGATGCCTGTGCAGGAAGTCAATGTGGGGTCAATATGGCACATCTTCATCGCAGCCTGTATAACAAGGTAGGGGCGCTATAGAAGGCAATTATTTGCCCACTAATGGCGGATCAAACCTGCAGTCGGCCTTCGGACGTGCGGCCGTCTGGGAGAACCCTCAAACAGTATCGTTTATCACATTCGGCAGGTGGGAGTGGACTCAATGCCCTATCAATAAACCGCTCCGTGGTAATAACCAAGGGATTACAGAGTCCGGTGCAAATACTGCCCGTATCTACTGCACTGTGAATACCACACTGTAATTATCTTCAGGTGATCAAACAAAAGCCACCCCGATCCAATAACGAACCGGGCAATCGAGAAGAAGCTGTTTGCGCAACAGTAACCCCTTGAGAGATCCTATAAACCGCGAGATTGATTTGTCGATGTTATAATAACCAAATGTCACTGTCTCGGATCCAAGAAGAATAGTTACTTGTTAAGTACTGCCATACGAAAGTTTTAAATATTGAGCTTTTCCTCATTCTGACAACATCGAAGATTGAACAGACGGCGTCAGCGTGTGTTCTTACAAATTATATTCGTCCACACTTTTCAGATGTTTACTTTGGGAAATGTATCAGCAACACGACAGTTCAAGAAATCAGAGTTTTCAAACTTCACTCTTTGTGGAAAACAGACGTTGAACTAAATTCGGACTTGCACGTGTGCAACAATCTTTCCGACCAAATCATAAAATGCGATGATATCATTTCTTGTCCAAAGTCGCGTGCAATCAAAGTCTTCAAATTGGCCTCCATCTGGACAAAGATTGCACTCTGGGATTTTGCCGCCCTCCGTGGATTCAGATGAAAATTAGCAGCCGGATACCTTTAGTAAATAATATAAATCCCTCACGGTTTTAAAAGCAGACTGTTTTTTTAGAACCCCAAAATGTCGTATTACTAAGACTCCGTTCAAGACCACCCCTGCCAGCCATTTCAGATTTGGCCCCCTGAGGCAGTGCCAGTGTTCTTTGTCTTTCATTGGTCCCGGGATATTTACGTCCATGACTAGATCATATGAAAGGAAGGAACAGGGTTTGTTTTGTTTTCCTTAATGACACGTGCATGCATTAAATGGACTTCATTTTTTTTTTTTTTTTTCAGCCCAGAAGCAAACAGCAATGTGGTAAACATTTATACGGTACAGGAGATCAGGACAGATTACCTTATTTACCCTGTACGCCGCGCATCTGTAAAAGCAACCCTGAACACTCGAAACACGGTTTGATATTGGCAGCGGATTTAAAGAGTACGTTTTTGTAAGGTCGATATCTCTTGCGGTTAGCTGAAATACGGAGAAACCAAAATAAGCACCCCGGCAGATCTGGTCCCGAGCAAGCGTACGAGCGTGCATGCGCTTTTCCACTGCGGTGTTACACTCTATAGATCTATTGACAAAGCTGGGCCATATCACTGACACCTTCAATCTTTACAGGCCCTACTCCCTGAAAGCCTCTGTTACGACACAATCATTACAAATTGATTGCAAAATAGCTAACAATCATGATTAAATCATTAAATTCTTGTCTACGCTTCAGAGAATGGGGAGAAAATTAACTTCCCACCAACCTCATTTTTTTTAAACACGAAATAATGATTTTCTGCCAGTCTAATTACAAAGCCAACATCTGATCAAGCCCGCATCCAGAGGGGATTATCACATGCGCCAGTATTAGACCTCATTACCAGCCTGAGTGCAGAATTATTACATCTTGTAATTGGATGGTGAGATTTATATACAGATCAGGCCGGTTTCTGTAAGATTGTAATTACAGGCTTCGTTGGTTAGCTACTTATCACTCAGCAGTTGGAGTGCTGGAAAATCGGCGCGTGGAGGAGCATTTCATTAACCCCTCACCCTGGCGGAGGGGGAACTGCTGTACCTTACATGTCTGTTTTAAGGGACAACAGCATCATTCACACATCAAATGATTTATCGCCACCTCTCCCGCCCCATGCCCGGTTAGACGGAGCTCACCGCCTTGAGCCTACATGGATTCAAACCACGAGGAATTTGTCTGAATAAAACAAACGCCATCGATCGCCGAGCTCGTTTTCTAATTACTCAAGGTGAGTGTGCCGCAGAGTGTTCAGAGGTACTTCACAAAGACCGTGTTCCGGGTGCGTGTCTGCACGCAAGCGGCCGAGCGCTTGATGAGACAAACAGACATTTTTGCCACCTCACGCTGCGGGTGAAACCCTCCCGATGTTGCCCTACTGGTTGTCTTTAGCTCAGGCAAATTATTTAAACACACTTTTTTTTTCCCCTCGTCTGCCTTGAAGAGACCTTAATTAATGGACCGGGATGCTTGTTAAACACCTCACATTTCCGTGGCACAAATCTGCCAAGTGTGATTAGACAGGGCCAGCATGCTCCAGTTCATCACGAGCAAGAGAGATAGAGAGGCATCTGCAGCCATCATCATCATTCCTCATCACAACTCAAGCAATGGCTGCTCTACTTACAAACAGGTCACTCTGTGCAAACCAAAAATAAATCTGCTCCGACACCTGTGTCGAGCTCTGACACCCTTTACATATGGCAATAAATTGAATGGAGGACTGAGGCAAATCTTGAGGTAAATGAAATGAAAAACGACGGGGGGCGGGGGGGGGCAGGAAATGTGCGTTGAATGGTACAGCTGATGGGGCACAACTCATCTGTGGTACGGCATCCTGCAACTCAGCAAGAAATATCTTGATCTACATGTCAGGGTGACACTGGTGAGGAGAAATTAAAAAAAAAAAAAAAGATAGAAAGAAAGAAAGAAAGAAAGAAAGAAGGCATCAGCATCTCTTCACACATATCACGCATTCAACTTACTTTCTCTGCATATCGCCAGCCCTCCCCTGCAACAATCAATACAGGCCTCCATTTTATGAGACAAGGAGTTAACTTGTTCAATTATGCCACAGACAGCTCTATTCTTTTGTAACAAGTAATCTGGGTAGTCGAATCAATACTGACAGGCTCATGGCATGCTAGCTAATTTCATATTACGTCCAGCCAATGGGGGAGCAGCCAGTAATGGAGCTGTAGTTCCACTTCATTATAAGGAGGGAGGGGGAATCAATACGAGCGCACACTCACACATGCCCGTGTTACACACACACACACACACACACACACACACACACACACACACATCACCTTTCTACACATATACTAACAAACATTTATGTGAAAAGAGGGTAACTCTGCTACTTTAGAGACCCTCTGGGACTACACAGAGCTGTCTGATGCGGGGCAGATGGGGTGGGGGCGGTTGAGGGTCCGGGGTCATAACCCTTCCACCATCGCTGAAATAAATTACACTTCCAATCGTCAGCAAACAGACGCGCTCACACGCGCAGCCACCCGCAAATAAGCGACTCTGTTTTTCAAACTGTCAAGCCATCACGAGGGAAATATCCCCGTTTTTATTCACTTATCTACCTGAGGCTAATACGCAAGCACAAAGCACACGTGCATACAATAACCACTTTTTCACAACAAGGTCACAATCTGAATCGGAGCTTGACAACTAAGGGGAAAGAGGGAAGGAGGGAGAGGTGAAAAAAAAAAAAGGAAAATAAGAGGATAACCTTCAGATGGCGATTGAAGTCTTTGACCTCTGCAGCTAATTACAAATTAAACTCCATATCTTCTTTTGTTACAAAAAAATCTCTCCATTCTTTTTTCCCATTATTGTTATCACTTTGTGGGATTAGCTGGGGACTAAGGGGATGATGTTGTCTAAGCCGATGTCAACTGTACAATTACTCAACTCATCCATCCTTTTCCAAGAAAAATAAGACACTGTAGATTAAGATAAGCCGTCTTGAGAAAGAATGGAGATGTAAAGCCTTTGACAATTGCTAAGCACACATTGCACAGGGTGCCGTTTATACTTGGTAAATACACTAAATGCTCATTCAACTTAAAGCTGATGCGCCATTTCAAGACTTTCTATTGTCTACTTTTGATTTTTCACACGCATAATAATCTTTACCACTTCAGGCAACAATAACCAAGACGGAAGCATCCATCCATTTTTTTTTTTGTGCAGGCTCTCGCAGTAGGCGACGTGAGAACACAACCACATCAGACCAGCTCAATTAAACGTATTTTAATCTAAATTTTCCTCAACATGCTTTATTATTCTGCTCTAATTTCCTACGTCCGCTATTCCATATGGACTACCTCAGATAGAACAGGCAGGCTTTATGAGCCGGCCGGAAAATCGGGGCTCATCAGTCCTTGGCCAATAAGACGCAGGGTCACAGGCCAGTAACAAATGGCGGCATTTTAGGCGAATAGTTTTAAGATACAGATGGTGATATCGAAACACTTCTCCGCAATTAGAGCACAGCACATTAATCGCAAGTGAGGCGAGAGTTCAGATCATCGCCGTGCCATGATGAGCCTAATATCTGCAATATGGGCGGGAATGACGTGAATTGGATCAGTCAAAGTGTGGAGCGCAAAACATATCACAGCTGTTTGGGGTTTTTTTTTGTACAAAAGCCAGCTACTCTTCTACTTTAAATCAATACCTCAACCCTGGGATCTTATCACCCTTTCAACACAAGTTACTTTGTCCAATTCCAACCTCACTGGCTGTTGATTAGCCTATCACGCCTCGCAGACATTAACTTACCTATATCACAGAAACACTTAAAGAGCACATCGAGAATTACTTTAAGGGCAGCAGGTGATTTAATACGATTGAACAACAATTCAGGATGACTTAGTGCGAGAAAAACAGTCTCGGAGTAGCTGCCGGTTGCAAATTAGTGTTCTAGAAGCGGTCACTTTGTGAAACGCTTGCACTCATGGAAGCAGGGCAAGCAGTCAAGTGTTCGTGGAAATTAAACAGCTGGTACATGAACATGTAGCAGGACAACCATTTTCAATAGAACTGATGACAGTGATGAACTTCTAGTTTTCCTTCTCACATCGTCCAGTTGCAGCATGGGTCTGAGCTGACTGATGCTGGGGGGCTGGGACCAGGACCTTCGGCTTTTCTCATTTGGCAGGGAAACACTTTGAAGAATATCAGAATGGAGCTGTTCACTTTTGCAAAGTTGATTTATACATGTGGCGCTTCAAAAAGAAGTAGAGTTTGTTGATTCTATCTGGGGCAGCACATTTACAAGACCACAGATTTGCACAGATTTGTTGCAATTGTGTGCCAACACAGGACGTCCACATACTCAGTGTTGAGGGTACATCACTCGCATTTTTGCAGATGTGGCCTATACATAAAATACATCACCAACGCACGCACATACATACATACCACGACAGAAAAACAGCTGCGACATGAAGCACGGAAAATCACTTAGGGACCAGGGTTGCACAAAGTTGTACAATAGAAGAGAAACATCCACTGCTTTCAGGCCTGTGTAAACAACTGCATGGATTAAAATAGAAGAAAAATTGTGTCTGGGAAAATTGGCCAAAAGATCTTAGCAATGAAAATTACATTAGACACAATCTCTCACCGGCTTCGAACTGAAAAAATACTGCCAGTAAAATGAACTGAGAGCTGTAGGAAATGCATCTGGTTTCTAATTTGCTCCCTCCTACACTGATATCCACATTTCACATTGAGTGCGTGTATTTTTGTTTGCTTGTTTGAATAACCTTTTGATCTGCGGGATAAATCTTCCCAAAATTCCCCGTGTTCCTTCACAGACTGGATGTTTACGGATATAAAACTCAAAGTACATTTTCCAAAGACTGATCATTTTATTGGGCAAAATTCAAACCCTTGTGCGACTCAGGTGTGTGTTAGTGTGCGGCGGAGGGCGAAAACGTCACGTTGATAGTCGAGGAATGCAAGATTCTGAGGGACTTTGCCCATTTCCAACCCCATTATGTGATTAGCTGTCCATTTCTTCCCCATCAGCGCTGCGACCTGGATTAGGCTGGTGATGAGGAGGAGGACAGCGATGGTCAGCCGGGGTTGGGATCTGGTGAGAGGCCTAAACCATTTCAGGGTGGCGAAGGCACCGTAAATCAAGAGCAGCGGGAGAGACGAGCTGGGGAGATTTATAAAGATGTTGTGCTCTGCCAGCCCACTAGTGGACACTGTGATGAATTCACGAGCACATTGCCAAGGCAAACTACTTCATTATACCATGGCCCAGTGGTCATTAATCTCCCTGGGAGGCCAGCATCCTGGGGAATCGCCAGACCAGAGAATTTATTCAGGCCTGGAGGTACCCATTTCATTAGCCATTCAATCTGTTCACTTCTCCCCTCTCTCTTTCTCTTTCTCCCCCTGTTTAGCTATCACCTTAGTTCATTAATAGAATAAACAGAGGCTCGATTCCTGCCCATTTCATTTAAGCGTAAGATGTGTATTAGAGCAAATTACACAAAAACACAGGTATTTTGTATGCATACGATAAATGGCATAGATTTGGCTTTTAGGGTTGTTTTGCTCGACTGTTGGACTCCGACATTTTGGTTGTCCATTAAGGCTGCCACATTTGGATGTAATTGTGAAAATGAAGTAATGATTTGTTGATGTTTGGAAAAGGCTCACAGAGAGGCAGCAGGTGCTCACATTCACACCTGGAAGCAACTAAATCCAAACGGTCGGATCAGCAGCTTTCGCAGGGTGCGAGGCTATAAGCATTCCTCAAGCGCACTACGACTTCAGTTTCTCCATTCGGATGTTCCGTGGGAGCGTGTCAGACACAGCCCACCATGAATCCACTGGTTTATTTGAAAACAGACTTTACGGAGAGCAACAACCAACCCCACGACCACGATACGGACAGAATTTGATGAGACCTTCAACCCCTGGTAAATACAGCACCTGGTCCAATGCTGCGTGTTTGATCCTCCTCACCATGAAGGGGGAAAGTAAAGGTGAGGTAGAAAAGCGATTCCCAGAGGTAAGGTCTTAACTGCTGGCTACCTCAGGTTCTGTAATGGTGTCATGACACGAAGCAAGTGCTGCTGGCCAAACATGCTGGAAGGGCCAACATCCAATGATTACTTATTAATGCTGCTATTCCTCATTCAACATACTGAAAGAAAAAAAAAATCTATCTATCTATCTATCTATCTATCTATCTCTCTCTATATCTCACTCTCTCCCTGTATATATATATATAAATACGCACACATACACACACACACATATATATATATATAAATATACATATATATATAAATATAAATATACATATACCCTGGATCTCTCTATTACTGTGACGAAAAAAGCAGCTGACACATACATGGCAGCGTGAAATTGTTGCATTACGCATATGGTAAAATACTTTCACTCCAAGGCAAATCAGGGTTGTCTTTGACAATGTGAAAACTAGAAGATGTCGATATTTATCTTAGTCCGCTTGCTAAGCGGCTACGGCTTATTGAAGTAGCATTACGGGGCGCTGCCAAAGTGTAACCTTGTCTGACACAGCTGTACATTTCAGCATTTCATTCCAGTCTGGCACACAAAGTGTTTTACTATCTCTCAAGCACATGCATTGCCTGGGAAACATGAATATCTCCATGCCGCTGGGTCTTTGCGGCCACTGTCAGTGAGGCACCATCAGTATCTTATTATGTGATCAGACCCAACGTCTAAAACTGCAACTGAAGTCTTCATCTTTCCAAGTTTCCCGTCTTCCACTCCCCGAAGGAATTAAACATATATAAATATATATATGTATGTGGAATAATTTCATCAACCATGCTGTGTCCCAGTGGACCCCTTCCACTTTAAACACTTAACGGGCTAAATAAATAATGATGGCTTGTGCACTATGTGTGTGTGTGTGTGTGTGTGTGTTAATGTTAACAGCACCAGCCACTAGCCCCGGGTCCCACAGCAGCAGGAGTCCTTAAAGCGAATAATTTGCTTCCGCTAAGGCCACCACACTATAGCCATTCGCCAAGCAGATTATGGGCCTTTAAGTAGCAGTCAGGCCTGAAATGTGACTCTAGGGCTCCTGGGCTGTCTGGCAGAAGGAGAACCCCTTGGAGAGAAACAATGCAACACGGACTCAGAGCGTGGTGAGATGATAAACAAGAATGGAAGACAGAGTGGAGGACGACATGAGGCAGTCAGGGTAAGTGAGATAAGCAACAACAACATAATGCAAGCTCCCTATCTAGGATATTTAATGGGCTGGGGTAAGAAGCTTAACAGAAACATCCAAAATTAACGTCAGCTCTGGGATTCAACAGCGACAAGCCGTCGCTGTGAAAAGTCTTTCGCTACCGTAGGTCCTTAAATCCAAAATAAAAGGCCACTGGCAACAAGGTGATTCATCTGGCCGGTCAAACCACGGCTGCATCATAGAGATGGCAGGAGTTAGGTCCCAGCTCTCCGCAGCAGCTACTCTGCAACAAGCTTCTGAGTCACTTCACAGAGAGCCTCTAAGTGCACCTCACAGCTTCGGAGTTGTACTGTAATTTTCATAAGATAGCGCAGAGATAGCAGGTCTGTCATGGGCCACTGATTCTCCACCAGTGATCTTATGACTTCCCTTGTTTCCTGTGAAATTTAACAATCTGGTTTTTGCGGTAATACGTTCCCGTGAATCAATTTTGCTGTATTGTACCGCACACCAGGATTGTCTTAAGCGTAAAAATGAAATACAGGGTATTGGAAAGCAGCTGACAGGAGGCCAGGAAAGTGAAGCAGTGATCCTTACCTTGATTCTGTTGCAGATTTGGGCCCTTCCCGTCAGAAGCTGGCCACCTGTTGCTGGTGTCTCCTCGTGTATCCACTTCACGCCTCCTCTTTCCACGATGAATCCTTAAGTAGACAAAAATTGAAAAGGCAGTTCAAACCTCAAGGAGTCTAGTGAATTTCTGTACTAAAGACCCCCTTCAGTGACGGATAACACACTTTTTGGTTGTTGTGCCAAAATATCTTACTAGTTTCACTTTTCCACATCATGCTTAGGACACTACATATCCATGCACAATGATGGGTTTCCAAACTTCCAAAATCTAAATTTCCAGGTATAAACAACTTGGCTCATATTTAAGGTGAGCAGAGAAGATTTTTACTTCAAGGTGAATAAAGTTAGAAAGATTCTTTTAGGATTTTTACCTCATAGTGCAAAAGTACATCTTTCTGGTGTATATTGGCGGCTGTCTACATATAAAAATATCAGAACACATAATGAAATAATCCAAATATAAAGAAGAGCAAGAAGCAATTTCCTGGTAGCAGGAAAAACTGTCATCCAAGGTGTATTCAAATGGTTGTTGAAAATGCTCGAATTGCAAAGAGTGTGTCCTTAACCATCAGGTTGTGATCAGTCTTTTCAGGGCAAGGGGTTTGCAATGACAACCCCAGTGCAAAAGTTCAGGATTAATTGAAACAGCTTTCATGAAGATATAAAGATAATCAATGACATATTTCTCACCACCATTCAGACTTTTTTTTTTTTACCTTATAGACCCAGTGCATTCTGAATCAAGTTTACATCCTTAATTTGATTCCACGCAGCACTGGGCTCCAGTAAAACCCTGGAGAAAGCAAGCAGGGACCATCAGTTGATCTATCGTGCCATCTTGTCAGTGAAGAGCGGACGGACAGATCAAATCCCCCTGAAATTATATCTTAACATCAATAAATGGTCCCCACCTCTCCAATGTGACAGTAAAAGCTGTATTGATTTCCAGCCCAGATTAAAGATACTGCAGTGAGCAATTTGAAACATTTAAGATGCAGGTTTTGTACGGCATAATCCAAGACTTGGGGGGTAGTCTGGATAATGGAAGTGTTGAGAAAATCTAAAGGTTTCTTAACATCCAAACATTGGAAAGTGTTGAGAACAGATAGACAGCAGATGGATGTGCAGCCCATTAAATTGACGGAGCCTTGAGGGAAACCTGAAACACAGGTTTTCATAGATTCCATTGTGGATTTTTTTTCATCAATTTGCAAAAGAATGTAGTAGAAGCAGCTGTGTTTCAATGACTTCAATATGCTGTTGATTTCCAACAATAGTAAATAATCCATCAATCAAATCTGGGTTAATTTCTGCTGTCCAGATATATTTGAGACTTGGTGCATGGAAATGTATAGTGTTAAGAAAGATAAAAAAAAAAGATAAATTAAATAAAAAATAAAAAAAATTTAAACCTGTTTAACATCTCAAGAAACCCATCATGAAATTAGTTTGGGGGAATAAATTGCTGTATCAGAGCAAAGTTCAACTAGTTTCTTCAACATAGCTTAAATAAGGGTGAGATTTAAATTTATATTCATATATTTATAAATGTATAAATTTATAACGGACATTAAAACAGGATCCCCTGTGGACATAATGCGTTGTTACACAAAAGATTAAACATTTAAAGTGTAAATTGTCATCTGAACAGTCTAGAACTTTGTTTCCCTATTCAATGAACTTCCTACTTTACATCTCCCGCGTTGCAGCCAGATAAGTAGAGATCAATACATAAATAAATAATCAACATTGTCATAGCCAGATGTAAACAGTGCAGGGAAACGCAACACACATTTCTTGTAAAAACCAGGTAAAACAGGTATGAATAAAATATCCATCCGACTGAATCATTCACAGGCACTGAAGAGAAGTTAGAAAAATACTAATCGGCATTACTTCTGTGAAAGGTAATAAGATTTCTCGTTGCGGCAACATCAGGAAACTCCTCAAAATATCCACTTTGGTCGGAATGTAATATTCAGAAATGTAAAGAAAAAGGGCAGCTTGGAAACAAACCAAAAAAAAAAACACTTCAAGATGGTTGCTAATACTAAAGCAATCTTTAACTAAAGTTTCAAAGTAATATTCAACTAACTTCCCATTTATCATGACTGAAATAACGAGAATTATTATGATTACTCGGATTGTGATTATTGCAGCTTTTTAATTCGACACACCTGACGCAGCCTGAACCGGAAGATACGTCACACCGGAAAAAAAAAAAACAAAAAAAACACCAATAAAACTTCCGGCTCGTCTGCGGCCGTCGGTAATGTTGCTAGCTAACACAGCTGTGGGTGCTTTGTGGACGTCGGATGATGGATGTGCAGCTTCTGAGGCCGTAGAACTGGGCTGTCATCCCTGGATACGACATTAGTCACAAAACCCGGAGGTCTTCCGTCGGTGTTTGGCTGCACGACGGGACGCAAACGGATCCTCCGTCGCAACAGCTGATGTTTACCAATTAGCAGCACGTGACCGGAAGCTGTGAGTGGCACCGTCACAAATTGTGGCAGGAAAAATAAAACTTAATATCCTTTAAATAACATTTACAAAGTCTGTAGTGCACTTTTTTTTGTCATTTATCTGAGAGTTTTGAATTGATCTTTATTTCTATTCAAATATTTTTGATATCAGAGATCAACGAGTTTTTACTGTGGATTACCAGACAAATGCAATATACATGTTTAATTGTATAAACATGCACTTGTACACTGTGCATTTTTTTTCTTACTCAAGCAGCCTATATCAATACGTGTTTGATACAGCTGAGGGGGATACTTGATTTTGTATTCTGTGAGTGATATAATATAAAATATTAACTGCTGAGCTCTCCCAGATTTTTATTTCACTCTATTTAATCGGGAATGTAAACAACAAGTGTCCGGCACCAGCTCAGTTTTTAGGACTACTGAATATTCTCTTTGTTGGGCTTGCACGTCTGCTGTAAAACGCTCGATAGCCATGAAATTAAATTTAGCATACTTTCCGGTCCAGTGTCTTTCAGAAACGCATACTGAGTGTTTTTTTTTTTTCCCCCTCTGCATCTCGGAAATGATTGCTAGAAACATCTAAACCATCAGTCACTGACTTGCACGTATACATTTCCAACACAGATGCACACTGGCGCCCACAGATGTGCAAACATATCCGTACAGACGTGCACATCCATTCATTTCAGCCATATTTTCCTTTCCCCAGCTGTGCAGTAGTGCTGAGGCCATGTATCCTGATGGCAGTGATGATGCATCATGCAGTCATCAGTCCCATGAAGGTTAAGTCCCTGACCTCGGCGGTCTCCCGGCCAAGTGCTGCTCTGATAAATAGCCCGACAAAGAGATAGTGTGTCTCTCTCAAACAGACAAACAGCACAAATTTAAATTACCATCGACATCTCATAATGGTTGTAGTACAACTGCCGTTTATTTCTGTGAAGTATTAGGGGTTGCACTGGTACAAGTGCTGGATCAAACTGGTTTTGCATATTACTAAGGGCCTTAGCCGACTCAAAGTACATGATTAAACTCAATCAAACTTTATTTGCACTCTGTTTTCACTTTTTTTTTACAACTTAACACAGCACACATGACACTTTCTTTGTTGGTTTAATTGTAATAAAACAGCTAAGTTAACTTGGTTTTATGCCAGTAATAACAATTTTTGGAATGCTGAATTCCGAACATGTGGGCACGGCAATAAAGCAGCACTATTAAGCCACACCATTTCCAATTACAGCATAAACCGCATGTTAAAGTTAATTTAAAGGTGTAGTTTTAATGTGGGTTTATTCTAGTCACAGCAAATTTATTGGAGATAACTAATGCATAATCAATCTGCAATCGCCCCAAGGCACAAAAGCTGCATCAATTATTATTTAGCGAGGGTAGAACATTTACTAATTTAATGTGAATTATCTAATAATGTTTCCCATCCTTAGCCTCTTCAATGAATAAATAGAGGAGGAGGACTGACAAATTAAATGAAATAAACTGATGATGATGCAGAGGCTCCCTAAATATTTGAAAACATAATTTTAAATTATTCTAGTATCAAAGCTCCTAAGTCTTTAAGATCATGTTCCCGACATAGAAATGGATGTGATACATATGTGTTTAAAAAAAAAAAAAAAAAAAAAAAGAGAAAACAAGGGTCTCTGTTTGAGTCTGTTTATGTACAGTTAGACATATAGGCTTTTGTTCAAAGGAAGCCGACTCTTCTGAATAAGAGATGAAATGGAAAACCGAGGGGAACAACGTTTTTGCCTGCAAAGAGAGACACAGCCGATGCTTGCAGAACGACTATCAAAGGCCTCGGTGAGACCTGGAGTTGTGAGTTCAAGATTCTTGAACCTGGCTAAATGTTTATCTTACAGGGTGCCGGGGAAAACAAGGCATCAGAGCCGGCACAGGTAAACAAAGTAGGACTCCGGCAGGAACAAGCCATCATTGTAGGGCTCGGGGGCGGGGGGGGGAGGCTGGGGGGGGGGGGGATCTTTGAAGTGGCTCAGAGTATTCCCCTGACACTTATGAGATATTTATTTGAATAATGTGCAGATTCACACCCAAGTGAGGAGAGATCCGTGCGGCGGGTGGGAAGATGACAGGGTTTAATTTCCAACTCCAGTCAGAAGGGTAGCACGAGAAGGGAAGGGCGGGGGTGGAATGTGTCGGGGGGCGGCGGGCAAATTATGGGTGGGGAAGACAGGGGGTGCGCAAATAAAGAGCAAGATAGGATGTGAGAGAGACAGATGGAGGTATATCACACCCCCTAAAAACATTTTGACATTTTAAACCAAAGGCAGTTTGCAGGCAGTAAATAAAAGGAAGGCGATCAATAGCAGTCAGTGATAAGGGGATTCAGCAGCTAAATATGATATACAGCCTAACAAAATGGTATGGATTTCCAATGGGGCCACGTGACTGGGGCTGCTTTGAAATGCAAATAATAACTTATGCACATTGTCCTTCTCGGGCCGCGCCACCTATCGATCGGCTAAAACAAATTCTATTGATCATTGAATATTTAATAGAGATAATTAAATCTTTCATGGAGGTACTTACACCCCATTTCCAGTTTTCAACGTCTTCCTCCAGAGACCTGCCTTTGGAGTCGATGAAGCTCGAGCAGTGCTAGGAAAGGGATCCCGGCGTGGAACTTGAAATTCCATTCAAATTGCACATGTTGCGTATCAGTTATTTTTTTTTGTTTGAGTGCGAAGAGACAAACAAAAAAAAAAAAAAAATGGAGTAAAAGTTAGCTCTGTCCATTCTCTCCGAGACAGACAGCTATCATTTGTGAAATATACCACGTGCCGTTTGATTGAGACGTACTGGCAATTATACAAATTGAATCAAAATTATGCACCGCCAACATTCTTCGGTGGCGAGGTGAGAAATCACTGAAAGCACTTAGGAAGTTGAAGGTGGCGACTGAACTAGCCCGACGTTATTGCATCGAGCTAGCGGCATTTATCAAACCCTCACGCTTCTCTCAGCCTCGCAGCTGTTGTTTATTTGAGACCTGAGTCAGATGAAATATAATTGATGTGAAACAGCGCAATGCAGCCACTCGTTACGAAAGAGCTTTTTACAATATTAAGCTGCAAAATGTCCTCATTACCTCATTAATATAGTAAAAACAATGTGTGGTCGTCCATAAAACAAATGGATTTGATTCACTGTCATTATTCTCATAACTATCTCATTCCTAATATTCTACTTTGATTTATTTGTCTTTTTATTCTCCTTTCAACCTTTTTATATAAATCTATTCGATTTGGAAAACCATTGCACAAATGTGGAAGGAATTATCTTGATGAGGAAAGAGAGAAACAAAGCAAAAGGACAAAAAAAAGTGCATAATTCAGCAAATGTGCTCATTTGATAAATACGTTTATTCATCCCTTCATGGGATGAGTGCTTGTCCGAAGCGGTTGATTTGTTGCACAATTATTTGGTGACTTAAAGCCGTCACCAGTCAGACCAGGGTGGATCTCTTATGTAACAAACCCCCCAGAAACAGTGTTGCGTGCTTGTGCTGCTGCGAGGGCCAAATAAAGAGAAATGCTCATTCGGGAATGTACCATTTATTGTACAAGTAGCTTAAGCCAAACAAAGCAAGGTAGTGGTCAGTTTCTAGAAAGCGCTGAGTGTTTTCCAAACTGTGAAAAAGCGTATCTGGTCTGCTTCATTGTGTCACAGCCTGGGGGGAAAAAAAGGCCGCGCTGCACGCAATGATTACGAATGTCTTCTCTTATTTGTCAGCTCTAAGCTGGCGGATCAGTCGACTAGACTCCCTCGCAACAAACCTTGGAAAAGAAAAAAAAAAACTGGGCTTTTTTTCTTTTTTTTTTTTTTTAAATTCTCAAAACAAATTGTCAGCATTTGACAAGGCTCCTCCAGAACACCTCGCCGTGATGGACTGCTGACATCCAACATAAATCTTTGCTGTTTTTATACAGTTTTCAAAACACGGGTTTCCGGTGACTGACACGGGCATTCTTACCGAGACGGGACGTTAATCTCCTCACTTAAAGGCTAACTTCAGCAGGAAAACAAAAATCCCTGCATGGGGTTATTGCTCCGCTCATTCAGGAGTCCCTTCACAATGAGAGGTGGGGGAAACAATCTCTCTCATCGACTGACATAATTTATGACATTAAGAGACTGGCAAACAGGAAAAGGTTGCTGTCAGGATAGTTTTAGAGGGCAGCTCACACTGCATGGACCAGTGTTAAACAAAGTACCAATCAATAGCCCTTTTATTAGTGACCGCAATCAATGTACCTGTGACTGAGTGAGCCAATTAACGCTATCGACCGCCTTGGCAGAAGAAAGGGAGGATGGGGAGGAAAATGGGGGGAGGGGAGAGTGTAGGAAAGATAGCAAAGAAAACAAGGGAGGCGATAGGGGAGGATGAGCAGCCGCCTCCTCGGGTCTTGTTTTCCTTCTCATCTGCAGGAAGGGGGCGTCTGGGCGGCGAAAGGACCGGATTCCCACCGAATGAGAGGCCACAGAGGTCTGCCATCGAGGACACCCTGACAGAAAGCAGAGGCCGACTATCTCCCGGGAGGAAGTGAGTGTGTGTGTGTGTGTGTGTGTGTGTGTGTACTTGTAGTAGTGGGAAGGGGGGTTGGGGAAGGGGTGGTGTTTGCGGGGGAAGCTGCTCCCCGCCCCCCGCCCCGTTCGTGCACATCATCTCCTAATGCTGGAACGAGCTGCACTGGGAATGCAGCCCGGCTCATCTTCTCACCACCGGCTTTGAATAGTAATGAGGTCATAGGCCCGTAGGTCTCTGTGCGTGTTCAACCCCGCTTCCCGAGAGGCTGACCGGCGTGTGACTGTGGATGTGACTCTGTGTTTGTGCGATATCCCGGTCTCGGACTCAAAACAATCAAGTTTATGTCCGCACCAAGCAAAACCTGCAAGTGGCTGCCGTTTGTCTGGAGAGACGAGATTGTGTCCGTGCGTGTACTTAGACGTCCTCCGATGAGGACACCGGTTGTATATTAGCGTGCAGAACTGTGAAAACCTGGTTTCTTTTTTTTTTTTTTTTTTTGTTTGTTCGTTTTGCTCAAATCACCCACCGACACACACATCGCACGTGATCCACCGGGAGCTGCACGGGTCCGTTACTTTTCTCGTAACCTCATCAAACAGGTCTTCTTCTGGCAGTGCCGTCGTAAGTCGGAACTTTATAGGCCTGTCCGACTACAAACAATAATAAACAGTAAAAATAAATCCATTGAAAGCATAGTAATTGATGGGTTGTGGTGTGTTGCGCCACCTGTGTGTCAACATGTGAGGAAAAGTAATCAGATTGAGGTCAACTCGAGGAAAATGTGTGGAGAATTCAGATGTCAATCGATTGGTATGACAGCCAATGAGAATAGTGGAAATAATTGTGATGAAGGTGATAGAGAAAGTAACAGATATTTATGTGATGTTGACTCAGTGGACTTTAAAATTCTCAACTTCCTGGAAAAGTAGACCACAGAGGTGAAAGCAGGACAGATTAGATTTTACATGAGACAGAACAGATAAGCGATAAATACCGAGTGTAAAGGACAAAACAAATATTGATGATGTTAGGGACCCTGTCTCTATGGCAGGCCTTTCAATTTCACGGCGCTTCCATGGATTATATTTAGGGCTGTTAAAGGCTAAGATTCAAGTGCTATTCAAGACCCTCTTGCTTTTTTTTTCCCCTTTTTTTTTCTTCAAAGCTGGAAGGTTCAAACGATCTGCAGGAAAAATCCATCTCTCGAACTCACCCATGAATTAATTCAACGTATTTGCGGTTTCACTTACAAGGTGTGGCAGGCCTGAAATGTATTATTGTCAAAAAACTATCATCGAGCATTGAATGCGTTTCAGATGAAGCTATAAACCCAAACTGTTCTAAATTGTATCAACATAAAAAAAAGTGTGCAAAGCAGGGGGGTTCCATCGGGTTTCAAAATGACACATTTAGATTATAAATGGCAGGAAAAATAAGATAAAACAAAACAAACAAAAAAAAGCACAGCATCTGAGTATTCACATCATAAAAATACAATGCAATATATAAGGCCAGACTGGAAAATGTGACTGGTTTCAATATCTTCCCATATTCTAGTGTGTCAGACCCCACTGTCGTTTGTTATTTTAAAAGAAATTGGAAGAACCAGATTTCGTACACAGACATATTCCACTGAATCTGAATTACTCGAGGGATTCGTCTCCTGGAAGCATATTTCTGACCGGTTTGCAACGGCGGTTACTGATTCTACGCAGTGGAGTTTGGATTTCACAGATTTTGCTGCAGGACTGAAGATCATAATATAGTCCCTTTCCAAAATATCTTAGACTTAGGCAACTACATATATAGCCTGTAGAAGGAGAGTGTTCTCAAGTGCAATAGTGAAAGTGACCTGTGAGGTAAACGGGATGCAAAAAGGGTTTTGTCTAAATAGAAAGTAATGAAAAGTATGCAAGACAGCAGATTCATAATGTTCACATGATGACATATCCGGTACAAGAAGGTGGTAATTTGCAGTATTTGCGGCGCATTTCATTACGAGCTCATATCCGATGCGGAGGACTTTAAAAGACCCCTGGGAAAGAAATGATACAATATTAGCCGCTGTCCATTTGTCTCTGAAAAGGCGAAATCCGGGAGCGTGCTTCCCGTTCAGGGCGAAACGCAAAAGCCGAATGAAGGATGGCTGGGAATTGCGGAAGCGAGAAGAACAGGTGATGGCCCAGTTTTGATGCCATAACTTCCACTCTCGTGTTACGTTTCATTGCCAAGTCAGTTTTTCCCCGTCTTCTGTTATTATTGCCCTCATAAATGTATTTTCTTACATAGTTGCACGCAGTTGTTGGATCCGTGACGCAGAGTAGAGTGTCAACGCGGCGGCTCAGTTCAGTGTTTTTATTACATTTTCTCGGGGAAATGGACAGTAAAAACTCCCAGTGAACTAAGCAGATTACTTCATGACTCCAATCCATAATAGCTCAGCCTCGTTCTAGCCCTCTTTTCTTGAAGATAAACATTAACCTGTCACTAAATGTGAAGTAAAGCCACTAAATAATATTTAGAGAATGGTAGCCAAGGCACACCAAAGCCCAAATGTTATCATTACCATTTCTGCAGCTCATAAAGTCTGAAGTATCAGGTCACACCTTCTCAGTAGCAGAGGGGCTCTGCTGACATTCAAGCCGAGCAGCATTTGCGTTCGAGTGTCCTGTTCCCAAAGAGATGGGGGTCAGGAGGACATCTGCTTCGTGTCAGCTGGCAGTGTAGCACTTGGCTCCGGGGTTATCGGGCTCCCCCTATCAGCCCGCCGTCGGAACACGGACCTCTCCTTCCTGAAGGGAACTCTTCGGAACCGGTGCGCCGACAGCTTGAGGAGGCGCTGCCGAGCGGAAGGAGGAGGCGGGAGAGACGGATGAGGAGGGAGAGATAGTAAAGGAAATGACAATGTGTGTGAAGTGATAAGCCCCCGGCAAAGACCCCACACCCTGAGGGAGGACTGGGGGCTACAAGACTTTAGCCTCAGCGCTCGGTCCGGGCCCCCCGCCCCCCCCCCGTCCCCGGTGACCCCGGCCGGGCAGCTCGTTGCCGGCGCTCGCGGTATCCGACCGGAAGCGCACAGCGCGATCACTGTTCTTGGAGGAATTTGGAGAGCTTTCCCCCTTTCTTGGATGACGTATCGGCGTCGCTTTTGAGGATTTGATCGAATCGATCTAGACGACGTCCCGCTGTCAGACCTTTTTTTTTTTTTTTTTTTTTTTTTTTTTAAATTGGTTTTTTTAAAAAAGAAGCTAAAATATTTGTTATAAAGCCC
>CAAKHD010016977.1:2926-20156 GCA_901007705.1 Fistularia tabacaria
TCTTAAAAATAAGAAAACACTCATGGGGCTGGAGAGTGTGCGTGGGTGCGAGTGTGTGTGTGCGTGTGTGTGTGTGTGTGTGTGTGTGTGTGTGTGTGTGTGTGTGTGTGTGTGTGTGTGTGTGTGTGTGTGTGTGTGTGTACTGCAGTCGCGGCATCCACGTGGGGTCACAAAACTGATTAGCAGGTTTGTGAGATGATTAAAGGAATAGCAAAGAAGGAACATGATGCCATCTGCTGCCATATTTTTTTTCTCCGGCTTTTCAGTCCTTTTTTCTCGATGCTAGAGACAGGCTGGTTAGTTTTACCTCTTGTGAATTATTCAAATGACAGTGAATAATTTATCCAGCGGTTGAATTATTGACAGATGTTCAGTATGCAGCATGTGATGGGAGGTCAACACAAGTCATTGTTTCTTCAGTCACAAGGCAATGTGGGAGCAGCTAAATACATACAAGGGATTGATCCCCTTACACCATTTTTAGTGTCTGCAATATTCCAAACAGATATAGGATTTCTCTTCAAACCATGCACGAGTTGAATTTGACCACCGGTCAGAAAATGCAGTCTAGATGTTTGCAACGGTATGAGTATTTTTTTAATGTCGGCTTCATTCATTACATCCTGTCCTTTATTTAAAATGTTGATCGTCAGTGCTGGATGTCAGGGCATAAGTACACATATAATTTCGGGGCTTTATGAAAAAAATTTCACACATTTTGACCACCTGGAGCTTCTTGACATGAGGTTGATAAAGAAAAGAAAAAAACCCTCATCCCTAACCCGAACAGTGAAGACGGAATGCCCCCTCTTCCTTTGTCTCAGAAATTAATTAAATTATGCAAGTCCTGCAGCTATCAATTGTTTTAGTAACTGAGTGTTACACTGATCAATATTTCAGAATAATTATGCCTTATTACAAATCAATGGCAAATATGCAAATGTCTGAAAATAAAAATTAAATTTTTGATTTAAAATTAGAATGTGTTTTCAAGGCTTACATTAAAATGTATATTGATTAAGAGCGGCATTTGACATTCTGTGATTATTTTCTCACAGTCAAAAAGTCAAAAAGGTTACAACTAAAATTCCATTTTTAGTTAAATTACTCCCCAAGGGCTCGTGATGTTTTTAACTGCAGCAACAATTGTGAGACGCTGGCCAGCCGAACTCAAACATCTCTACTCAATAAACCAAAGCGTATCGAGACTTGTTGGACTAAGGGAGACTGACTGACAGAAGGGGGAACACAAATGAGCAAAATTGAACAGATGATCATAGAACACTGAGCCTGGAAACAAGTAGAATACCGAGTCAAGTAAACACGGTTGTAGAACATAAAGGTGGACAAGAGACTGATTGGAGAAGGAACAGGAATTGAGGTCATTTACTGTGGAGCCCCCCAAACCCTATCAAAACAGTATGGTAATATCAACGTTTCAAATACGCATTACAGTTAGTTAAAGGCCTAATCTTGCTTGTTTGCCATCACTAGCTTTCTAGTTCCATTGGTCATGGAATATGGAAGAATATTGCTCCAAGTCTCTTTTTTCAATACAAGACTATGTGGGGGGCACACTTGCTGCCCTCTGTTTACCTGCTGTTATAACACGACACACACGCTGCCTCCCTACAAACACAGCGAACACACCTTGCATTAAACTGCCCGTTCAAGTTCCAGTAACATGCTGTCTGCCAGTTGCTCTGCAGAAGAAATTTTAACTTTCCAAAACACATCTTTACCAATCAGTTTGTCTCTCACAGATAAACAGATGGTGACAGGCCCTCACAAAAGAAAAATGAAAGTACCTATTCGAAAAGGGAGAAAGTTGCAACCAACACGCACAGTTTACACACATGGAAATATTAGATGATTTCAATTTATAGAGTTACTCGATACACTACTTATGTCACAAACTCCCCCTGGATGAGACAACAATGATGGATGGATGGATGGATGGATGGATGGATGGATGGATGGATGGATGGATGGATGGATGGATGGATGGATGGATGGATGGATGGATGGAGGGTTACTCAGGCCCACAATGAAGACTCCAGACAATGAATCGGATGAGCTTATTATGGAATGTGTAGTCCCAGCAACATAATTGCAAATATAACATTAATCTCTCAACATCCACAGTGGATGAGCATGAATGTTAATAGCCAATTATGCAAATATGCGGGATTAAATAATGA
This sequence comes from Fistularia tabacaria, assembly GCA_901007705.1. Taxonomy (NCBI): domain Eukaryota; kingdom Metazoa; phylum Chordata; class Actinopteri; order Syngnathiformes; family Fistulariidae; genus Fistularia; species Fistularia tabacaria. Next base: position 5,128 of record CAAKHD010016977.1, read on the forward strand.
GTTTAGGCTACATATTATAAACCTCCCCAGAGGAGTTTAGCCACAGAAGCTGAAAAATCATTTTGAAAAGTTTGTACAGACGTTTGTGATTAACATCTACCAGGTGTGGACCTGAACTTTAAATTAACTTCATTTGACATGTGCCTCTTTTCTGATATTTAAGTTATATGTACAGAGATGGATCTTGAATTATAGAGTGTCCTGGGAAAGAGACAGAACTGTACTTCAAGCTTACGGCAAAACAGACTGGGGTTGAATTATTGAGGAGAGTCGTTTCTGTTTGCCTGTGGATCCAAGCCAGTGAAGGTTGCATGCCAGCAACGCAGTGTCAGAGTATTTTGATATATCTCTATTGGTTTAGTGTGGAAAAATGACTGTGTATGACATACTGATGTACTGGACAGTGCGCCTCATATTGTACCCCGGTGCCGTCCTCTTCAGGTTATAAAAATTGGTCCCCTGGGCCACAGGAAGAGGATCATTGCCTCCCTGGCAGAGAGACCCTATGAAGAGGCTCCAACAAAGTCCCGTCGTCTTTCTCCTATTATGGTATGGATGCTGATAACCAAATGTGATTTACAAGAATGTTTTTCTCCATTTCAGCAGACTTTCTTGGATTAAAAAGAATCGTTGCCAAAATGCAATGAGGCCGTTCTGGTGACTTTGCCAGGATATTTTGTGGCAGCTCTGTTGATTTCTTGACATGGAGGATAAGATAATACTTTATTAATCCCCATAGGGGAATGTTGATATCGTACAATCATGTACACCTATGAGTTGCTCAAACTGATTGATTGATAAAATATGAACAAATGAAGACACCACTGCACTTAAGTGGTGGTTTAAAAAGAGTGAAAAGAATATGGAAAAATGACTTTATGTGCTGTAAAGACATAATGAATACCTATATTATATAATAATAATGTATTTTATCTATTTTTAGTTAATTTTTAATCAAAATGCTTTATACAAATCAGATTTTACAATTAATCTGTTCATATCAAGGTACATCCTGGTTATAATATATTGTTTTTTTTGAAAACGTGACAGTACCCTGTGTAATCCTATGTAAGCCAGTTATTTTTCGGATAGAGAAACAATCAAAGCAGAGCTTGCTAAATGGAGAGCTGTATTTCTATGCCAACTTCATTTTTGTGAGAAAACGGCTTCATTTTTGTCGGTAGCGGAGATCTAATTTTGGAATGAGATTTTTCAATATCACAACAGTTAAGTACTTGGGGCTGATTTCCCAGGCAGATTAAAAACGGGCTGAAAGGAAGTGAGAAGAGGCTATTTTGTCAAGGATTATTCTTGGATGTAGACCGTGGAAGCCAGCCCATGTAGGATGTTGTCTCGTTTCAAATCATTAATCTCTATGCGTGTCTCTGAGCTGTGCTCTGTGCACTTTGTGTGTTTCCATTGCAGTTCCATGACCTCCTGTCCCAGACGACTTCTCCCCTCAGTCAGATGGACCCCTATACCAGTCGATCCATGGACATGCTTCTGCCCCTGACTGAATCCGACCGGAGGCGAAGAGGATTCGACCAGGACTGTAGTGTTTCTCTGCGCTCTTACTGTGAGAGGCCGCGATCTGTTGTGAGTTTCATGTCTTTTTCTTCTGTTATCCACAACTAAACTTAGTTTGTCGCTGCAGAGTGAGGATAATGTCATGAACTTTTCCCCAAATGCACTACGCCTGGGTTGTTTTTGCCTCTGGGCAATGTCACTTCTCCATTCTCCCATCTTTTCATCTTTGACCGAAGGCAATCTTGAGGCTGCAATGAAGTATATCATGGTAAAATAGAATCTGTGCTAAATGGTTAAATGTTAAACATATGTTGCAATGGATTTAAGCAAACATATATCAAGAGATAATTCAAACCCATTGCTGACCTATCCCCTAATGTTTCACTTGATACGGTTAATTATCTTGTGTTCAAAAACTGTACTTGCCAATTAATACTATGCTTTTCTGACATTTCAGCCTACATCGATCAGTTCGACCGCTATTCATTCTTATGGGAAAATCCATGACCTAATTTTGTTTTTCAAAATCCTGCCTCGATTTTTCGTTGTTGTTTTTTTCAAGCAATTATTTGAGAGTCCATACAGGAGGGCTGCCTAAACAAATAAGCTAACAAGTTACCATTTTCCTAACAGCCTGGACCTCTGTGAAGTTGTGTACATTTAGAGATTAATCATATTCCCACAACTATACAATACTAAACACGGGAAACGTGCCTCTCAACTGTGGCTTCAGGAGAGGTTGGGAGCTATCCATACAGGCATTAATTTCATTATATTGAACACCAGAGCCTGTAATGTGTTCATCAGATGGAATTATGCACTATGTGGAAACAAGGCTGTTGCGCATTCAGTCAAAGGAAAACTGTTGGTGCTGAAAACATGTGTGCAGACACTGAGTCAAATTCATGATGTTGCCTTGAATGCACCTGGTTCTAATATCTGTCGAAGACCTCTGCAACATAAGCAGACCATTTAGAAATAGAATTAATTAAAGTATTCCCACATTGCATCTTTAGAATCTTGTTGAGGTTCAAACAAAAGTCAGTCATGAAGTCTAATGCATAATGATAGGCACTTGACAAGCAAACGTCTCCAGCTTGCCATCTTTTGTCAAAAGCACTGCTGTGTTAGGTCTCTCCCAGTGAATTGTAACTCAGCTTGTCACTAAATCAATTAGGCTTAGGGCTTGTTGTGTTAGTAATATTTCAGCAACCAAAATGAAAAATAATACATTCATGCAAGGATTCAATACTTGATATGATGTGGTTATCTGGATTTCTTTGTTTCCTTCTTAGCAGAATGAACTAAGAATAACGCTGTGATCAAATTTTTACCATTTGTTAAAGGTCAATTGGCACATACACAAGTCGAGCACGCATGGTCAGCTGAGGCAAAGAAAAACTGCAGAGAACATTCACACATAAGAAAAATGTAGGGGGAGTGCACTACTCAGCGTCCAAGATATATACAATCAATATTTTTTCAGTTCACCGATGCGTGCTAAATTATTGGGAATGGTATATTTTGCTGTACAAGAGATTTACAGGCGAGCTCAACCCACTTTGACCTCAATGCCCAACTCATTTAGTATGCATATTAATATGTCTGACTGCGGATAAAAACATGCTTTTGTTGAGCTGACAGCAAAGCAGACATCATTCATTTGCCTCCACTGCAATATACAACAATCTACAGCAGATATGTTAAGTAGTTGTAAAGGAAGGATTATCATAAAATACCTGTAAATATCAGCAAGTCGAAGTTCTGGATAAGATAATAGCATTTAGATGATATTATTGCAAAGCCTTTCTGATTACATATTTGTGTGTTTTATTTTATTTTTTCTTTCAACGGCACTGCTCATTATCACAGCAAAACAGAAGACTAATACTTCAAGACGAATTCTTATCAAAATCTTCTTGTCGTGGCAACTGGACTTGAATTTCTTCAGTTGAAGACATATGACTGGTGTCGAAGCTTGGTCCGCATCGCCGGTTGTAAGTCGGACCTGTTTCCGGTAACAGTTGGACTCCACCAGGGCTGCCCTTTGTCACCAATTCTGTTCATAACTTTTATGGACAGAATCTCGAGGCGCAGCCGGAGCAGCAAGCGGATCTGTTTTGGTGGCCACAGGATCAAGTCTCAGCTTTTTGCAGATGATGTGGTCCCTTTTGGCTTCATCAGGCCATGATCTCCAGCTCTCACTGGACCGGTTCGCAGCAGAGTGTGAAGCAGCCAGGATGAGAATCAGCACCTCCAAATCCGAGACCATGGTCCTCAACCGTAAACGGGTGGAGTGCCCACTCCGGGTCGGGGAAGAGCTCCTGCCCCAAGTGGAGGAGTTCAAGTATCTTGGGGTCTTGTTCACAAGTGAGGGAAGGATGGAGCGGGAGACTGACAGGTGGATCGGTGGAGTATCTGCGGTGATGCGGACTCTGCACCGGTCTGTCGTGGTGAAGAGGGAGTTGAGCCAGAGGGCAAAGTTCTCAGTTTACCAGTTCATCTACATTCCTACCCTCACCTACAGTCACGGGCAGTGGGTAGTGACCAAAAGAACAAGATTGCGGATACAAGCGGCTGAAATTATTTTTCTCCGCAGGGTGGCTGGACTCTCCCCTTAGAGTTACAGCGAGAAGTTTGGCCAGTCGGGGAGGATCTCGGGGTAGAGTGTCTGCTCCTCCACATAGAGAGGAGACATTTGAGGTGGCTCGGGTATCTGGTCAGGATGCCTCCTGGACGCCTCCCAGGGGAGGTATTCCAGGCATGTCCATATGGGAGGAGGCCATTGGGCAAACCGGGGACAAGCTGGAGAGACTATGTCTCTAGGCTGGGCTGGGAGCGCCCTGGGGTCCCCCAAGAACAGCTGGACCATGTGGCTGGGGAGAGGGAGGTTTGGGCCTCGCTGCTCCGGCTGCTGCCCCCGCGACACGACTTCAGATAAGCCATAGAAGATGGATGGCTTCTTTGACTCCTTTCTTGAACTATCTGTCTTCTCTGGCCAGAATACGAACATTACTGTCTTCAAAAGAATGTCCCTTGTCCTTCAGGTGTATGAAAACCGCAGAGTCCTGTTCTGAAGAACTCTCCTGTCTTGGGCCATCCATTTGTGCCGAGGTTGTTTGGTCTATCCAATGTAGACGTCATCACAATCCTCAGTGCAAGTAACAGCATACACCGCATTCTCGATCTTATGCGTGGGGAGCATAAGTTTTTGTCTCAGGGTGTTGTGGAGTTATACCATACCGGTATATGATGTTTTTTGAACACCCTTTGGAGTTTCTCCGAAACACCAGCAACATATGGTATGACGATGTTCTTTCGTTTGTTGTTGTCATCTTCCTGTTCTATGTTCCTGCGTCTGGTGGTTTCTGATTTGGCAGAGGCCTAATTAGGGTAACTACAGGATCTCAGGGCTTTCTGAATTTGTTGTACCTAGGTCTTGCTGCCTTCGGCGGTTGATGGGATGTTCTTGGCCCGGTGGTGTAGAGTTCTGATTGCCCCCAGTTTGTATTCAGAAACTCCCCACAGGTAATTAGAACTGGAGAAGCCTCTCGGATGAGGGGTGAAATGTCTTCAAGTGAAGAAATTCAGGTCAAGTTACCACGACAAAAATTCACCATGACCTGGATGACTGAGAACCTCCACAAACAATACTTCAAAATGCAACAAGCAACCAACAGAAATACGAATGAGGAATACACACAACAGCTTAAACCCAATATTATATGTTGACTTACATCCTTGGAGACCACTTAAATATGTTACTTTATTAAATATTTATAGATTACTTATTATTTAAAGTGCTTTACAATATAATAAGGATGTATGTGTTTCCTATGGGTTTCAAAAAAGTCAAAAATAACATCTGAATACTCCCTCCACAATTTTAGTTTCAGGTTGTTGTTTTTTTGGTTGCAGTCGGTATTGACTTGTGGCAGGTGGTATCAAATGGGTCCAGATGTGACTGTTTGAATGCATGTTGTTGCATTTCTCCGGACGTTTCCTCAGCTTTCTGGCAGTGGAATCAAATAAAGATAGCAAACTCTCACGCTACGATTTAATGTTTCACTCTATACTCTTTTAACTCCTTAACAATTAATTAAACTTAATGTTTACTGTTGTATGTATAATGTGTTTTTAGTTAGTTCCGCTACAAATGTCTAAATAAATACCAGCAATGCTAGTAAAGCTGATCTTAGTGCCAGAGCAGAAGGACCTTTTTGATTTGGTATCAGAAAAAAACAATTAACCAGCAGACACAGAAGCCAAATGCAACCAGACTTCTTTTAAAGATAAATGTCTCAACACAGTCCCAATATTGTGCTGCTGTCTAGCGAAAGTTACGATCAATGACACCATTACATTTATAAACAAGAAGGTATTAATAAAGTTGGATACAGAAAGAGTATCAAGTGTTGATGCAAATTTTCCAAATGGGCAAACTAGTGTTGCAAGTATGGTTTCAGCCACTGTCATGACTATTGGTCAAAGAAAAAATGTCCTCATAGTTACATTGAGAAAGAGAAACTTGTAAAACTGTGAAGGATTTTCTGAGCCTAACAGCCTCATGAAAATGACAAGCATCACTGCATTCATTTGGTTTGAAAGTCTGGAAGAGCCGGGTTTCATTGGTTGTCACCTTTCAAAGATAGCCAAGATTTTGTGGGTGTACTCAATTGGTCTGACATCCTAGAAAACTGGACTAGATGTAATGCAGCATTTTTTTTTTAAACATCATGCCCTTTGAGAGGATCTCCATGGAACTGAACTGACCACACTGCCTGAGCAGTCCCAGGATTCTTTTCGATTATACATCCATAAAGTCATGTAACTTTTGACACGTGCTCGTTTACCTATGCTACCTAAAGATATGAGTTACCAGAAAAAACAAAACAAACAGAAAAAAAACAACAACTTAGAATTCAAAAGTTTAGACAGCAAAACTCAGTGGTTAGGTGAAGGAATTAAATCATGTTTTCAGCTAAAACAGTGTGAATTGATGTTGTAAAGAATTTCCCCTATGGGGATCAATAAAGTTCTATTCTAATAGTATTTTCCCCATAAAGTACACTAGTAAGAACACTGGCAAGCCATTGAGTACTCATCCAGATCAGGCGTTGCTTTGGCCATAAATCTGCTTTTTGTATAGTAAACCTTATGGTCGCTGCCTTCCGTGATTTATTTAATGACACTACTCTGTCAGCTTGGGTTGTTTTTCTTGGATTGACCAACTATTTATGATGCATTTCTGCAGGATAGACATAGTGATCGACACAAAGAGTCTCGTTTAAACCTCCGGCCACCGAGCCACTCTGCTACCTACACCACAGTATCCGCCTGGCATCACCAGCCTGAGAAACTCATCGTGGATTCCTGCGGGTACGAGGCAACTGTAAGTCACTTTACTGTCTTCAACAGAGATGAATTTGGCGAACTGAGCTGTTTAGCAGCCTGGTTAGCTCATTAAGCTGCACGGGGAAATGAATTGGCTTTGTGGGTCAGACATGGTTCTTGGTAGTATCAGTGCTGATCACCTGGCTCAGTAACTATATGAATTTAACTCACTCACTTCACTATTTGTCAGGTGGAGGGCTGCCCATCTGAAAAATATAACAACACACTGTCTAGCCCCTGACACATGACCGATGTAAAATTGACTTGACTCATGTTCATTTGTTGATCTAGTATCTAGGATCAATGATAATCAGGGATCTACGTGGGATTGAGTCCACACAAGATGCTTGCGCTAAAATTAGGGTGGGTATAATTGAATGATTGAAAGTCAGTTTTTGTCGTTGCTGAAATGCCCCTTTGAAAAGCGTGTAAAATGTGGTTTATTAATAATTCTATTGATCTATTTTTTGCAGAAATCAAAGGATTCAAGAAAGGGTCCAGTTGTCATACTGTCCATTACTTATAGAGGGGTCAAGTTCATTGATGCAGCCACAAAGGTAATGGGAAACCATGTTTGTATATCTGTAGTTGTCTTTACCAGCGATTGTCTGCCTCAGCGGTTGACTGTCAGTTATCACTCACTTCCTTACTGGTTTCTATTCCCACCATTAGACCATAGTAGCGGAGCATGAGATCAGGAACATCTCATGCGCCGCCCAAGACCCCGATGACCTCTGCACTTTTGCTTACATTACCAAGGATCTGAAGAGTGGTCACCATTTCTGTCATGTTTTCAGCACAGTGGAGGTGGTAAGTAATCCTTTTCTGCCTTTTGTTTGATCACATAGAAATGTAAGTCAGTATACTCAGTATACTCACAGTTTTACTGCATTTAAACAATTATTAAATGAAATTGCCTGGAGAAAAACGTTTTTCAGTTAGAAGTAAAGGATGGAAGACGGATGTCCCACAGTTAAAGCTGCATGCAGCATCCAGTGGAAGTGACTCTTTATGACTGAATCGCTTGTTTTAAGTCTCTCTCCCACTATGCATGGCATTTTCATGCGCACATTATGTTGTAATTTGTGTCTCAGTTTCTCTAAAGGTCAATGACAATCTTTGACTCATGGACCACTGTGGAGTGTCAGCTCCCTGCAGGGAAACACTTTTAACTGAACTGTAATTATTAACTTTTCAGGCTTCACTTGGTACTTAAGTCAGCTGCTCCAGGTGCTCGCTTCTTCAAACATTTTATATGCATTGCACTGAGAACTCCCAATCAGGAGCCAGAGGATAATTGAACAAAGCAATTATTTTAACAATGCGAAGCACGCCACAGTACTTTTGCTCATGTTTTGTGTGAATGTGAAAAATAGAAAATAAGAAAACAAGCATTCACAAGATGCTCAAATTATGGTTGTTTTAACATACAAAGAGAATTCTGTTAACCACAAAATACATGATTTGCTTTTAAAGCAATCATCAAACTGATCGTCTTCAGCTTAGAATAACTGCCTTACATCCTGAGGTAATCCAAAAAATAAAAATGAAATACAAAAATAAAACAGCAGAACAAGGAAAATTGTGAAATATTAACTGAGTCAAATTAAATATTTTTCAGTTCAAAAAGAGAGGTTTAAGTAAGGTATTGGTGCTGAGCAATACTTGCTGAATACAGGCGATTAACTGCACATCTCTCAACATGTCTCCTTTGTGACTAACAGACAAGCCTGCTTGGAATTTCTGTTTTTCCTAATGGTTGGCGGCTCAAATTCCTGACACAGCACTGTTCTGAAAATTGATCTCTGTCTGAGATTTGGCAGCAGGTTTGGCTCAGTAGGCGAACTTAAACGCTGCTGTGCTACACACTTTTACTTGAATTAAACAGTGTAAATCACTCCGACTTACAGTATTCTGAATTGCATGACATTTGCGCAGTATTGCTGGCGACGGAACCGGGGATCTACAGCTGTTGACAACAACGACACATGTGAGACTGACCTGTGCCTGCCGTTACCCTGCTCAGTCTTTACACATGCAATATCAGGAAATCACCTTGATAAATATGTAACCATGTAAACGGACTGTCTGCTTATTTGGCTCATTGATAATCATGACGTGAACTCCTTAGTTACCAAATCAACCAATATTTCATTTTCTGACAGGATGAAGCTCAACTACAATACATAAAAAGCCAATACCAGCCCCCAAAAAATAAAATAAACGGCTACACTCCTCAACAAAGTTCTCTCTGAGCTCAGCATCTTCTCTTCCTTTACAGACTCAGACCTATGAAATAATCCTAACGCTGGGGCAGGCATTCGAGGTGGCCTATCAGATGGCTATGCAGTCCAGGGCGAGACATTATGTACCCCCTTCATCTTTGGCCTCGGAGCTCATAGAAACCAAAACCAGCCGTCCTGTATCTCAGTCGTGGAGCAGCATGCGGAGATCTGCAGTGAGTAGGCTCTACAAGTGTTTTGCGTCTTTTTGTGAGTTAACTTGAGTGTTGATGTTTTTATATTGGTTTATTGGCCACAGTAAGAGTAGAGACACACACAGTCATATTTCATAAATGGTAGACAGACCTCGTGACCGACTTCTTCCCCGCCACTGAATCCCCACTGGGCCGCCTACAAAGGAAAATTTGGTTTGTGTGCTCCGGAATGAAAGTGATGAGTCTTTACCTTTGTACCGATTCCCACACAGTGACTGATGAAGAACCGGCGTCTTCTTCTGTTGCATACATCCTCACGTAAACCCTGAGCCACACATCGATCTCCCAGGCTGCAAAAACAATTCTTTTAGTACAAGTAATATTGGGCACTACGGCACACCTTCTATCCAGTCCTGCTGTAGTCAAGAAAAGAAAGACAAGTGATACCTTAAAACAATTGTGCTAATTTGATCCGGATTAATAATAAGAATTCCCGGTGTGAATTGTACCTATTATCTAAACAAATGACTGGAATAAAAAAACAAATGTAAAATTCTACAACATTCAAACACAGCATTCAAAACCATCGTTGTGATATATTTTACCAGATGATTGGTTATCTGGTTGACATGGCTCCTTTCACTTGTTGGCGATGGAGGTGCTTTTGTTCAAAAACAATATCTGACCCATTTTTGTTTAAAAAAAAAAAAAAAAACAGTCTCTCAAGTCGTAAGGACTGTGTGATAGTCCAAATCTCTTTTGTCAAGACAGCTTCGTACACGCTGCTTGACAGGCCTGCAGTGCACAGCCACTAAACTATGAGTGGATGATCAGTGTGTGGGGGAGAAGGGTTTCGCAAACATCACGTTTCGTCTAGCTCTACTGGGTTTCTTCATTGTCCATTCAGTGCATTTAAATGCTCTGTCCCTTTTTAACATCTTTGTTCTTGTCTTCTTGGTCCTCCTGCCTCCCAGGGTGCCCCTCTGCTCGAATGCCGCTGCTGTCACTGTCACACGTGTACTACCCACCGTCCCTCCTTCCTCCCGTTGCACTCTGTTAGCCCTGGAGTCCAGGTCCTACTCTTTCCTTTCCTCTATTCAACCCTTGACCATCACACATCTGCTTATATGCCACTCCCCTCCCCTGGTTCTTTCTTGTTGTTGGAGTGTTGATTTGTTTGTGTCTTCTTCAGGTTGAACCATTACTGCTCTCCTCATCTCTTTACTTTCCCATTCTCATCTTCATCTCACATCTTAAAAGTTTAACATGCAGTTAGTTGTGGTTAAGTTTGTTATTTGATTGATGTGTTTCAGCGTTGTCTGGTGGCTTAATTGTGCCAGAGTGAATTTGATTCATTGTTGTAGAAAACCAGACTTTGGAATTGTCTGCTGTTAGATAGTTTACCAATTTTTCTGCTTGATTACATCTCCTTTTCTGACATGGTGAACTGATGGTCCTTGTTAATAGGGGAGAATTTCAAGTTTCATGAGAATATATTTTTTTTAGTCTAGTCATTTTAAACTCACTCTCTGATTGAATAAATCAGTAGCTGTGTCTCCTGAATGCTCATGATGTCCTGGTGATTGGTGTGCTGCAATATGTTGTTTTAGAAGTGCTACATAGCATTGTTATTGCCTCCTTGGGTGTTTGTCAATCAAAAGGTCTGGAACCAGTTTCAATCCAAGAGTTTTGAAAGCTTTATTCAAGTCAATGAGCTGTCCGCATTCCCATCACTGTAGACCAGAACCGTTGAATTATCAAAACAAGACGTTGCACAATTTCCAGTGGAGGCCTGGACAACTGCTCACACCCATATGCTGTATTTCCCACAAACAACAAATGTCAAGACAAGAATTCTCAACCAAACACTGAGCTTCCTCAGCAGGCCCTCTTTTTCTCTGACCCTCATCTCTCTCCCGTCTCCATACTGCAAACATGCCCACGAGGGCCGTCACAGTTATCCAAGAAAATCCAAGTATCTTCTGGTTTCCGTTCGAAAGTATTGGGATTTTAAACCAATTGATTTTTTTTATTAAAAAGCTCACGACCCCAACAGTTAAAAGTCAGGTCCATGGACTGATACAGAACCATCATCAGCTGACCGTTAGTCTCATTCTATGACATGTTACTTCTAACCACCCATCAAGCATTGGTAGACTTTTAAATGCCCCTTACTGTAGCTACATAGAGACCAGCCAAGCCAGTGCTGACAAAGCTACATTCCTTGCTTTTTTTTTCTCCAAGGAGTCCAAGCGGAAGTCATATTGTCTCCACCGCACTGAAGCAAACCGATGATAAATAGGGCTTTCTTCAGTTTTATTCCATCGGAACTTAAATTTGCTTGATCCTCAAATTGATAGATTAAACAAGTTATGGTAATGTTGATTAAACCGCATTTTATTTAAATCCACCCCTTTATGACAGACTACCATTAGAAAGTTCTGCAATGCAAGTTATACGTCACCTCTATAATTATTCCCACCCAGTTTCACAACAACGGAACAAGGGATCTCTTCTGCCACTGGTAGCAAAGCATGACTGACTTGTGAGTTGAGACGGTCATAGCTTGGGTTCATTGTTGCGGCGTTCAGAGGCAAGGCTGAGTGTTTTTTCTGTCAAGCATCCTCCATAACGTGGATTGAGACCTCAGTGTCTGTGATTATATCGTGATCACTGGACAGTACCTCTAATCCACATGCACGTGTGTGAGCTGAGGACTTATCAGTGTGGCGCAATGGCCTCCACTGCCGCCCATCTCACGTCCTCCTCCCTCCCTCCCCTCGGCAGATCGACCCCCTGGAGATGGACGCAGACATGCAGTCCCTGGGCAGCACCACCTGGCTCTTGGATCAGCGAGACTCCAACAGGCGCCCAGTCAGCACCAAGTATGAAACCACCATATTCTGAGACCAGATCCCCGAAGCCGGCCCTCTCACCCTCATACTTTCCTCTCCCACTCACATCCGATTCACCATTCTCTTGCTCTCTCTCTCACACACACACACACACACACACACACACACACACGCACGCACACACATTTAGGCATATCGTACGAGCCCCGTGCCTTCTCACTGTGATGGTATAGCCACCCTCAGGGCTGCCTCCTCCTGCACCTCTCCTTTGCCCTGCCCAGCGACCCACACCAAACTCCTACCCGCAATGACAAACACTCCTGCGGCACTCCTGCGCCTTCCCATCATCCCTGGCAGTCTCCCTTGCTGCTGCAGCCAATGGCGGAGCCCTGGAGCGGAGGATGCTGGACTGAACTAAATTTACGGTGGCCCTGCTCTCTCAACCAAACTGCCTCTTCCTCCTCACCCTCCTCCTCCTCCTCCTGACAACTTGCATCTGCCTCCAGCCCCTTGATAGCTCCCAGAGGTTGCATATTTGTTCTTCTTCCTCCGCTTTCAGGCCATTAAAAAATGATTTTCCACAGGCAAAACAAGCATGTTCAGGTTTTAATTTTTTTTTCTCGGAAGTCTAGACTTTGAAATTGGCTTGAATTAAGTAAAACATACATTTCTGCAATATTTTGGCCTGTGTGTTAATTAGAAAGCCCATTTTTACTTAAAAAAGATTACAAATCTATATAATGCAAGGTTTCTTTTTGCCTTTTTTTTATTTTACCAAATATGCAATTGTTTTACTTTAAGACAGTTACTATTTTTTTTCTTTCTCCATCTGTAGCTTGTCCTGTCTTACCAGGCATCTACCACTGTGAGGCACAATGAGGAGGCTGCTTTGCTAGCATGGGATGCAAGACGGACAATTAATCAGTGGCAGGCAAAAAACAGCAAACAGTAGTTGTTTCAACGCATTTGTAAAATGGTCATTATTCATTCGACACCAAGATGGATGAGTCATAAATCTCACAAGCGTACACGCACACACAGACAAACACAGACAAACACACACACACACACATGCAGGCAGACAACTTTTCGACAGTTAATCGAGGACAACAGCCCTACTCCATTTCAGTCCCCCACCCTCATCCTGACCACTTAAATACTACACTCCCCCCATTCTTCTAAAAGACCTCTCCTGATTACCTGGTGTATTAAATCGACTGAAACCGAGAGACTTCGGCTGGGATGTTTGTGTTCTTATGATGGTACAGTTTTGTCCAGATGAGGGTCTTTGCTCTGGCCTTGTACTGCCTTGTGCCTCTCAGCATTCATGGTAGCATCGAGAGACTGCAAATAACATCTACTTGCCAATTTTAAAAAAAGGAAACAAACAAAACAAAAAAAAGAAACAAACATAAAAAACAACACTGTGTTGAAACATGGCACTCTCCCTTTGAATACCTTTTTTTTCTTTTCTTACGGTCAAAATAGGATATCAGTAGATTTTGTGATACTTTTTGATAGACCGGAATAATATTTTGGGATGGAATGAATAAAAATAGATCATGAAGGATCCTGATATTGATTATAAAAATGTGTTGCAAAAAAGTAGAATGTCACAAAAAAAAAAAGGCTTTCACATTTCACAGTTAAAAAAAATCTAATCAAGACATCTTTAATATTTTGTTTGATTCTAATAAAAAGCCTGAAGCATGATTTGGCGCACACTTCCCAACTTAGCATCTTATTATATTGACTAAAATGGGTTAATATCTGTGCTGTTTCACACTAATTTAGAATTGGGTGCAGCACACACGAGTATGTCACGTGAAAGATAAACAAACGTAAAACGTTAATCCCATTGGATTAAGAGAACCAAATCTAAATGTTCAAGTGATGTGGTGAAACAAATTGATTTGTTAGACTGAGAACATGACACTGTTTTAAGAAAAAAAGAAAAAAAAAATTCTCCTGCACTGTGACTCAAAAAATGCTTGTTGTGGAGTTGACACATCTGTGGGTTCTCCCCTGTGTGCACTACCTACCGTGTGTGCTTGTTTCCGTCTGTCCACATGGGAGTTTTTAGGACTGTTACTGTCATATCCCTGGCTGCCGTCCTCTTTTTGTGTGTGCTGCAGGAGATGTGAGGTTTTGAGCTCCTGGAGACTGACTGTTAACATGCAACTGGTCTGTGTGTGGTACCATGGACGTGCCATTGCCACTCTGTTCTGACTGTTAACTGTTAGCTTCCACTGATGATGCATGATGGCAGTGTTTTTTTGTGTTTGATGCACTTGGCCTGAGCAGTCTATGTTTGTACTGTAGCAGCGTCTTGTTCCTTCTCACTCATCAGCCATTCGCTTTTCATGTTCCCTCTCTTTGTTACACCATTACAGCGATTCATCTTCACCCATGTTTTCATTGTCACGTATGTTCTTCCATTAAATATGTCGCCAAGACAACCTGCTCTCGTATGGATGTGTAATATGAAAGCATTACATTTTGATGAGCAGCAGCTATTTAAGGCAAGTTTTGGTGGCATGATACGGCTGTGCATGTATAGGTTTGTTAACATTGATGTTTTCCTTGTGTAGCTCACCCCAGCGTTCAAGTTTCCGGATACCAAGCTGTGAGTTGAAGGGGAGCAGCCGATATGAGTATGTGTGTTGAGTTAGCAAGCAGAGATGTGGAAAAACATAGCGAGAGGGGAGGAAAAGGGGGGGGAAAAAAAAAAAAAAAAAAAAAAAAAAAAAAAAAAAAACTATACAAAAAAAGCGGGGACCAACACAACAGCAAGCGAAAAAGAGATGAACATTCCT
>CAAKHD010016977.1:30748-73060 GCA_901007705.1 Fistularia tabacaria
GGCAACTCTTCGCGGGTTAATTTCTTTTATTTTTTGGCGGGGGGGGGGGTAGGTTTACAATGTTTTTGCTTATTAGCGTTTCAAAACATTGTGTCAATAATATTTTTCCACAAATTCACAGGTCCCTAATATTTTGTTACCTTTTTTGGTTACATGTTATTGCTATCTCTGACTGAATGAGACGACAATGGTAGCTAAATGTGGTCTCGTCTCGTGAAATCAAAACAGAGGGCGTGTCCGCACGCTAACGGTTCCGCTCACTCTTGACTGGAAACACCTGAAAGTGAGCCACTGCAGCTGAACACATAGGTAAACGAGCAGAGCGGGTTTTAGTTGTACGATTATGTTCAGTGTGTAACTAAAACGAGGAGAGGGCAGTCTGTTGCGTGCCAATGCTCCATTGTACGAGAATTACAGATTACAATGAGCCGTAACAGCCGGAAAATTCCCACAAACGAGACACTTCTAGAGATGGCAAACAGAGAGTTCATATAGCCCATTGCTAATCATTTGTTTTTTTGAAATCGAAAGTGTTTTTTTTTTTTTCCGAGATATGTCATTGTTTTGTAGGAATATTTTCAATTCAATATGTATTGCACATGTAATTTACATCGTTGTCTATGGAGAAAGAAAGTAACCTGAAAAAAATGTAACAATTGGATAACGAGGTTGACAATAGAGGAACTTAGGTAGAAATACATCACTCCAAAATGTTCAGCAATAAATAAGTCAATTTTAATAACAGAATATTTTACTGCTTTAATCATTTAACCTTTGACTAAAGCATTTAATTGTTGTAGTTTATCAACATAAAGCTACTTTTAGTTTCTCCATACACAGACGGATGTATTGCTTCTTATATTTCACTGTGATGTCTGAAGTTCGATGTTATCCACCCAAATAAGTCATTTAAATAGTGTACTTGCTTGAGAGCAGTTAATTTATTTATTTGTATTTAAATACAAGTTCACTTGATAAATTAACTGCTCTCAATTTGATTTGTATTGCATCTCATACATCTTGTGTTACATCACTAAACTCGAATTCCTGCTATGTCTGAATCCTTGCATATTAAAAGGTTTCCTGCAGCTGTCATACCTCCTTAAGATCCGAGTCATACTACATCTTTAGTGCACAGAGTATACAATCAGAGATATTTGATTATTTTAAGGAAAAATTGCCAAGAGAGGATTGTATTGCAAATCACTTATAATTCCAAATAGCTGTGTAACAAACTGATCTGATAAATACAGGCATTTGACAAAAACATCATCTACAAAAATTAACCTTCCACCACAGCCACGAAACACAAATTGACAGTATATTTCATTAGAAAAACTGAAAAAAAAAAAAAAAAGAACTCAGTCCATGATATTTATACATTTGCATATTTCAAAATATTAAACATCATTTGTTTAAAAATAAGGATAACTTAAAAAGAGTTCCATACATAGTTTGTCTTCACTTGAGCTCCTATTTACATATAAATTTCTTGCACTCGTGGTTTCTTTCACTTTCAACACAGGCAAAAACAAAAATAAGTGCCATGAGCAGTGTCGTTGGACGAAACTTGCATCCTGTAAAACCGAGACAAGTAATAGTTGAAAGAAAACAAATGTTTCTCAGCAGTTTAATCTACACAAAACCAGTAAAAGGAAAATTGATGCCATAAACATTTTTCCCTGCTATTTAAGCTTTAATCCTGGAGCTGTGAGTCATGCTGTGGGGAAAGAAAAAAAAAAAGCACAAAACATCACCTGCATTTAAATGAGAAAAGTAATAAATGCGATCTTCTGTCCCCAGCCATATAATTGTTTTTTTTTCTTTTATTCAGAGGCTAAGAGAACTGTACAAAAAACAGATGGAAAATTCAAAAATAAATTAGATTTGACACATTTCACCTCAATGCCTTAACGACTGTACTGTAATAAACCCACCTGGAACAACTCTGCTTTTACATCATTCATTCACTAAGCTCCGATTTCATCATTGTTTTACCTTGGAGCATCTACAGATTACTTTTCTGTAAAGCACATTTACACCTGCTACAGACAGGATCTGTATCAAGAGGCTCTCACTTGCTTCTGCATTTATACCTGGCTGATACTGTAAAGGCCATTCTCAATTTCACACCCATCGGGATCCAACCTCAACCGTAAAATTATAGCTGCCGAGGAATATATAATACTATTTAAGCTTCAAACGCTTACCCCTACCACCATTGCAGTGATTTGTGTGCATTTCAAACTGCATAAACATTCATCTACAATACTTGGCATTACTGGGCTAAATTTACCTCTCTCTTTCACAAATGTAATAGTAATCCATGTTTCAGAAAATGGCACAAGAATAAGCTTCTTCTAATGTATTTCTCCCATCTTGTTGTCCCTACATAGTTTACAACTAGTATTAATCCGCTTAACCCTGCTAAGTGAATGCTTTGAACAGGTTGATGAGTGGCTACAAGTAAGCCATCACCCGATGGGCCACAGGTTGGTGATTTGAGGCCAAGGTGAGCCACAGTGATTAACATGTTAAAAGTGGGAGTCCACACCTACATAACTGGTCTAGGAATGGTGGGTAGGAGGTTTGTAGTGCAGTCACAACTTTCTTCTCTCAACACACACAAAGAACTTCTGCAGCTGGATGAATGTTGCAGCATGTGATGCACACATTTTCCTGCTATGAGTCTTTGAGCATGTTGATGCGTGCAAAAATCTTGAGTGCAGGTCCAAGTTTAATGTTCATGGTGCTCATGAGATGGTCCTCCTTTAACAAAAGCAGCGCCTGCCCATCAATCTCCTGAGAGCGGAACTCATCTGCGATCTCCTGACAACCTGCAGGAACAGCAGACATGACAAGCTTAACCAAAACTCCAGTAGAGGACGTAAAACCTATTTGAAAAATTGCTTGAGTGTGTCCACCAACCTGGCAGCGAACAGATGAACTCGTAAACCTCTTCCACATTCCACTTGGTGGGGTCGTTGGGCAAGAAGGGCTGGCAGAGTGTCGGAGCATCTCTGCCTGCACAGCCCTCCTGGTCCGAGGCTCTGCTCAACTGTCTGTGGACGGGTACCTGAGCCGGGGTCAGGGCGGGAGCCAGGGGCCCCGAACTTGCTGCCGAAAGGGGTGATGGAGGCTCCTCATAGCTGGACATATCTGAACAAGGGCTGGATTCCTCCTGACTTGGCTGCGAGAGGTGAGGTGAGGATACAGAACCCCCTTGTGTCTGCTGTGGTGATGGCGACAGTTTCTGTGAAGGGGAAATGGTTGGTCGTGATATCAAACCTAGGCATTTGAGAAATGAATGGCTGATTGTTAAACTAAGCTGGAACAGTGGCAGCCATGGCAGCATCTCAAAGGAATATCAGGAAGATTTACAATGTGCAGTAGCTTGGAATGACAAGGATATACGTGCAGAGACCCGATGTAGATGTTGGATCAATACCAATCCATCCAAGATTACTTTGCCAGTTACTCAAAATTAGGGATTATAAACTTCAAGTACAGGAGGCTTGTAGGACATAACTCAAAATATTTTTTTGTAAAACTTAAAAAAAGATTGATCTCTACATAGAAAAAGATACTTTTCAATGTTGACTAATGTCACAAAGTACCTTCTTTTGCAATCTAATACAGTAAAATTTCTACTTTATGTATTGTTCTTGTCCAGGTGGAATTTAAGGAAAAACTGTTTAACCAATCAGTTTTAGAAGAACATATCATTCTCAGTCTTTTCCAGGATTCTTTTCCCAGAGCTTTTCCTAGAACTAGAACTTTCTACATTCCAGGATACACTAATGTTATTCTCTGTGGAAGAGATGACAGGGTCAGTCCTAATTAGAGCTGCATTTTTAATTCCCTTAAAATTGTTTTTCCCCCATAAATGTATTTAATAAATGCCAAACATTTGAGTGCAGACAATTTTTCAGGTATTTACTTGATGCCTGTGTATTTTCTTGCTGATTTTTCTGCAGAATTTTAGGAAATTTGTACCTACATTGAGGCTCAATTTCATGTTTTTTGACTATGTCTTAGGTGACTGGATGTTGATTTTGGGGTATTTTCTCAACATTTTACCATTTTTTCGGTAAATTCTTGCATATTTTCTGATACATTTTGGGGGAATTTCTTGCCAGTGTGCTCATGGCACTTTCTCCATGTTATTGAAATGAGTGAGTTCAAGGGGAGGAATTATGGGCCAGATCATAAGAAGACCGTTAAAATTATTTCCAGTGGCAACTCTAGTATTCCAGAAGATTTCGCTGATTGCCTCCTTTTCCATATGTTGTCCGTGACTGCAAAACTGATCATCTGTTTTCAGGGCTGCCAAGACATGTGGGAGCCCTGACTACATCCAACATTTATATGAATGGAAAAGAACAGCAGTTGTTTTTGATTTATCAGGGGTTTGAGCAAGAAGAAAAACTGTTGCCAATCAAGGTTGATAAAAATGGTGGGGTATTTAATGACCCGTCAAAGACAGAGGAGATAACCCAGCACTAACACAAATGATGCAGGGGTTCATTAAGAAGCAGACAGCCATGAAATTTGAAGTCAATAAAATGTGCTGTGCCAGCAATATCTGATCAAAGTCAAAGTGATGACATTTACAACAACAAAGGTGTGTATTTCTGTACCTGTTTTTTAGCTTCAGTACTGGAGCGGGCCTGAGTTCTTCTGCGCCAGCGACTCGTTGGTTTTGTCTTCTCTGGGCGGAAAAGTCCAATGCGTTTTGTGCAGCCCACATTGTACCTGTTGAGAAAGATCCATTCTTGTGAATTATTATCATCAATCAGGAACTTCTTTTGCCAAATGAAATCTTCATATGTTTCAGCAAAGTTTCCCTTTAAGGTTATATTTTACATTTTTCTGAATTAGCAAAGTTTGCTTGTCCTCTCAGAGGAATTCCTGACATGAAAGCACAGTAAATGAAGGGTATACTTTGATACAAGGGGACACCTTGGGACAGATTTCCAGAATCAGGTTCAACTCTGTCAGGGTCACTGGCCTAGTCAAAGTATTTTTCTTGGAGGAACTTCACACCAACTTTGATTGTTTTTGGGACTAGACATAATCCTGAACAATGGCCCAGTTTGTGCCAGACACTTTCAATCATCAACAAACTCAAGATGCATTATTATTGACAGTGGCATAACTAATCAAAATTGCAATTTGTTCTACTGTAATTTTATTAATAACAGTGAGATGTAAGATTTGTGAAAAGTTAAATGTGTGTCAAAATACCATGGTAGTTAATGATCTTGTTGGTACATAGAGGTCATGCTTGCATATCATGCTTTACAAACATAAAACAAATTTATTTGGTATAGATTTGTATAAGAATGACTGCAATTTTTTTTTAATGAAACTCGAATTTCCCCAATGGGGATCATTAAAGTATTGTCTTAAATTATTTTGACTGGCATCGCAATTCTAGTGGGAATGCGATTCCAGTCAAAATAATTCATATCCAAGTCCTATATCCAAATCACCCAACTTAAATCAGATCATTCTTTTAACTTTAAACCTATCCAGTGTGTACCTTCAGAACAGAACATAAAAAAGCTACTTGCCTCTTTGCACAAACCATAGAGCAGAACCTTTTAGATCCTTTGAATGTGTAGGCAAAGTCCACCCAGCCACAGTATTCACACGTAAGCTTCGGCTCTTGTTCCTTTTCTGAAGGTCAAGCGACATAAACACCAAACACATTAAGGTCATTTTGAGGTTCTATTTTACTACTTTTTGGGGTATTTTCTTGAGGATGTATTTGTTTTTTTTAATGATGATTTCTTATTTTGAAGGTGCTAATTAAAAGGCTTACTTGTCTTTTTCCCATGATTTAAATCACAATTAAGGGAGTTTCACAAGTGCAAACAATATTGCTGAAAAAAAGTACTTGAACTGTCTTAGATAAATATGGTTTGTCAATCTTTCAGACAATAATTTTTTAGAGGGAGGAAGGCTGTACTAAGCTACAACTGCCTTTAAAAAATAAGAACAGTGAGCTTCATGAAAAACAAAAACACAGTTATTTTATACTGTTTAAAAATATTGTTTTTTTCACTGTAACACATGTCAAGATATTTGTATTTATTATGTAGACCTGAGTAATTATAACTCTTGACCCTATGTTTGTTGAGTTCCATCACAGAGCAGAGCTCCACCTCACCTGGCAGGTTCATGTCCTCAGGCTCTGAGTCAGAGTTGGCTGCGTTGCTGACAGGTGTTTTGTCGGGGTCGGAAGAGAGTTGGTGATCCAGCTTCTTTGGGCTGTCGATCAAGATGGGTAAGCGCTCCACCTGATTTGTGGAGGACAGACATTACGATTCAACCAGAATGAAATGGTACATACCACAGAATGTTTAGCAGGTCGACAGAGTTCCACCTGTCCACCCAGTCATGAGCACTTAAAAAAACAAAGACTCTGAGATGATTGAGGCTTTCACTCAGGGACCAAATAAGTGCGAAAATCACAATTTGACCACATTTTTCTCTTTTTTTTTGTAAACAGAAATAGGAATCAATACACAGTGTTCTCAATATTAACTATTTACCAATTTTCCTCAACATATATTATATTGGTAGATGGATGCTGGAATGGGAGGTCTAGAGGAAGACCGAAGAGAAGATTTATGGATGCAGTGAGAGAAGATATGAAGGTAGTTGGTGTGAGAGAGGAGGATACAGAGAATAGGGTTAGATGGAGGAGGTTGATTCGCTGTGGCGACCCCTGAAAAGGGAAAAGCCAAAAGGAAAAGAAGAAGACCAATTTTCCTCAACAATATATTGAATAATAAGTCATGGAAAATAAAAGAAAAAAAACCTCTCAATCAGTAGAAAAATATCATGTGGGAGTTCTACTTTCCTGGTCAACCTTTGAAGAACATGGAGTGGTGATTACTTTTTTACTTTTGAAATGATGTAGCCAATGTGTCATTTTTTTTAAATGATAAATCAGTAAAAAGGCTAAATACTTTATAAGTATAAATAATTTCTTAAGTAAATAGTAATTATACAAAAGAGATTATAATAAAGGATTCTAAAAATGTATTAACTGCTTGCAGTGTGTGAAAAATAAGGTTATCAGACCATTTTGAAAACTGCTGTTCACAAAGTGACATGCAACAATTGATATGAATGGTTTTAAATATCTGCATCTAAATAAAAAAAAAAAAATCAATTTACAATTATCTTTGTATACTATATATTTTGTTTAATTTTAAGTTTTTCCAGGACATTTAAGTTGAACCCTAATTTTCATTAAGTTTTCCTTTATTGATATAACCTATCATTTTTTTCAGTTTCCACATATTATTGAAAGCATAGATCTACACACACACATACACACACACACACACACACACACACACACACACACACACACACACACACACACACACACACACACACACAAACTTGTGTTTATCATTGTTGATTCAACATAGGTATTCAGTCAGGACTATAAATGTCCAGTAGGGGGCAGTGAGTTCAAAGTCTTTCAAACTCGTGACATTTTTAAATTCCATACTTTTCACTGTTTTTGCTTTATTGTATGGCAGAGCAGATGCAAATGACAGGCTCAACTACCCAAAATGCATTCACTGACAGATAAGGAATGAAACGTAGAACTTCAGGCTAATTTCACCCATTGACATTGCCAGTCTGCAATTGATCATAGCTCCACAGTCCGACTTCTGCAAGAAATGACTGAATCAAACAGAAGCTGTGAGCTGCTACTATAGCCAATATCGAGGCTTTCTATTTGCTTGCTGGGAGCTCCCTGCAGGCATGTACATTGCAGAGCATGGCAGCCCTGGCATGTTTATTATGTCTTGCTGCGACTGGAGCACTTACACACACTGGGAATGGCTCAGCCCCCTCCTGGATGACGAAGCCTTCAATGACATGTGTGAGGACCTGGGGCTTGACAATGGCCTGGGGTGGTTTGTTCTCTCCATTCTGAGGTGTGCTGCCCGTCACGGTGGGTGCCTCACTCTCATTTCCTGAGGTCATGGCTGGAGGTGGCGTACGGGGTGCAGTCGTCAGCCTCTTGGTTGATCCCCCTCCTGAACCATTTTGAAAAAGAAAATATAATCCCTTACAGATTTACTATGGCTTCAATAAAAGTAATTGTCATTCACATAAATGTTCACATACCTGTAGAACAGCTCTCCTCTGTGTGACAGCTGAACACACCACTAACAGCCATCTGTTTTAATTGTTTCACATCATGTATGTACTGTAAATACTTCACTGTCACGTTTCCCATTTGTTCGCCTGTTACGAAGATCAGACAAGGCTCTCTTTTTATACACTACTTATTTGTACTGAATTAAGCTAAGATTAAAACTATCTGTATGACCAGTAAATAGCTTTTATTTAAAAATGGTTCAGTATAATCACTCCAAAAATGATGAATAAAAAAAAAAAAGATTGCTTTTGCATGTCAGTTTTACATATTTACTTCTTTTCTTCTTCATGTGTGAGGGTGAATGACGATAATTGAAACGATCAAAAATGTAAAAAATGAGTAGTTAGTTGGTGAAAAGAGGAAAAGATTATCCGCAAATGTTTGAAACCTAAAGCACTTTAAGGTGATGTTTGGTTCAGGGTTTTCTTTGTGTCATAATAAACTTAATATAATAATCAGCAGATTCAAACCCCAATAGTTTTTTAGACCGTTACTTATTGACCTAAATAGGATATGATAGGGTAGACCTCATTGGTCCCACAACAGAGAAATTCAATCGCCACAGGAATGTGTAGGAAATGGGGACAAAAAACATAACAGAAACAAAGACTATATATAATACATACAGTCGAGTGCAACATTTTAGAGATTTGGAAAAAAAAGTGAGGGAATCTTGCATACGAAAATATTGAGGAAAAAGGATAAATGTGATAACAATTAAAGCCTAAAAAAGGAAATTTTAGGAAATCCAAATGTCTGATTCAATAATTTCTTAAGGGGTGACATTATGATAAAGTAAATAAAATTTGATTTCGCACCGCCGGTTGCACTTACATGACAGCAATGAACAAAAACCAGGAATCTTAATTCTTGATGATGATGATGAATGTGATCGCTCTTATTAACCCATGATGTACCAATGACATCTTGGTGGGAGAAGGAACCAATTGATAGAACCATCCTCATACTGACTAATGGAGTGTTACTGTGTTAAGAGTAACGCTTCGAAGCAAAGGACTTGGGTGTTACGGCGGCGGAGCTAGCAGCTACTAGCGTCAGTTTGTCTGGGTTTCAAACATGCTATAGCCGTTCCAATCATGTTCGCAACGCTACTGCTTACAGTCCAGACGTGGATCTACACACTCTCTCGATAACCGGTGTCTCCCTTTCACCCGCCCGCGCCCCGCAACAATAACCTCACATGAGGAGACTCACATGAGGACTGTCGGTAAACATTCAGCGCCGCGCAGACGGATCCTCACCCGTTTCCCCACCACTAAAAACAAAAAACAAACAGCGAAAGCAAACATCCTAGTCTCCGCGCTCGTTCGGCCGGATGCGTTCTTACCGAGACAACTTTTACTCCAAAGCAGGAAAACGTGAGCACTTTTGTTTTGTTGTTGTTCTTTTGACGATCCTGTCGGAGACGCCGAGCGGCCGTTTCGGGGCTTTTTCAATTAAAGCGACAGTGTCGCACCGGACGGACACACACACGCACACACACAAAAAAAAACAAAACAAAAACGTGGTGCTGTGGACGGGTTCCGCCTCCGTCTGCGTCCTTTCCTCCCACCGCGGCGACTCGAGTAGCCCGGATCCTCAGCCTGCTGCCACATGTCAACATATTTCTGCCCTGACTCGCCGCCAGAAGCAAGCAAGCAAGCGCACACACACATACACACACACACACACACACACACACACACACACACACACACACACACACACACACACACGGAGCTATCCCAGCTTCGGGCTCCATAGGATCAACAGTATCGCATTCGCCCCGCGACGGACGATAAAGTGGACCTTCAGCCTCAAAATAAACCTGACATGATTACTGCATGTGTTCTGTCAGGGATTTCGCCAGAATTCCACAACCGCGGGGCTCCACGTCAAAAAAAACCAAAGAATAGAATCACAACAGAAAAACATGTACTACTGATATATTGGGAGGTGAATACAAGGAGTGCTGGGGTTTGAGATAAATTATTGTTTTTTTGGCTGTCCTAACTGGTACAGATGACAAATGTGTCATCAGCCTTGGGCCCAAGAAGTTCTTTATCCATAGCATTAGAGAGAGCGGTGACAATAAAAAGGTGTACGTTTTTTCAAAAAATTTACAACTATCATGAGACGAACCCTTTAACTTGTCAATCACGATTTCTGGATTTACAGAAGAGACACAAGATCAAACTATCTAGTAGACATTCAAGTGGTCAAGTTTAATGGCTCTGTGGAGCCAATATGAAAGACTAAACACAGATGTCCAACTATTGTTTGCACTGCATTGCAACACTTTCAAATTTTAAAGGGGACCCGACCTGGGGGGACTAATTGGCATAAGTATGCTTTACTTTGTTTGTTTCATACTTAAATGTGTTGTTAAATAAGGTCGAAAATGGTTATTTCTTTCAAAGAAATTCACAATTTATAACATATTTTAACCCAGGGCACAAGTATTGTTTGACTAGGGTAATATATGCTGGGTTGATGATGAATAGAGGTTGCTACAATTAACTTTGGCATTCTGCTAGTGTTAACTTTTGCTCGCAACATAACAGTATATATTGTAATAATGCAACATTATGCTATATTTGGGTGCAATTTCCAGTCAAAGGGAAATAAAGGGGACGGACACTTGTCTATACAGCTTTCCAAGGGACTAGAAGAGGAGGAGTGGGAAATTGCTTGCGGACGCACACAAATTCCTGCTATGTTCTCGCCGCTTCTATCCGTATGCATTTGATGCATTTGACTCATTTTGTCGAGCTAAGCTGCTGAAAGAGCTCATGGGTGCCGCTAGTTTTAAACTGACACATAAGCCAAACGCCATGCAAACAGTTTTTTCTTTCACTGGCATACAAAAGATACTTGGGAAAGAAGTGACGCCCGCTCGAAGAAACACCACAGGCAGAGACACTCCTGCCAGGATGTCAACAACCCAATACTGCAGAAGTGGCATCTGATGACGAAAGACTGGGCACCAGCACGATCACGGAGGAAGCTGACAATGAGTCACCCAGTCAGTCAACACAGCATTCTGTAAGTCTACTTACAACAGACGCTCTCTCTCTGTTAGCATAGTAACGCAGTTGCCGCACGCACACCACCAACTTTTGCTGACTCTTGCCTCTTTGCATCTTTGTTCATCTTCATTTTAAAGCCCATTTTGTCTTCTGTCTTCAGCATAATGTTTTTGCACCATACGGTAAAATGAATGGGGCCGAGCCCAGATCAACCTCGTGACATCACTACCCAGATAGCATTGCAGCATAAACAACAATGGAGGCCTATAAGTGAATTTTTTTTTTTTTTTACAATTTAATACAAACTAAGATATGTTGAGATTTTGTCATCCTTTTTATGTAGCTGGTACAAATATTGATCAAATAGGACGATAACGCCTCGGTAACCAGGGATCCCTTTCAATGAGCTGTTCACTTTGACGCTTTCAGAGGCATCCGATTTCCTCGATCTGCCTCTGATGTAGGAGCTGGAATGATCAGTCCCACCACTGACAAACTGACAGTTATGGCTTTGGTTTTCCTACATCTCCTCATTGGAGTCTGCAGAGTCGAAATGCCTGCGATGCAATAAGTAGTTACAGTTACAAAGGCAACAAACCCTCTTACGGACACCAGTTGCATTCTTTGTCACGAAACGATGTTAACTGTATCATCTTTCAGAAAAGTACAATATGAATTGCGATTACAATAAATGAATAAAAGGGCCAATGAAGCCCGATTTGCGACAGACACAACATGTGCTGGCATGTGACAATCAGAACTCTGTGCTGTTTCCCTCCATTCTGCTGGGAGAAATTGGGGCCAATTCAGGAAGAGCAAAGTAAATTCAAATACAAGTGGTTAATGTCAAAACCAGCAAAACTGAAACCAATCTCCTTGTCCCAATTTAAAAATGATTACAAAGTGTATTTATCTAAGCAATGAAGTAGCAGCCTAAGAAATCATTTAGAATCAATACCTTGTGGCTGAACAGCTGGAGTAACGGGGTCGACCTTGGGCTGCTCGAAAGGCTTGGCTGGTTGTGGTGACGAAGATGCAGGATGCTCATGTGGCTGCTGCTGTTGTGGTTGTTGCTGCTGTGGTGGTTGCTGCTGCTGCTGCTGCTGTTGTTGCTGTTGTTGTTGTTGTTGTTGTTGCTGCTGCTGCTGCTGTTGCTGCTGTTGTTGCTGCTGTTGTTGCTGCTGTTGTTGTTGCTGCTGTTGTTGTTGCTGCTGTTGTTGTTGTTGTTGTTGTTGTTGTTGTTGTTGCTGCTGTTGTGTGGTTGGAGCTGGACACGTCTCTCTCACCACCAGTGAAGTAGGCTTATCTTTACTGTCGTGAACCAGTCGAGAGGCCTTGGTCGTAAAATGAAATGTGAAAAAAGATGTGAGACAGTAAGGCATATTGTTAGTCCATTTAATACCGGCGTCTCAAAAAGTGAAAACAAAATTTGGAAAACATCACATCAGTGGGAACATATTACATCAGGAATCTCAAACTCATGACATTCCAGTGTTTTTACATGTATATCTTGGAATAAAAGTAGATAATGTGGGTGTCACTGGAACCTGAGCTTTTTGTTTTACAAGTAACCAACTTTCAAAAATTACAAATCTCCTCGGTAAACAGAGCAGAAAGCTGGATCTCATTACATCCATCCATCCATCAACTGCCGCTTATCCTTCATTCAGGGTCGCGGGCGATGCTGGAGCCTATCCCAGCTGTCATCGGGCGAGAGGCGGGGTACACCCTGGATTGGACGCCAGTCAATCACAGGGCCACATATATAGACAACCAACCATTCACTCACTAAGTCAGTCTGGGCAATTTTTCCTCATTTTTTTGTCCAATTAAACAGCTGCATGTTTTTGGACTATGGGAGGAAACCGGACAACCCAGAGGAAACCCATGCAGACACGGGGAGAACATGCAAACTCCACACAGAAAGGTGCCCAAGTTGGAATCGAATCAGGGTTCTTTGTCCTGTGAGGCGGAAGCGCTATCCGTGCCGCCCCTGCATCTCATTCCAAACAATAAAATTAATCACACACACACACACACGCGCACGCACACGCACACGCACACCCACGCGCGCGCACACACGCACACGCACACCCACGCGCACACAGAATTTCAAAATATAGAGTGGTTCATCAGTTTTTAAAACGTCTGTTTAAGCTCCTGAAGTAGGATAATTTATATTTTCTGGTGGTTTTTGCTATCATTGAGTACCTACCGTTGGTTGTATTTGTAAGTTGATGGCAGTGAGCTGGACAGGCTGCGCTTTGGCATGATTGAGGGAGGAGTGGAGCGCATGGGGGCTAATGGTTGAGTGGAAGATGGTGGCCTGCTGGCTCGGCGTTGAAGGCTGATTCGGAGTTGGCTTGGGCAACACGGGAACAGGGTGCTGGGATGGCTGAATTGATGCAGCCTGCAGCAGTTGACCAGGAGTCCTTTGAGAACTCTGACTCTGGTGGACAACAAACTGCTGCTGCTTGTGCTGCTGAACCAAGGAGTGTGGCTGAATCTGTGTATAAGCTGTAACGACAACACATCCAGCACTTCATTGAAAATGCTCTGGATTTATGTATCCATGTGTTAGGGTGGGGTAAAAAGGAGAACCATTAAATTCAAAGACCATTTTTTTTATGTCACTATAACTAGGTATGAAACAAAAAGCACATCCCAAATACACAACATGAAATAGGGGTGTGGCCCCAGCATAATGAGGACTTCAAACTTTCACAGGCATTTCAACATAAGGAATCTGGAAGTGACACTGATGAGACTCTAAACTCAAGACATATACAATTGCCAAAGAAAAAAGTTTTTAAATCTATGTAAATAAACTAGAGCAACAGGAGTTTGTTTTGTTTTTTAATTCCTTTAAAACAGCTCATAACTAAAGATACTGCTCTTTGGATTTTTTGTAAATAGGTTTGAATACAGTGGCAAAATGTAATGCTATGTCTCATTGTTATTCCTCATCTGTAAAACACATTCCAAATCTATCCTCTGTAAGCAGACACAACCTACATATGCAATACGAGGGAGTCTCACTGTACAAGTTAAGGCCTTAATATTTCTCCCGAATGGCCTGTCACTCCTCAATGGTGTTTGTTTTGGGTTTAAGAGGGAAAAAACATCCAGGATCTTTGACTCTGCCCTGAGCTCAAGACAGAGAGCACAATCTTGTATTGCAAGACTATATACAAGTGGGAGAGAGTTTAATTGTAGTCCAGTGCTAACATTAGAAAGGCCTCAGGAATGAACATGTGTAGAGGTGAATCAGCAGGTCACAGACCCCCTTCTGTCCCCGCCATCACTGAAGCCAGGAAGCGATAAGAATTTTTCCTACTATGGCAACTCAAATGTGAAATGTGGTACCTCTGTGCTGAAGCACGATACAGCAGTTCCTGTTACATGAGCTATGTGAACATGGAGGTGTGATTGGTGTTGTCAATAAATCCCTTATTAAAGCCAAAAACATCAGAGCTTGCTTCCAATCCCCCTGGCCCCTCCCCCTTAGCTCTTTTTAAAATGTTTCGTGTGGGATAAGCTCCATCTGGTTTCAAAGTTTTCCCTGCAAGGCACTAACCGCAGACTGTACCCTGGTGTGGAAAAAAATAGATGTCTCTATCCAGCAGAGTTTGCATGTCATTAGTTCCTTTAATGCTGCAGGATCTTTTTCACACAGTGTCAAAGTGAAATCCGCTGGAGGAATATGTGACTAGTGATAATGTTCCTGGAAGATCGTCAGGTAATGATTACAATATTTAGAGAGTTGGATAGGTGTTGAGCTTTGCTTTGCAGGATATGGTCCACAGTGCATTAATTATGCCTGAAAGGGGGTTACTTAAAAGGGATTCGAGCACTTACATACATATATCCATCAGTTCTGCAGTGACTCTGGATTTAAAAGAGATGTTGTAAATTTAGGAGGAATTAATCATATTTTACATTATCCATATAAGACAAGAAAATAAATGCACATTTTTTCTCTACATATTACTGTGTTGGAGACCCAACTCCCACTAGTTAGCTTAGAAATGGCCTACGGTCGCAGTAGCTTTCTCCTTTTTAAGTTAACACATACACCATGAACATAAACCCTCCCATTTACATATTGCCACAGTGCATTCAGAAGATTATGAAGTAATAACTTGTCATTATGCAACAGTTTCTAAGGAAATAAATAGATGGAATTACTTTCGTAAGGTTCCTGTGTGAAAAACATCACTTCCGTGGGCAAGCCAACAGGTGAAATACTTTCATATACTTGCTCTCTGTACACTTAAGTTGACCAGATCTAGAGAACTTGGTGTTGAGCAACATGAATAGATGAATATGACAAAGCCAAGCCTGTTCATTCTTCATTCATAATCCTAAAAAAAAAAACAGTTTGACAAAATAATGCAAAGTCAAGATTCATGGACTGTGTATTTCCAGAATTTTAATCTTTTTTCACGTATGACACTGATGGGCTGGGAATAATATACAATAATAGTAATAATATATAATATTTGTTCGGGTAATTGCGCAGGTAACATGTTCAACTGCTCTTCGGTATTTTTTACTCAGCAAAATATTTCCTGACACTGTATTGTCACAATTTCTTACCATAGTCACATTTTGGCCTGTACTGAAATTCAGTCTCGGGTATGGCCAACCAAAGATCAGTTTAGAAAGTTTTTATATAAAATTAATGTCATAATAAAAGCAAGTATTTTCCGGCCTTGGGAAATATTACATTTTTCTATTTAATCCCTTGGAAAAGGGAATTTGATTCAACTCTCCTGTCATAGAAAGTTTTGGGCGGAAATCTGAACATTCCCACTTGTGTCGACATATCGGTCTCCATAACAACTGAGCAAACAATCGGCTGAAGAAGAACAAAATGTGACTGTGATTTGAAATAAAAAAACACTTTTTCTTCTTGGTATTTCTTGTGAGAATTTTTGTTGTCATATATGTAGCACATGATTGATCTAGATGAATAAATACCCCCCAAAACGTTTCAAGATTTTTTTTGTTGGTTATTTTAATTCAAATGGACAGGTGTTGCTCAAGGACAATATAACTTATTTCCCACCAAGCTGGCCCCTGAATGTTGCTGAGAATTTATTTTTTTTACTTTTTCTCTCATGGAGAATCATATTTCAAAAAGGTAAAAGGCATCTATTCAAAGTACCAACCTTAGATTGTAAATATGGTCATAAAGTAAGTTGAAAAGGTTTCATTTTATTACTGAATTGTTGCGACTCTTCTCAGAGGTCCCAAGCTTTTATCTGAGAGAAGATGGAGGATTTCAGAATTGCTCGACAACGCTGATACAAACAGCCCTCCCGATGAATCCTGACAGTTTTCCCAGGACATAATAAGAAACAGAAGGAGCTCTTGGAGTAAGCATAAGACAAGGGAATTCATTAAGTACTCTTTCCCCCAAATGGTCTTGGGATTAAGGACCGGAAGAATTAGACCCTTACACCCACACATATATGCTATCATAAAATCTTCATCACATCTTGGTAGCCTTGGCTCCCCACTTGTGTTTGCAGACTTTTACTCTAAGAATGTTGCACAATGTTCCGAGGGTGAGTGCAGCAAGCGTCTCTGATGGGGTTGCAGCACCAGGCCCTGGAAAATCCCTGAGTTTCCACATTCTCACAGGCTGCCGCTGTGGTTTACATTCATCAAGCCTAAAACAACAGCAAGGCCATGTGCCATCTTTCTCCATATGAGGACCATTCATGCTAGGGGTTGCTTTATCATAGCTATGGAGAGGATATTTCGTGATGCAATATTGTCCGGCATTACCCTTTTGGTGTTTACCAGACAAGGATCCTTGTGTTTTATATTATAGTTAAAGATAACTATGAAATAAGAGAAAATGAACCAGACAGTATTTGAAAACAGGACCAGAAAATGGTGTAACATGTCATCAAGGACATTAACACCAAGTTTACTAAGTAATCTTCAAGATATTGAAGATGGCTATGGAAAAAAAACACCAAGAAAATCTGTAACGATATCATTAGTTTTAGGCATGTTCTTCTTTTCCCTTCAGCTACAGCCCTCAGGGGTCACGACATTTAATCATCTCCATCTAACCCTATT
The DNA here is from genome assembly GCA_901007705.1 of Fistularia tabacaria. Classification (NCBI taxonomy): domain Eukaryota; kingdom Metazoa; phylum Chordata; class Actinopteri; order Syngnathiformes; family Fistulariidae; genus Fistularia; species Fistularia tabacaria. Next base: position 48,071 of record CAAKHD010016977.1, read on the forward strand.
CTCTTCATCCTCTTCTATCACACAAATTAATTTGTCTTTTTTTTTTTTTTTTACAACATCCATAAATCTCCTCTTCAGTCTTCCTCTATGCTTCCTGCCGGGCAATTTTAGCCTCAGCATTATTTTGACTATACATTCACTACCCTTCCCCTCTGTACACGCCAAAGCGTGTCTCTGTCTGGCCTTTCTGACTTTATCTCCAAAACATTCAACATGCGCTGTCCCTCTGATGGACTTATTCATCATCCTATCCATCCTTTTTACTCCCAAAGAGAACCTCAACATTTTCATCTTTGCATCCTGTGCTACTGTCTCTAAACCATATGACATGGGAGCTCTCACCACTGTCTTCTATATCTTTCTTTTCATTTCAGGGGGACACTCAGAGAGCTTTGTCACACATAACACCTGACACTTTTCTTTAACCAGTTTCAACTTGATTGCACATGTTTCTTCACCTCTTTTCTAACCTCTCTGTTGATCTGGACTGTTGACCCTTAGGTCCTTAAAAACTTCCACCTTTAGCTCTACTCCTTGTCATCTCTCCGTTCTACTTGGGTACCTTGGATTCACACATATATATTCTGTCTTGCTCTGGCCAACCTTCATGCCTCTCCTTTCCAGGGCATCCATCTACCTGCTCCCTGCTTTCAATACAGATCAAAACGCAGCATGCAAACATCATAGTCCATGGTGATTCTTGTCTAACTTCATCTTACAATGTTGATCCCTGTTGCAGTTCCACCTATGCCTGAACTCCTACCACCCCTGCAGCAAATCTCACCTCTGCCTTACAGGGCTCATACATTTCCTGCACCACTCGAAGAAACTAACTCCGCTATTCAAGACTTCCTCATACAGTACCACAGTTCCTTCCTGGCACCCTACCATATGCTTTTTCTAGACTAGAAAGGTGAAATGAGGCTCTCTCTGACCTTCTCTGTACTTTTCTATCAACATTCTCTAAGCAAATTCTCTATCCAAGTCTGCAACTCCCCACCAGCCGTGGGGCTTGCAGCTTCATTTGAGTCATTGTATGACGAATCAACTCTATTCCTCTTTATTTGTAGTATAGAAGTCCAATGGTCAGTTGTTTGGTGCCATGTTCCATTTCTTTTGCACGTTTGTAAAAGGCATCTCAGTGAATATATTTGTGTTGTATGAGATACCGGTTGCTTTGCCATTGCAGTTATTGTATAAAGACACTAAAAGCAGGCTTCAGAATATCCTAATATCCATCCTCTACCCTGTCCACCAGCGTACATTGAAACACAAAAAACTTGATTTACATATAAGAGTTAAACACTGTAACAAAGCTGAGCAGAGAATTAATTGCAGTATTTTGGCAGTTCATATTATGCACACTAATGAAACACTTAATGTCAAATTTGGAAATAGGCTATTTAGGTATATAATTACTTGCATTATGGTTTTTGTAATTACAGTGAATGGAAACTGACATCTGATGCTTTTATGAATTGGCAAAGACAAAGAAATGGCGCTCATCCGACACATCCATTTGAAAACATGCTGATTTTGGGGGGGTTCCCTGCTGCAGTTATTTATAACTAGGAGGCTCGTTCCCGCCAAAAGGAAAGAGATGATGAGAAACTTCAATACGTCAGGCAGCATAAAAACGGTTTTCAGTCCGATCATTATTCTTGAGAAAATTACTGCAAAGTTTATAAGAACAAAAACACATTTATAGAAGAGTCTGTAAAAACTGATGATGAAATGATTCCTGACTACTTCGATCAATAATGATTTACGGTATGCAGCCACTTTAACACACCTCCAAACCAGGATAACGAATCCTTACATAATCACATGTACATCTAAGTAGAGTGTTTTCTTTTTTAAATAATTTGCAAACCAGGTACTGAAGCAAGACATTATAAAAAACAGGTGAGAGTGAATTTTGAATCATTACTTGTAGGGATTGAAAATACTCATACAAGCACATCACAGCTGAGAAAAAAAATTATACCAGTGTTCATAATTAATATGCTAATTTTTCTGTTCCTAATATTTGACTAAGGCTTACTAATTAGAAGTTATTTTAAAGTGAGTCAGTTTTTGAATTTACCACCAATGTCTAATTAGATCCTCATGACCCAGCAAAGGTTCTAAGTATTTTGCGATTTTCTAAATTGCCTTTTTTTGCCAAAAACCTGAAAAACCTTCAACTGCAGAATTGCAGTTGAAACTGATGCAAGCAGCTTGATGTCTTAGAGAGGAATTGGGGGACAAAAAAAAGCACATGTGATGATCCAGTCAAATTGAACTTGAGGCTTCTGCCCTTGTATCAGCCCTTCCCCAACTGCCCCTTTCCATTCTGATCAACTGTGTATTTACTCCCCAGAATATCACGTGCACACCTGTCCCTTATGGCCTGCTACTATGGCAACTCATGTTAATTTTTCAGACAGCATGCAACCAGATTTTCAGCTCCCATCCTCTTTCAGTTTATGTGCATCCATTACTGCAACAAAGCAAGACGCAGTTGTGCACTGACACGCTCAGATAATCCCTACCCCCTCTCTCTGGCACACAAACACATGCACACACACACACAAACACAAAACTGTACACTGCAATCTGGGGAAGGGGGGAAAACAGCACTTCATTGGAGTCTTTGCAGTGACATTCACACACTAGATGTTTAGAATATTTTCTCTTGTGTTATCTGCATGATCAATTATATAATGTCTTACTTGGACACAGTGGATAATGAGATAACTGTGTTGTTCAGGATTTTATTTGATTAACTCAGCTTGTACAATAAACCTATTCTCTAGCACTCAAATATTAAAGAAACCGTAAAAATAAGTAAAATAAACTTGCCTCAGAATCTGTTCTTTACCAATGCTGTTATGCAAAGGCAGACGCTGACACAATGCAGCACAATGTCTTTACTATTGCTGGATTCATTCCAAAAGAGAATGGGCTTGAGATGCACAACCTCACAAGTCAGGGACAGCCAATACTTATCAAGTGTAAGAATTTATTTTCTCATATATGTTAAGTTCACTTGACAGAAGAGAGTTTATGGCATGCCGTATGTGACCATACACAAATAAGTGGACAGCAAAAATTTCCATCTTCAGTAACAAATTTGGATAATGTGCTGATAAACAGTATGTGTAAGGAACTCTGAAGAATCCAACAAACAATTCTGCAACTGTGATATATGTTGAGTGTACTAATCTGATTAAAAGTACAGTCCAATCAATTACTAATAGTTATGAGTTATAGTTATTATCAGCCTGTCATAACTTTGCCAATATTAAAACTTTACACACTCCTATTTAATTTTGAAAAGCTTGTTTCATCTTTATTCACAGCAACTAGTTGATTTACAAAAAGATGAGTAGCATAAAGATTAGTATTTGTTAACTTGTCAAAATCTAACATCTGCTTTTAATTGGTGAAATGCAAATATTTGAAAACATTCTTTATGCTGTTGAACTGACATCTGGTGCAGTTTTTTTTTTCCCTTTTTTTTTTTTACAGATTAATCAACAGTATATTGTTGGGTGCACTGAAATCCGATTGTTGTTTTTACTTTACACTTGACTTTTTGTGGAAAGGGAAATATCTAAATTTCGAAAAATAAATATATAAACTAGTTATCATTCCCCAAGACTTACTTACTTTTTTAACTCTTCTTCCTTCAGCTTGCCCCTGCTTCGGGATCACCACAGCGGATCATCAGTTTCCGTATTGCCCTGCCCTCTCCCTCTCCCTCTGTCACCCCCAATAATTGCATGTCACCCTTCACCACTTCCACAAATCCCTTCTTTGGTCTTCCCCTTTTCATCCTGCTTGGCAGCTCCATCTCCAACATCCTTCTACCTATGTACTCACTCTCTATCCCCTTCAATTGACCAACCCAACCCAATCTGGCCTCTCCAGCTGTTTCCAAAATGTCTAACCTGATGTTCTTCTGATGGTGCTTGTTTTTAATCCTGCCCATTATCAATGCCCCCCAAAGAAAATCTTAAAATCTTCAGCTCTGCCTCTGGTCTTTTGGTCTGAGCTAGCGTCTCCAAGGTGTTCAGAATGGCTGGTCTCACAAGAATCTTGTAAACCGTTCCCTTCACTCCTACTGCTACCCTTCGGTCACAAATAACCCCTGACACTCTTCTCCATCCATTCCACCCTGCCTGTTCTGTTCACCTCTTTTCCAAACTCCCTGGTGCTCTAAATAGTTGACCCTTAATATTTAAACTCCAGCGCCATCCTCCACACCCTTCTTCGCATCCTCACTGTTCAACCTGGTTCCTTTTCATTGAAATGATGTGTACACTCTCTTGCTTCAACTGGCCTTCTCTCCATAGCATATCTTCACCTCTCCAGGTTCTCCTCTATCTGCTTTCTGCTCTCACAACAGATCACGATGTAATCTGCAAACGTCATATGGTCGATGGAGATTCCTGTCTAACCTAATCTGTCAGCCTAGACATGAGTCAAATGACCCTGTCAGGACCAATCCTTGATTGTAGTCCCACCTCCAAATGGAACCTATCTGTGAATCCTACGACACGCCCCTAATTCGGTCATGCTACGCTCATTCATATCTTGGACCACAAACATACTTCTTTTCCACTCCAAACGTTCTCATTCTATACCACAATTCCTCCCTTAACATTCTGTCATACAGTTTCTCTAAAACCTCAACACGAAGCAGCGCCTTCTAACCTCTGTATCTCACTTCTCTTTTTACTACCTGGACTGCAAATAAGTAACACATCATGTAAAAATATAGCTCGATTCATGGACAAGGCAAAAATCAGCATATGCCAATTTCCAGCTGCTGCATCAGTGCATCGCCCCAGATTTCAACGTTTCATTGTTGCTCACAGAAACGCTAATTTATCAATATCAAAACTGTTTTGAACTCCCAAATGTCTTGACCATGCTTTGACCCCATAGACTACATAATATTATGCTGGCGCTCTCTTACTTTCAGACAAGCTAATTCTGGGCTGGATTTGAGTCTGTGGCTAATACTGAATACTTTGTTAGTTTCCCTCTTGACCCTCAGGCCTAGTCCCCTGAAATATCCGGTATAAATCCCAGACCATGGTAGTATGAATAATGATAATTTAAAAAGATGTAAAAATTATGAGTAGCAACACCACACATTTCTTACTACAGTGTAGTAAAAGCCATTGTTAAGAGTCAAAAAGGGCCGGTATTTGTACCAGCAAACTAGTACTAGGAACTTTCGTACATAATCATAATAATAATAATAATAATAATAATACTAATGACAATAATGACAATAAATGTACTTACAAAGAGCTTCCCATCAAAGTGCTGAAGAAACAAGAAGAAACAGGAGTAGGACAGAATGAAGTTAAAATGTATATATATATCATTCACTTATTGTTTATTCTGCCGGAGTTTGCATGCTCTCTCTGTATCTGTGTGGGTTTCTTCCAAGTTCTCCAGTTCCTTCCCATAGTTCAAAAAGATGCAATAGGTTAATTGAAGACCTCACTAAGTCCTTGAATGCAGGATATGAGTCTTCTTGCTGTGAGGCAGAATTGCTAACCAATGTGCCAGCATGCCGCCAAAACATTTAAAAAAAATCTCCACTGTATGCTCGTCTCTCACATTTAGCAGCACTCTGACTTAAGCAACCCATACATCAGAAGACTTTGAAAAGATCTAGAAAAAACTCATCTCACAACTGCTAACATCTAGTTTTTAGAGCTTTTAGTCGCAGCCTCGGCTCAGACTGAGATTTTACAAAGACTGAATTCTTACAGGGTCACTATTTCCCAAACTAGATTCTTTCAACATTTTTTCCCAGCATGCAATATTTCCAACCGGGTATTTGCAGAGCCTTTGCTATTTCAGTCCATCGCTTTTCCTTCTCACGGTCGTGATACATTGGAGAGTAGACATCATACAAGCTGGGGTATTCTGCCCACAGCTCCACCAAACACACCTCTTTCTGAATGGTCCATATTGATCAGGACGTCCTTCACCATTCCCAATCATCCATACCGCCAACAAATATCACCTCTGCTGCCAAGACCGCTCTGGTGATTGTTTGTCTTCCATGTTTCTCTTTTCCGGCTTTGTTAGAGCTCATCTATTGGTTACTGATTGTGTTATGTCACCATGAACACTGAAAGACTTGTGAGAATATCAAATCCGTTTGATATTGACATATGAGCCCAAGAATAGGAAAAGGCTAAACAGCTCAGATTACAACCTTATATTGAACAATTGAGATGACGGGAGCGTGCAGCGACTCCAGTAAAACTCCTAAAAATATACTTTCGACTTTCAGTTTTTAGTGTGTGACCTTGGAAATCTTAAAATGTAAGCCCAGCATTACAGACAGGGGTTTTCAGTTCTTTCAGGCATCATGCTGTAGCCCCGTATTTGTAATTAAAAGGATTATTTTTTAACTAGCATATTGGAACTTATGTTAGATATTTAAACCAGAGGCAACTGGAGCATCTGGGCAAAGAGTTCATTCCTTGGTTGTTTTTGTCAAGGCGTTATGGGCACCACACAAATGCAGACCCCACTTTCTAATGATAGTAGTGGGACAGCTTGGGTCAAAGACTTGTGTGTTGGTGGGACTTGGCCTTTTCTAAAACTTTCGGGTCAAAAATCATTGGGATAAGCAAGATGTTCATAAATGCTGCTTACCTGGAGCAATCAGAGGCTGGGCATTGACAGCGGTAACACTTCGGCTCATATTAATAGCCCGGACTTCAGTAACTGCTACTGAACTTTCGCCCTTTTTCCCTCCTTCAGAGACACTTTCGGAGGAGCTCGACTTTGTTCCTGTCGACACTTGGTTCCCTTGGCTGGGATTCTTGACCAGGGAGGCAGGTTGGATGGGCACAGGACTCTGCTTCAGACTGAGAGCCTGTAGTGTCTGAGTCTGAGAAGAGGATGTGGTTGCCCCCTGCTGGCCACGTATTGCCAAATTCTGGACCTGATTCTAGAGAGACAAAAGTAGTACAAATTGAGGGACTTATGAAAAAAATAATGAAGATAAAAACATTACCTAATTTTTCTGTTAATGTCACAGTGACACATTTTGTGTAATGATATTACTTAGATGAGAGTAAAGCTGCTGTGTTTGACCTCTCAAAGAGTTACGCAGAAACTACTGGGTCAATTGTCAAGAACCTTGGAAGAGATATTGAGAATGGACCACAGAAGAACTCAAATTTTAAGGGTCATTCAGGAATTCTACATGACCATATAAAAACAAATCAAGCACATATAAATACTTTGATATGCAAAGATTTTTGGGAATCCTTTAAAAATTTCAAAATAGATTAGTACCCCTTCCTGACTGGTGGTTTGTAAGGATTATGCAACAAAAAACACCAGGGTGGGTGTCAGCAATGTTGTTATCTAAAAGAGAATCCACTGGATTTTGTGAATAGTGGGCATGGACAGCATTTTTTTTCCCCACTTCTGTCAACCCTTCAAGGGCCCATTTCATTGATGACACCTCCATTATGTTGGAAACCTAGATGTCTTTCAGTTATTGTTTAAGAATGATCATGTGTTAGATATATCTATTAATCTATTAAATGAAATGCTGTAAGCATATTTTTACTAACAGGAGTGTAACTTATCCGTTAAATATTATGCATTGTGCTCTTTGAAGATGTTGATGTCAAAACTCATTGACAGAAGTTCCAGTTGTCTTTGAAGGTAGAGGTCATTAGTGCCTGGTGTATAAATGGCCCTGTGTCCTTATCAGATGTTACTTGGCTTCTACCATGATCAACTCATCATCCTCTTATTGTGTCATGCTCTCTGAGCACTGGACAGGATTGACCTCCAAACTTTTTATGGTGTCTCAAATCATGCTTGAAATCAGACTTCCTGGATCGTGACATTACCTACATATTTTCGTCAATGAATGTGAATGGGTCTTTAATGTCAAAGTCTACAAAAATAATTAAATACAATGAAGCTCTAAAAATTCAACTCAAGGAAAAGGTGAAAAATATACTTCTAGCTAACACTTTGAAAATCCAAAGCATTGAAGGGAAAGCAATTCAAAGTAAGCAACATCAAAGTCTGTTTCAAGGTCTTTGGAGGCATTTTTGCATATGTACATACAAAAAAAACTTGCATCCTTCTGTGGCGCCAGAGGGAGGTGTGCAATCTGATTACTGACTTCAAGTGAGCCCCTTGAATCCTTTTTTTCAGGTGAATCAATTTGCACAGTTTGCACAGTGTAAAAGAAGACTAGGAAGCTGAATGCAGGGAATAAAAGCATAATAATTTTAGTTTTGCTGAACTCGAGTGTGATACCAAGTCTTTGAGGTGTCTATCAGAACATATAATTTCATTCAAAAGGGCTTACCTGTGAGGAGGCCTGTGTTGAGCTCTCAGACTGAACAGCGGTCACTGTGGCCGTGGGAGTAAAAATCAGCTGTGGGGAAAGAGGAACAGCTCGCCCAAGGCTCCGCGCAACTTGCACCAAGTTACTCTGCTGGGCCTGGAAAGATTACACGCAAAAGATAATAAAAGAAGACATTATACTGTGAACTGAACCCTTAAACTTGTTTTTGGAAAAAGACCTCTATGCAGTATTGTACTGTATATGCAGTATATCAGCCATGTTATACAACAATTGCTTTCTGAAAACTGAACATTGATTGCAGTTCCACATTTACAGTTTTCCAAAGTGTGAAAAAATGCAGATGGCTTCATGAAAAAAAATTATTTTGAGAAAAAAAAAAAATCTGTAACTGAATCTAGAATTATTCTTTTTCAAGAAAAGTAACACATTAAGAAAGGGACTATTTTGTCATATATATGTATCTAATCCTAAATCCTTGACTGAATAGCAATTGACCCAACTTTTATTTACAAAGTATACTGCTTAAATTATCACAATTTCAGATAGGATCCTCCTCTGATCTTCATCATTTCAATTCTTATGTGTGTTCATGCTATTTTTCCAGTGGTGATGTGGCAAAGCTTCTTGTGTCTGCAATCTCACCATCTGTGCACGCAGGTACATCTGTGCTTGGCTGGCTGTGAGAGTTGGGCTTGATGGGCTGCCTAGCAGAACAGCCTGCTGGGAAATACTGGTGGGAGTGGAACTGATGCTCTGGGCTCGACTGATCAGTTGAGCTGCTGCCGGGGATGTGGTCAAGTTGATCTGTGGGGAAGGGATTAGTGGGAAAATTATGGGGTATTTCCATACTTTATGTCACCCCAGTTCAGATGGGTTTAGCTCAGTTTTATTCACCACAATTGCTTTCCAGTGCCGCTCACACGAAAGCTCAGACTACAGCAAAGCCCAATTGTTGTTTGTTGGCAGTGAGCTGGTAGAAGATGGTATGCGGCAAATTAATTCAAGTGACACTGTTTTGTAATCTAAAGGGCAAAAACAAATGGTGATAATTATTCTTTGTATTTTAATGAATATGTGCTATTTTTAATATTATTTTGAGTATATAAACTTGACTAAAATGTTGAACACTATTGAATATGCTGTTTCAAGAGGCATTTACGAGACACACCTAACCCTCAATACTGCTCCTACCGTTTGAGTAGATCCTGTTTGCTGAGATGATGTCCCATTCTGAGTGGAGCTTTGCCGACCAGCTGCAATACTGGCCTGTCACAAGATAGATGGGAGTGAGAGTTTATTGCTTCCCGAAGTATGACTTATAGAGGAGACACTGAAATGACTGCCCTGCATTTAAATCCTTCTGCCAAACAGCAAAGTTGAAATTGGACCCGTGTCTGTCCATAATGCATGCGATGAGCGCAAGCCAATGTCCCTAAATATGCATTATTTCACCAGAGGGTGAAAAACTGTGTCATAGTCAGTAGATGAATTCTAGATTTTAGACACACTGCAGATTATTATCAGTTACTGCTAAAGCCCAATTAAAGTTCCTATTTTTATTTTAGAATTTTACTTTGTGAGAATGGACAGGTCTATGAATGAAAAACTCGTCACCAAACGAACAGAAAATCTGAATACAGGTATTAGAATAGCAACAAAAGTCTGTGTACTGTGTGCCCACCTGCTGAACAGCAGCCAGACTCTGAAGCTGAGCTGTGCTGAGGCTGTGCTGCTGCTGGAGGGCTGCAGTTTGTAACATCAGATGTTGCTGTTGTGCAGCATACATCTGCTGCAGATACTGTGCCGCTGTGTTGGGCTGTCGGTGCAAAGCTTGCTGGAAAACCTGTGAGAAAGACATGGTAGACAGAGCTGGCTGAGCATTGAAATCCTTGCTAGCAGGCCACAACAGATGTTTGCTTTTAATACTGTTCAATAAACTAAGGGGAAGAGTTTTTCAGAAAACTGACATAGGGATAAAAAGACCGCATTATGTGCAAAATAATATCATCCGTGATTTGGAATCAACCACATGACAAGAACATTCGTGTCTTCGGCATCATATAACCATAGCTCTAAATTCACTATTTAAATAGTATTTGCATTTCAACTCTATATTAAAGTGATGATTTAAAACAGTTCTTTTAGCAATTTATATATCTCACAGTTTTCATTTCAATGGCATAAACAAGGAATAAGTCAATACTGAAAAAGAAAAATAACTTTGGATAGGTGGAGACCGTAAAATAGTATATTTGATAAAATCCACAACTTTTTTTTTTCTCTCTCTCTCTCTCTCTCTCTCTCTCTCTCTCTCTCTCTCTCTCAAATCAACCAATATATTTCCTAGCCTTAACAGAAAACTTTACTTTTGCATTTAAATTATCTCCTTTCATTTATATGTTTAGAAGTTCAAACTTGAAACTCACTTTTGATTATTGCTTCTCATCCAATCATGGAGCATCTAGACGCAAAATCTTAAAACTGACACATTTCTCTTGCATCTAAATTGTTTTACTACACAGAACTTCATTGCCTAATTATAAACCCAACTGAGCCTCTGCCATGAGAAATATCTCAACCTTCACCGTCGAAAGTGACCTCTGACCAGTTGCCAAGTAACGGGAGGGTTTGCCGACCTGTGGACCTCAGTGCCACACAAGTATCCGGGCCTGGACCTCTTGGGATCGGGGTAAAATTAGCAGAGACCTAGTGCATTCTTTCATTCAACTCTCCCAAGCCATAAATGACCAACAGTCCACGATGTTCAGGCGGCTGCTTGGTGGCAACAGTTTTTGCTCATAGGTGGGTTGGATTCAACTAAAGGAGGTCTGAACAGACAAAAACCCTGCTGTCAAAGCATCAGCACTAAAAGTTGAGCGGTCCTTATTCAGAGAGGGTTAAGCCTGTGTAGGGGCTAATCCTAGGGTCGAGGGTCAAGAGCACTAAAGTGAAGCAAGCATTCCTTCAGTGAACTGGGAAAGATCCTATGCAATATCCATTAATATGATTCGCCTTGATCAGTAGGCACAAGATGACCGTGTCTCTCACTGATTCAATCATTGGATTACCAAAGAAAACTTTATTTAAGTACATCAGAGACCTTATGTGTTTCTTTAGGTTTACCCTCAACAGGTAGCAGAGAAGCGGAAAGATGCTACCTAAGTATCTAATTTAATCTACATAGCATCTGATGTATTTGGCTAATGAATCATCTGTTGGCCCAGCTTTAAGATAGGATAAGCAAGACTTTGCTGATCCCACAGCGGGGAAAATTCAATTATTCAGCTGCGCAACTAGAGCTGGCTGACTGGCAAAAAAAAAAAAAAAATGATATGGCATTCAGAAGAAAAGTTTATTCCATATAAACACAAATCTAACCAAAAAGAAATACATAATGTGTATATAGAATAGTTTGGAGTAATTTATTTCCACAATGAGAAGTCTACATTCTAGTCTTATATATGGAAAGTTTAATTTCTACTTACTAGCCTGTTGCTGATTAAATTGTTTTTTAAACTTTTCTTGTTGATTCCATAGGTATATATATATATATATTTTTTTTTTACCTGTTGATTATTAGTTGACTAGCTTTTCTTTTCTTAATTACTACTATCGTTATTTGTAGGTAAATTATTCATGATTTAGAGGTAAAAGCTGGAAACACATGCTTCATTTATGGTTTCCAGAAAATGTAGATGATAATGCATTTTGTTGACGGTTCCTCCTTAGTCTTTTGCAGATTTAGAATGCTTCTTATTACTGTTAATTAAAAAAAAAAAAATGACGATTGAAATAAAAGGAACGTGATATTGAAATATTTTAAATTACGTCGAATTACTGTAAACCACAACGACAACTGTTACCTGCACAGTCTGCCGATCAGGTATCCCACTATAAACAGATATTTGGGGAACTGCCTGTCTCCCTGTTGTAGCTCCACTGCTAGCACTACTAGTAGTGTTACTACTACTACTGTTGCTGCTACTACTACTACTACTACTACTGGTGGTAGTTGAAGTAGTCGTAGCAGGCGGTACAGTCGTATTAGAAGTACTACTACTGTTGGCAACTGTGATGCTGGAGGAGCTGGTGTTTGGGGAGGAGGTGCTGGTGCTGGAGGAGGAGGAGGTGGTAGTAGTGGTCCCAGTGCTGCTGACTGTGGTGGCAGGGGCCCCAGGCTCACTCATGGTGCCCTCTGCTCTTCTCACCTTTGACCCCCGGCTCTTCTGAATAGCTCTCCTTTGCCTGGAAGACAGATATAGTGGACCACATGAGAAAAAAGAGACACACTACCATAAAACTTCTTTGAAACAAAACCCAATACTTTAAAATGATAAGATAACACTTTATTCATCCCCCATAGGGGAAACCCTAACCCTTAATGCTGTATGTACTTGTGAAACCACAAATGCCATGTCCATCAACAGTCATGGGACCAGCCATGTTAAATATGATAACATTTAAAATATAATCGAGGAAAAAAAAAAACAAGGTTTTCAGATCTAAGTTGTTTTTTTTCCCCATTTTTTGAGCCGAAAGAATAAGCTTCACAAAACATGTTTACTGTCACAACAAATCGGATTACACAAAAGCTTGGTGAAAGAATAATGGAGATAGCATTCATTAAGAGGAAAAACTCTTTATTTTTGAATACACGCAAAAATATCTATCTAGAGCACTGTCAGATTTTAAGACATCAGGAGTCATCAGTGAATTAATTTGTCTTTCATTCCAGATCGTATTTGTGTTGTGTTTCAACTAATTATTTTAAATGTGTGAACTGAAAATACACGTGAAATGATATAGACATAAAAGTGATTAATTTGATCCTAAACACTTGCCTGCTACACAAACAAGTCTACATCTCCTGTCTCAGAATCAAGGGAGTTTTGATCATCCCTGTCTGTACAACTTGCACCATGAAATACTGTAACCCTGATTTGTGTGACAATTTCTACTTGACAGTCTGAGCACAAAGGAGAAAAGACCCGATGATTTAGTCCTCTTCCATAAAAGCTCTTTAAAGACTGTTCCCTTGGCACTCTGCTATCCATTAACACTGGAAGAAAAAGGCTTCGGAGCTGTCCAGGCAGATGAGATGGAAGAGGCCTCAGCATGACAGGTGATAAGACGCGGAGGGGTTGAGAAAAAAAAAAAGTAGGGTCCCTCTTTTCTAAAGGCGAGAGGGAAAAGATTAAGTTCTATTTAAAAAAGGAAAAGATGAAAGTTCAGGAGTCTTTGATGAAGTTGGGGAAAGTTGTAACACAAGAAGAGAATCATTAAGAACTCTCCCTGTACAAAGGAAGGCCTGGCAGCAGTTGTGTATGTGTGATTTTTTTGGTAGGGAGCCAATGAGCCTGAAAGCTGATGTAAGAGAGCCAAAGAGAGAACTGGAAACAGGAACATTGAATTTCAAACCTGCAGGTTAGAGGGATGTGCATTAAATTATCTAGGGGTGAAAGCTGAATTAGGAGAGGACGGGCCAGAAGGGTGAAGGCTGAGTGAACAGGTTGAGAGTTTTAAATGGGTCTGAGTGGGAAGGGTGCATGATGGAAGTAATTAAATGAGGAGTAATGCTGCTGCCATGCCACGATTCTAAAGCTATTTCCTCCTCCTCATTATTCTTTTGAGCGGATTAGGGGCCCAAGAATGGCTCCAGAGCCAAGTTACGCTGGAGAGCAGGCTCAGAAATAAAATGTAATCTAAAAAAACGCATATGCGAGTTAATTAAATGGAAAAAAATAGAAAACAACGTTTGGTAGAAAAATATGAAACAGAGACAAACATTCATATTCATCTGCCGACGATTCAACAATGACATTGATTTATGTAAATGAATGCAGTTTTTAGCAAATAGGATTTATAACTAATCTCGTTGCGGGCACCAAACATAAATCTTAAGGAGGCTAAATTTCCATTTTTTTTCCACAATGTGGTAGTATTGCCAAGTTTTGCCATTTAAGTAGCAGATGTGTTCAGATGAAGGGCATACTAATAAATATGAGCGTGTTCTGTCCTGTTCAGCAAATCCATCCATTATCTACGCGATCCTATCACTTAGGATCGCGGGGATGCTGGAGCCTATCCCAGCTGTCATTGGGCGAGAGGTGGGGTACACCATGGACCAGTCGCCAGTCGATCACAGGGCCACATGTAGAGACAGACAACCATTCACTCTCTCATTTACACATCTGGGCAATTTCTCCAATTTATATTAACCTCCTGCATTTTTTTGGACTGTGGGAAGAAACCGGCGAAACCCACATGGACACTGAAAAAACATGCAAACTCCACACAGAAAGACCCCGTGTGGGGATCAAATCAGGGTAATTAGTACTGTGAGGCAGAAGCACTCATCACTGCACCACCATGTTACCCTGTTCAGCAACTCATTACATAAAAACTAACAAGAAAAAATATAATTGGAATTTTAATGTGATTTGCAAGATTAGAGAGAATGATGGTTTTCATTTTCTAATTCTAATTTTCATGGAAAAACATTAATATGAGCTGTGTAGGTCTGTAGAATGTGTAAACAGGACCTCTCTGCAGCAGTACAATGGATAAACTGAAGTGGTATTTTTCCCAATATGCCTCCAACCAAATACTTCTCCCTTCCTGTGATTTAGAAATTGCAATTGGGGAGTTAGTTTATTTGGATTCAATTTTCATTCATTCAAACCCTGAACATGCAAAATAGAGAGCATTACACCATAAATACCAGGCCTTAACGTATGAACAGACAGTGCATACAGGAAAAAAATGTGAATAAATTAATAAAACAACCCACAGTCAAAACTCAATGAAAATGGACAATAAATTGAAAAGGTTTACTTTCAAAAAGCATGTGGATGCAACCTCCCAAAAGGCCATATTTTTTCATTCAGGTACAGACACAGATTCTTACATTTTGGCGCCAACAAATTTGTGTGGGGCAATAAGAGAACGTGGCTGTCTGGTTGTAAACAAAGCACCACCACTGTCAAAGCAGTCTGCTTGTCTGTGTGTCATCATTAGCCTACATCTCTCAGCCTGCGACCCATTGCCTCCTCATGTGGGGAGAGGGGAGGAAATCCCCTCTGGTAATGATGGCTTCAGGAGGCCCTGTCTTTCCGAGAGGAGTCATCCATCCATCAGTGAAGAGGTGAAATGGAGGACCCCCCCCCACTATAATTTTGAATCACACGTCCACAGCTGTGACTTCATGATGCTTTGAGGTATAAAAAAAATAAATAAATAAAAAATAAAAAAACACAAAATAACTGCATCTATGAAAAGTGATAAATCCACTGTGTCTGGGAGTATATCAAAACAAGCACTAGCTGCTGATAACACACGAACAGAGCCTATCAGAACCAATAACAAAACACAATTCTCTGCAGGCTTCACCATCTACAACACAGCATATTGATCTACTCATGCTGACATGAACAGACTGCAAGCTTAGACTGTCAGATTTGTATTGAGATGATTTGTGTAGTCAGGAAGAAGATGAAAGCTTAAAAAAAAACAGACTGGCTGTCTCTACACAGCCTAGTGTAGATCAGTTAGTGAAGTGCAGAAGCCTCCATCAGTGTCCATCAGTGTGCATAGCCAAGCTCGACCTGCATTTTAAAACACCACAAGAACTAATTCTGCAGCTGCATAAATCAGTGCATGATGATGGCCCTAATAGCTGGAGATCTACAGCGAGACATAAGCCTGTGTGTTCATGTAAGTGTGGGGGGTGCTCAGCTGCTGAGACAAAGCCCCCTAACCCCGGGGATCCTACCTCCTCTGGCCCCCCCAACGCGATGCAGGGGTATGATGCCCCATCCCCCGGGAGTGTGCTGTCCTCCTTCAGGATGCTGCTCCTCTTTGTCTGCCTCACTGAGTGGCCGGCTGCTCGGCTGACTGCGTGAATGAGGGTACGTGTGCAAGCTGATTTCTCTGCTATATCCAAACCCAGAGACTCTCCACCTACCCCAAATACACAGCTAGCTGGTTGTTCCAGCATCTACACCCCACTCCACCAACCAGGCCATGGCCTGCCTCCTGATTATGTGGTATCCTAGCGACAGCCAACAGGGCGCTTATGGAATCCCCGTGCAAGGCAGCAAGCGGATTGGTTAACAGAGTCCCTCTAATGAAGATGATGGTAATGATTTTACTCTGTTTCCCCTCCCCCTCTGCTGCCTGAACACTGATATATTTTTTAGCATGCAAGGAATCCCCAATATTCAGTGAACTCTAATGGTCCGTATAGGTTTTTGAAAAGGCCATAGCTGAGGCCGCGCATAAAGGCATAAAATGTCCATAATGTTTTTACTGCAAGCCTACAACAGGACCAGTGAACAATTTATAAAGCACAAATAACCTGACACTTCGAGGGGATGAATTTTGTGGTTGTTCGTGGCTGGACAAAAAGTGCATCATCCCACAAGTAAGATGAAAACACATAAATGCTGGAAAATGACTAAAAACTGAGAAAAAAATTATTGAGGACAATAAATGTACAAAAAATTGGGACATAATGGGAAAGATGAATATAACATAGATCTAAAGCTTTTTCCTTCCTCAATATATATCTAGATGTATTTTTCAGCGATATACAAACCATGCCCTGTCAGATGTACAAAACATCTAATTTGAGTTCGTCTTCAGCATGATTTGAATCAGTTCAAATCCACTGGCTGCTTCACTCAAGTCTTTCAGAGGCATTTCTATAAAATTGAAACTGGCTGAGCATCACCGATCTGGCTATTACAATGTACCTTTCTAATTAAGTTTTCCTTTTTCAGATAATTTCCTGGTCATTTTCTTGTTGCTGCTTACTGGTTTCTTGATAGTTCTACAGACTGTATCTTGCTTATATTTAGGGAGCCTTACTCATTTTCATTGATTTGTGATACCACTAATTGAAAGTAGAATTTTCACATTAATTACGCATGAAATTTGACCATTGGATTTTTATAATTGATTTTGAGAGCAAGAGCAAGTATCAAAATTATCAAGATTAAATTAAATCTCAATATCTATTTTACTTTGCCCAGTCCTAAACGGAATATAAATTGAATGTTGTATAAAATTACAAGCCAAGCATAAAAGTGAAATGTGATACCTTTACAGTTTTGCTCAGGGCCTCTCCTTAATGAGAGCAGAATTCATTTATGTGCAATAGGGTTGATAAAAATGAAAGATAATGGCATGCTCATGGTCTCACCTAACCCATTAACAATCCACCCAAATGTCTGGCTCTATGAAATGTAGCTGTATGATTTGTCTGCCGGTGCAACGTGGTATTGATTGGGGCCAACCATGCATGAACCTCATTGATTATTATCTACTCATTAGCATATAGATTAGCTGGCTCTGGAGCTGGAAAGACAAGGCATATCAAACAATTCTAGGAGAGCAATGCAGCAAAACAAGAGGTCAAGAACAGGGAAATGGGGAGTGATGGGGTTCCTCAGTTTTGTTAGAGCTGCATGAAGATGGTCCCAAGCATCAGAGTACCTAGCACCTCAACAGTCACAAGAAACTAAGTTAAAGAATCTTAGGGGCTTAAAGAAACAACTTTATTGAGAGAAACTACAGGCTTATAATCAGTCTCCATGACACTCCTTTGACACTATAAATTCTCTTGAAGTAAGCACTATCAAAATAAGTCATCTGGGCTCCTTGGTTTTGAATGCATAAACAATCCTGAAAAAGTTCCAACAGCTGGAAAAAATAACAGAACCTTGCACATGATTTTTTTTTTTTTTTTTAAATCAGTAAAGATTCTGAGAAATGATACATAAGTTTCAAACACCTTTTCATACAGAAGAAACTTGCAATAAAGCACTTCAGATAACAATGAAGAAGGTCCCTGGTTTGATTCCGACAGGGGGCCCCAGGTCTATTGGAAACGCTAAATTGCCCTGAAGTATGAATGAGAATGTAAATGGTTGGAGGTCTTAATATAAGTCAGGCCCTGAGATTGACTGACGACCTGTCCAGGGTGAAACCTGCTTTTCACCCCATGTCAGCTGAGGTAGGCTCAAGCGACCCTGAATATAGGATAAGCGGTATACATAATGAATAAATGATACATTGGACAGAATATAAATGATTGTTTTTAAAACCAATGACGATAATAGTGAGGGATGGTCTTCTAGAGGAGTCACTGCTTATATATATGAGGAAAGATAAAAATATAATCTAACATATTTTGGAAAGTTGCACCTAACTGAACAATTCCAGCTGCATGGTAGTGAGTAAATGTGACAACGCTTCCCGACCCAAACCATTCAAGAGCCAGTATCTTGCTTTTGGTCACAAACTTAACTACATTCCACTTCAAGCTAAGCCGTTTCCCTTTTAAATATAATTAGTGCAATTAATTTGGGCCTTGGCGACATGTACTTCATTTCCAATATTCTTTTAGTAATTATTTGATGCAGCTACTCATCATATCCAAAGGAAGTACATTAAGTTTATCAAAACAGAAGTGATCGCTCTAATCAGAAAAACCTGGATTATTTGGAATGTGCCCTCATCCATCTATCCATTTGATCAGTGCAGCCATGGTGGGTGCTGGCCTCCAAGATGGGAATGATGAGCCATTTAACCCATGCTGAACTCATATTCAGACCCCTCTTCCCAGCAAAAGTTTTTCGACAGCTGGAACACACACCACCTTCCAAATCATACAAGGGTCTTTTTAACAGCAAAGTTAAAAGCAGCATGATGTTGAACAGTAAAGGTCTCCATCCACATCCTGTCTCTACAAAGACGCATTTCCTGAGTGGACACTAAGTGAAGCAGGGTCACCCCCTGAGGCAGGTTGGAGGTGACGGGTCTTGTCCAAACCAAGCAAAGAGGGCATTTCTTTGTTATGAGTGTGTAAAAGAGATAGCCTCAATCCTGCGTCCAGAGCAGTTTTCTCAGCTGCAATTGAGCTTCCTTACGCAGATGGACCTCACCTAACACAGCTGAGGGGGCCCGAACAAAAGCACAAAGGCTATTTGCCAGGGTAAGCGTGCTGAAGATGCAAGAGCCATTATGGGACATCTGACCTCTCAGTAGTGTGGTCCAAAATCACTAGAGTGATCCACTCATCCCTCCACTCTGGCTTCTTTTATTAAGCCACTACTTTGGGTGAATGTAAATTTAAAGAAACAATAATTTGAGATAGTTGAAATTACCTTGACTTTTGATATTTCAAATGAAAAAAGGGAAACACTGATAGAAAAGTACTAACTGAAGAGAAGCAGGAGAGTGACATCAAATTGAAATATTCTCCCTCCGATCTAAAAATACCACTGTTAAAGAGTTCTAGAGAAGCTTGCGGATTAGTAGCACACTTCAATCCACAGTGCTCTACAAAAGCAGTCTCTAAGGCATCAATCTTGGATGTCTTTCATACAAAGAAAAAAAAAAAATAGGTCAGATGTGAGTTGTAATGAGCTGCAGCACCAAGCAATGTGGCCTTTACCTATTTCTCAAAAAAATGACTAGTTTCATAATTATATCAACTGCAGAAACGGAAAAAAAAGAGTCAAAAACACTAGACCGATGTATATGAGAACTGAAATTTCTTTGGCCAGATGGAACGTAATCGTACTACTGTGCTATTTGTTCTCTTGATGCCTCCATTATGTCATTCCATTAAAGTATCTGAATTGCTTATCCTGATGAAATGTTTTCTTCACACAAATGTTAAGCCCAACAGAAAATGTCCTATCATCACTGGGGTATCCAGTTAGAAAACATGCAAGCATTTCAGTAAAGTAAGAGAAGGAATGAAGCGCAGTAAGCCATGTTCAATTTGGACTATAAGAGGAAAGAGGTCATTGCACAAAAAGTGAGACCAGTTGAACAGCCGGTGGAAGTTAGTTTGATAATCATCTGTCACCTGGATGCTGATATTTCCTGATGGTCTGCCTTATATTGAAATCAGTTTTAATTTTAGTTCTGAGCAGCTGGACTTAGCTGATTATTCACAGTACAGTAAAGTCTATTTAGTTAATAACTAAGTATTCATCAACAGATAGTATTCGCACTTAACAATGCTTTGCTGTTTGAAAAAAAAGAGAGAAACATTGAATGTAAATAAGTACAAAAAGAGAGTTTGCCTCACACCATAATACTGGAAGAACTCTGTTCAGATCTTACCCCAAGTAGGAGTTTCAAATGCCACATATCCATTTAGTGAAAATTAGCCTCTGGGAGTAGATGCAGGACTGATTATAATCCAGTGTAAAAATCAAATATATATTCAATGCCTTCTCTTTTGTTCTTATGGGAGTTGGCTGTTTTAATTTGTTACTTCTGATTAGCTAAAGCGGTTTGAGTTAGGAGACAACATGAATGGGTTTCCCCCAATGGCTCTCCAGAATGTATGGACAGAATTTCACGAAGAAACGAATATCCCAATCGTATTTTTTTAACCTTGTCTAAATATAGCTTTTGATTAAGCATTGACATGGATTGACTGGATGGGGGAATGAGGGAATAAAATAGTCTCTAGTTCTAAAACAGGGAGGACAGACAGACATCAAGACCTTGATCCCAAGGATGAAGTCAGAGTAGTCACATTTTAATCGAAACACAATGTAAGATTGTTTTTAAGATCCCCTCACAATTCTCTTTAGCTGACAGGCAACAACAAACTCATTGGTGACTCAAATCTGAGAGAGAAAATAGAGAAGGAATTTTATTTTCTAATTGCTTTTTAATTTCTACTTGCTCAAACCTCGATTAGAAAAATCTGAATTTTAAATCACAGGACTGACAAGACATTCTTAGCTTTTTGAATGATATGACACTTTCTATTTGAATTGATAATAATAATGGTAAAAATGGTGACCTCTTGATGTCCAAACATAGGAAACCTGGCATTTACTTTCTTTGTTAGTATATGTACATCACTCCTGGCACCAGGATGACGAGACTAAGGTGACACTTGAAAATGGAGAGGGGGTCCGTGGTCTGAAATAAGTAATATGGGTAGGACTTCCCTTGAAGAAAAGTAACATTTGCCTTAATTGAAATGAATGATGGACTGCATTAATCACAATATCAGGCAGTAGTTAGCGCTCCTACCTCAGAGCAAGAAGGACCCTGGTATGATTACCACAGAGGGGCTTTTGTGTTAAGTTTGCATTTTCTTCCCGTGTCTGCATGGGTTTCCAACAGGTTCTCCGATTTCCTCCCACAGTCCAAAAACATGCACAATGCATGTTTACATTTTTGCCAACACTCAATCATGACATAATAGTATCTCCAGCATTTTTATTGGAAGCAGTCACTTAAAAGGCAAGTTTTAGCTATGTTTCTAAAACACCAAAATGCTTTTCCTCCCTTTCGTGAAACTCATCATTCATCTTTGATTTTGGTTGTTGCTTTTTAGATTCTGTCCAACTAAAGTCCATGTATGGATTACAGAACTGCTGAAAATAAACAGGACAGACTGAAGATACAATCGGACAGGTTTTTTGTTTTGTTTTTTTGTTTAATAATGTGCTGTCAAGATGGAGAGTGTGAGTTTGTCTAAATTTAGTTGAATGTTAATATTCATAGAGGAGAAGTATGAGCAATTGAGAAAATGTCAAAAACTAATAGCAAAAACAAACAACTTTGAATACGTCAAATAATTTGGGTAATATTTTGCACAATGTGTCCCAACTGGAGTTTCCCCCTGAAAAAATATATTGCTTGAGTACAGCTTAAGACACAGATGTCAAAAAAATACTGTCAATATCAGGTCTTAATAATAAAATGATTAACAAACTGAGAACTGAGGTTGTCAGTCATTCAGGTCATTGTTAATCCTTGTCAAAATCTTTTCAACTGGACTTGAATTTCTTCCCTTGAAGACTTTCCACCTCTCATCCGACAGGCTTCTTCAGTTTGACTGAGAAACAATGTTGTTGTGTTTTCTTATCGTCTGCACAAAAATAAATCACTGCTTTATGATTTTAATTCCCCGTAACTTGCAACCTTTTTCTATTGTGGCCGTAACTTGAAATGTGAATTTTTTTTGTAAGACTAGAGTTCCCAAAATCTGCTGATGTCCCTGTTTGAGATAAAAAAACAACAGCAGCAGCAACATCAACAACAGAAATTTACTTCTGCTGGGAACACTATGTAAGGGGCATTTTTTCTAGACTTCAATTTAATATGAAGACATACATTTTTCCCCTTTCAATAGTTATGTTACATCTGAAACAATGGTCTCCATGCGCTTCATATGTGGGAGAAAATTTCTACGCTGTTCTGAGAATATCCAGAGGGAAATATGACTAGGGGCAGCATGGTGGCGCAGTGTTCTCACCATATCAGTGTGAGTATTCTTCGGATTTTCCCGATACTCCAAAAACATGCAGAAGGTTATTTTGAAAATTGCCTTTGTGTGAAATGACATCGTGAATGGTGGCCCTGCAAGCAACTGACATAGTGAATGGTGGCCCTGCAAGCAACTGGTAGCAGGTCCAGGGTACCCCGCCTCTCGCCCTTTGACCTTAAGTGTAAGATTTGCGGTAGATGATGGGAATATCGCTGAAGTTTAAGTAATGGAGCAATATATATTTTTGGATGAATAAATATTTAGCTGTTAAATGACATCCTGATTAAAAGAACCAAAAAAAAAACAAAGTAACTCTGTTGCCACGAGTATCTGGGCAGTAGATATTCATGACTAGAGACAGAATGTTGATGTGAATTTCAAGACAGCCACCGGTGTGTCTTACACACACACAAGTTCCATAGGTGGAAGACAGTCACTGACGTTCTCAGCCATCTGGGTCGCTGGTGGTCATGGCCACCCAGCCGGCATCTGCGCTCTCCAAGGTGGCCATGACCCGCACTTGACAAAATAACTGGCCCCTCTTTTGTATCAAACCCTGTGGCGCAGAAAACCCTCAAGGCGGAAACTGGCTAACTTTGGAGGGGCGGGGGGGGTGCACGTATAAACGCGAAGAAATGCTACGTCACGGGAGGGAAAAACACGCCTGTCCTTACAGTCCCTTTAAATGTTTTGCTCCCATTTGACTCCTAGCTAAAAGTCTCATCGACTGCAGGTCACGTTACTGAATTCCGTCACACCTCTGTCATACGGTGACGTCGCTTGTGTTGTTATTCATCTCTATTCTACCGCAATCCGCCGCGTGACTCTGCAGACCGGAGTTAGCCGTCTTACGAACGGGAACACTTTCACGTTAGCACGCCGGAGCGTCAAACGAACGCCGCCCGGTCGCTGGCGTTCTCGGGGCCCGTGTGCGCGTTGAAGCTCGTGCAACCAATTAAAATCACGCGTTCCGATACACAAACAAAACAGTGACCTCGTGTCTGGAGCCGCGACGCTACGTGGATGGCGGATTAGCTCGGCCACGTACCGTCGTCGTCGTACGTTGTGAAGTATCACTCCTCTCCCGAGCGCTCAAGCCTCACTTGTTTTCCCTGTTACTCCACTTTTTCGCTGGCGGCTGCTTGTTATCCCGACGACTCAGCGCAGACCAGCGGCGGTGGTAGAGCAGGGCAACTTTTTTCATTTGCATTCCAAACTGGCAACGTGACACGGATCTGACCAATGGGCAAGAGCGTTTGGTCACTTGGCCCCTCCCCTTAAAGGCCCCGCGGCCCGCCCACCCTGGGCTCCAGTTACATGTGCTTGTCAGGTCGCCAGCGCCGTCTCCCGTCCCCACAGCTGGAGGAACGAGGTGATCGCCAGTGGAAGTTGTCCCAATAAGCAAATGTGTCTATTTTCAAAGACTTTGAATGATTCTGTCGATAACCATAAAGTATGAATAGTTTGTGTAAGGGAGCGTTTTTGAATGGATTGCGTCCTGATATTCAGAAGATTTTTTGTAGTTCTTCATTATAATTCATTATAACTTTATTGATCCCGATAGGGGCAATTCGATTGTCTCATCAGTGCGCAATAACAATAACAATAAATATGGCTATAAATATAAAAATCAGAGACAATTTAAAGGGCAAAGACAACAGCAAGGATAAGAATAGATAGCAGTGTGACAATGACATGGATAAAAAATAGAAAGGATAAAAATAGGTAATAGGTAAACAAAAAGACAACAACAAGGATAAAAATAGATAAACAGGATGAAAACGTGGCATTTGTGAATGAGTGAGGTAGTGAGGGAGTGGTAGATATACAGATGCACCTCTGTCTGGTCAGAGTTGTGTGCTGTCCAGACCGCTGTTATATAGTCTAATGGTGGTGAACACAAAGGAGCGTCTGAAGCGTTCGGATCAGCACCGAGGTGTGATGAGCCGTCGGCTGAATGAGTTTTGCAGGGGGTGGGAAGGATTGTCCAGTATAGCTCCCAGTTTGTCCTTAACCATTCCCACTGCCACCGATTCAAGATTGTCCAAGTTCAGTCCCACCATCGAGCGGGCTTTCCTCACCAGCTTGTTGAGCCAATTGACCTCTCCAATCCTGGAACCGCCCCAACAGCACGCTATAGCAAAGAAGAGCGGCTGGCCACCATAGACTGGTAGAAGGTCTTGAGGAGCCCGCTACAAACACCAAACAGCCTCAGTCTCCTCAGGAAGAACATCCTGCTCTGACTCTTCTTGTCCAGGGCAAGAGGGCATCTGTGTTAGTGACCAGTCCAGTTTATTGCTACGGCAAGGTGTTCGGA
>CAAKHD010016977.1:73080-105762 GCA_901007705.1 Fistularia tabacaria
CTGCTCTGGCGACGTAACTACGTTGCTTTGCCTCACGTGTTGCAGCGGTCCGTGGGGTGTGGATGGGTGCGCGCGGAGGTGGATTGGGGGGGGAGGGGGGGGGGGGGGGGGGGGGGGGGGGGCAGAGCCGAGAGCAGAGGTGTGAGAGGGTTAGGAGGTGGGGGATGGGGGCCTGAATTCACTGTCGGAGCTCAATGGGTTGTCAAACCTATTGAAGAAGAGGTTTAGCTCCGCAGCAAATTCAGGGCCACCTTTGGCCCGAGGTGTTGTTTTCCCACAGCCTGTCCTCTTCCTCACCTCCCCCCAAACCTTTTTGGTCCTGTTCTGTTCCATCTTAGACTCAACCTTCTCCTTAAAGTTGAGTTTTGCCTCCCTCAGCTTCCTCTTCAGCTCCCTCTAGACACCCCTTGAGGGTCTAGTGGTCCTTAGCCATGAGGGCTCTCTTCTTATTATTAAGAAGGCCTTTGATGTCCTTGTCGATCCATGGCTTGTTGTTATTGAAACAACAGGCCTTTTTGGATGGGACTATGTTGTCCTCGCAGAACTTAACGTACTCCGTAATACAACGAGAGACCCTCAATGTCGTCACCGAAGTCTTCTTCGAAAAGACTCCAGTCTGTGACATTGAAGCCCTCCTGCAATGTCTCCTCTGTGGCTTTGGACCAGCAATCGGGCTGTAGATAGAGTACAGGCATACCAGGTTATGGTCCGAGCCCTACGGGGGGGGGGGATCCGTCACATTGGCATACAGGAGGTCCAGGGTTTTGTTACCTCTCGTTGCACAGTCTACGTACTGGGTGAAAGTGGGGAGAACCGGAGTGAAAGGGACGTGGTTGACGTTCCCGGTGACCAGGACGAGAGAGCTGGGGTGGCAGGTTTGCAGATCTGCGATCGCTGAGTGATTGACATCACTGGTGCTGGCTGCGGCCGCAGACATTGTAACGTATACGAGCACTAAGATGGTGTGGCAGAACTCACGCGGAAGGTAGTAGGGGCGAAGTCCCTCCGCCGTGAGCTCCACATTGGGGGTGCACACAGAGACCTTCACGGTGATGGGACCGGGGTTGCACCATTTAATGTAAACGAAGATGGCAAGCCCTCCTCCCCTCTTCATGCCGCTCTGCCTCCCCCGGTCCGTATGTATCAGCGTGAAGCTGGGCAGATTTATGGCGCTGTCTGTCGTGTTCACCTGTAGCAAGGTCTCTGTGAAGCACAGCATGCTACATTCCCTGTAGACAGGCTAGCTGTCAACGAGGGCTGTATGTTTGTTGTATTCTACTTCCCTTATCTTTTACCATTCATTTCCATTTTGAGCTATATCAATTCCTCTTTTCCTTTCAGCTACTCTATTCAGGGATCGACACTGCGAATCAACATCCTCTATCTCATCCTGTTATCCTCTTCTTTCACACAACTAAATTCATGTCCTCTCTCAATACATCTGTAAATATTCTCTTTGGTCTTCCTCTATGCCTTCCGCCTGGCAGTTCCTCAGCATCATATTACCAATGCATTCAGTATCCCTCCTCTGTAAATGACCAAACCATCTCAGTCTGGCTTCTGTGACCTCATTTCCAAAACATCTACCATGCGCTGTCTCTCTGATGGATTCATTCCTTATCCTATCCCTCCTTGTTAATCCCAAAGAGAACCTCAGCAACATCTCTGCTACCTCAGCTCTGCGTCCTGTCTTTTCCTCAGTGTCTCTGTATCTACACCATACAGCATCGCTGGTCTCACCATGTCTTGTATACCTTTCCTTACATTCATACTGATACTGTTGGGATCCAGTATTATGTGTCAATGCACAGTTCTTCACCAGAGAGCCTAATTAAGCAGCAGGATGGATTTCAGCTGGGTTGCAGTGCACATCTACAGTTCATCAAACCCCGTCAGACGGAGAATAAGAGGACCCAGTTGCCAGCCCTTTTGTCCCAGATTGTTGGTCTACTACTTATCCTTTCCTTGCAAGTCCCTTCATTCCAGAGGTCTACGGCTCATCTTTCCTCGTTACCAAGTCCAGAGAATTACGTCTCACCGGCTTCCCCGCAAGTTCCTGAGACTCCCATGATCCCTATCGTTCTCTGGCCCAGAGATCTACGCGTCGCCTTTCCGCGCGAATTCCTGAGAGTCCTGCGACCCCAGAAGCAACCTGGACCCAGCCCAGTCATCCATTTATCTTATAAATAACCCTCCCGCCGAAAAAAGAACGCAATACCTCAGTGTTCTTGTATTTGGGTCAGGAACTTCCTCAAAAGAACATGAAAAATATTCTTATCACACATTACCCCTGACACTTTTCTCCACCTGTTCCAACCTGCTTGACCTGTCTCTTCAACCTCACAAAATTTCTTTCTAGTGCTTCGTTAATCCTTCTCATTTGTTATTCTGTATTTTCCTTCCCTTCAGCCTTTACCATTCATACATATTTTAAGTGATGTCAATTGGAATACAGTTTCGTGATTTAATACATTTTTCATTTCAATTTTTTTTGTAAACATTTATAAGATAGTTTCTTGCTTATCTTTAAACATTTTTCAAACGTAAATCCACATAAAGGAGAAACAATTGTTTTTAGCTGTAGTTAGCGCATATGAATGGCCAAAAAATGATACGTCAACAACAGTTCATCAAGAAGTACGTTTATTCTTTTGATTATTTAAGTACTGATTCAATTACAAGTAGCACATTGTTTTTAGCGAGTAATTGGTTTTCGAAGAGTAATATGCTACATTACATGTGTGTCCATGTGGCCATGTGTTTAACTACTGAACATAAAAATGTAATTTGATCACAGAAATATATAATGCATTACACCAACTCTTGTGGACAAAAGGACTGAGATGGAGCGATCGTTTTGAATGATACGTCTCTGGCCTTGAGAAGTCTCTGCATATACTAGATAGATGTTGTAATATATATTTCATACATTTCTTTCCTAGCAGGATATATGCCTCTCTTTTTACGTGTTATAGTTAAAAAAAAATGTTTTTTAATTTTTATAGTCACCCTAATCAGAGTTTATCTAATGCAGACATTTTTTAGCAAAATGTTGAAGAAATTCCAAAGCCAATTTCAGACTGTCCCAAACAAACAAGCTCTGAACCCTGTAATGCATCTACAAATGGAAATGGCCTGGCATGACAATAAAGTGGGCAACAATGAATTGCTCATGTTCCTGAGGGTCGTCATTGTGTTGTCTGTAATACGAGTAGGGAATATGTTCAGGAGTCCTGCAAACACTGAATAATTTATCAGAATATGACTTATCTGCTTGGCCCCTGAGTTAATTATCTGGTATTTTATAGGTCCCCCGACAGCAGCTTGCAGCATCATCACGAACACAGTATCATTACAGTAACCTGGGTGATCCCTAGAGGCACATAATGGGCTCAAAGCCAGACAGATTGTGTGATATTAATGTTGTGGCAGAATCAACCATGGACTGGAACTTGGCTGTGCCGGAACACAACGTAAACGTGATAATCACATTATATTGTGGGCCGGATATAACACTGGTGGTGGGGGATTGACAGGGACAGTCCTAAATTCTCGACAGCAGTGCAGCTGCCGTGCCACACCAGGATGCTGCTGCAGAGGATGCTCTCCACCACACAGTGGTCGAAGCTGTGGACTGAGCTCCCTAGTCCAGCTCCCTGCAGCTTCCTGAGGAAGTAAAGGCGCCGGTAGGAAGTCGGGAAGTGTTGGTACTCCAGGTGAGGTCGTGTTTCGAGTTGTGATTTGAAGTGACAGAATGAATACATGTTTCTGAACCTGGGTGTTAATGAATCTGAAGACGGAGCTTTTTACATTTATATATTTATTTTTGGGAAAATTTGGAATCATCTTCTGTACAAGAAAACTGTTTAACCTCTCTGTTGTTTCAGTGTTTGCTTAGTGATATGGGGTTAGGAGATGAGCAAAATTTTTTTTTTTTAATTTCAATCAATTGAGATAATTCTTTTCTTTTAGATATTATCCCTGAAACCAAATACCAAATTCTTTGAAAATGTGTGTCACATGAAGCCACCATGAGTTTGGCAACCATTTGTGAGACCAAAATCATGCAGTGTTTAATATTCAAAAATAAATAAATAAAATTGTATCGGGTTTATGTAAGATTTCACATCCTTAATTCATTCATCCTGCACTCAGAGTGGCGGAGAGGTTGTTGAGTGAGAGGCGGGGTTCACCCTGGTCTGGTCGGCAGTCAATCGTAGGGCCACATATAAAGACACACAATCATTCACTCTCTCATTCTTATGTCTGGGCAATTAAGAGTCTCCAATTAACCCTCTGCATTTTTTTTGAATTATGGGACGAAACCGGTGAACCCAAATGAAACCCACGCAGACAGAAAATGCTAACTCCACACAGAAAGGCCCCCTGCTGGTATCGATCCAGGGACCTATCACATACATGAGACATCCTTTAATTTTCTTCTATTAAAAGAGTACGAATCCAAAAGTTAACACAGATATGGCCCTGCATCAAAATCATTGTTCTACTTTGTCATTCATTCCTAAATTCAAAAGAGATGCAGGAGAAAAAGAAGAGGAAGAAGAACTGATAAATCAACGGCCTGCTTTTCATTTAACTTCCATAGGGAGGAGCTATTGTGCTACCAGTATGCATGAACGTCTCTCCGGCAAAGAGAACTGAATTTAAGAGGCAACTTAATAGATGAATGAACAATTCGGAATAAAACTTTTCAGAGAATTACACTTACTTTTGCATCGTTCAATTTTGCCTGGAACCGTTGGCCTCACCGCTATGGGTCAGCTTCAGAGTTTTTTAATTGTCTGAAATGGCCAGTGAGAAGATTTCATTGAGCTTGTCACTGTTCAGGCCACTGGAAGGTGTTTACAATCTAGGATTGTGATTTGATTGTTCCAGTGAAACAATGAAATTCCTGAAGTCAAAGGCTGTGCGCACTTGCTTCCTCTGAGGCCGCTCCCGATGTGTTTGCTTTCATTAGTTCCTTCAAAGAGAACCTAAACCACCACCTTAATGCCTCTTTGAACTCCACATGCGCTTGAAAGAGTTCCGGGGTGGATGGATGGGGGGTGAGGGGTGGTGGTAAAGGGGCCTCTCGCATCAAAGTTTGTTTATTAGTTCAAAAATTACTCAGTATTCTCTTCATTGTTGGGCTGTTCTGCAATTTATATCACTGGGTGTTTGTACAGCAGGGGTAACTATTGTGAGGAAGGATATTTTGTCTGATTGAGCCACAGACGACATCTCTTCCCTGTAATGTCCGTAAGTCTTCACCGTAACTCAATCATAAAAAAAAAATAAAAAAATCAGACATTGCACACACCCAGGTTGCAAAGTTCTGTGCCAGACTCTGTGTGTGTTCACCATCTTCACACGACCAGGATGACTCACCACGCCCACTGATTCAAGTTCGCCAGGTCAGATCTATGCTGTTAAGACATCTAAGTGACCTGACCTTCTCTTTCCTTTCATTAACAGGCAAGTATCAGACCAGAAAAATCCGTCTTGCATTAATTCTTGCTTTGCATCTGAGATTCAAACAATATTTCAGGCACTGAATTTTTGGAATGTATCCTGACCAATGTCATTGTTTCATTGGTCAAACAACTCATATGAATGGCTGTCCTGTTGAAATATCAGTGTTTGTGTTTGCCTGTTACTCCTGATTCAGATTTGGTGCCGTATAGAAGAACTGTCAGGCTAAAGAAAAAAAGAAAAAATTATTAACACAAGTAACATATTGACTTACGACTGAAATGTATTGATATTTTTAAATAAATATTTTTTGTTGCAGCAGCAGCGTCATCACTGGTGTACATTTTGTGGATTTCTGTTAACTCAAATCTGTCAAAAAATTAAGACAGCACTGGTCGTCATGTCTTGACGAGCAATTCTAAACATTTATTTGATTTACATTGCACATTATATACTACTTCTGGGGAGAAGCAACCGCTGTTGGTTTTAAACTTTTAACAGTTATAATTATATTTTTACTTGGTAAGGCATCGTGAGCTATAGAACAAGACTAACAACATGGTTTCAAAAGAGATTAGTTTTTCACTAAAAGCACAGGGGAAATAACCTAGATGATGTACGAAATCTATTTGGAATGTGAATATTTAGCCTACATTTAATGACCTTGAACCTCTTTTAATTGACTGAAAAATGCACAGTTTGACATCAATTAGGGTCCCATGTCTTCAAAAGCAGTGCAGATGTAAAAAAAAAAAAAAAAACTACCAATGTGATGTGAGATCTCACATGTATCATATGAATCAGTGGAAAAAAAAAATTCCGATGACTCCTTTTTGGTTTGCAGGAAATTTGGAGCAGGATTTCCTCTGTGCTGTCATAAATGTCTTTGCAATAGCTACGCACCATCCCTCCACTTTATACATCCTCTTCGTTTTCTTTGTTATTATTTCCATCATAAGATGGAAAACCTTTGGGTCGGTTGAAATGCAGCAGCTTAACATGATCTTAGAAAATGAATGGTTGCCGAAATGCTCTCATTAATTCAATTCCTTCACACCCAATCAAAGTAATAGGATTTTTCTAGCGAAATTACATCATGCCCTGTAGTGTGCAGTGATGTGTGTGGGGAGAACAAGGGTCCAGTGTATTGGGGGTGTTCCACTGCTAATAGATGAATCAAGGAACTGTCTGTGCAATGGCTGCCCGTGCTAGGATTTTACCTCTGGCCTTGGTTCTCTCTCATACTTTCTCCTTTGGTTGTAACCAATTTATTCTTTTTAAAAATTACAATTAATGTGCATACGTACATTGATTTCAAGACAATTAAATATATTATGAATGCAGTTTTATGATGTTGTCTTACTTTCTGACCCATCCCTTAAACCTAATGTAGTTGCAAAATACCAGTTTTTCCAGTAAAAAATGTGGAAATCAGAAAAAAAACCTTTGATTTCAAGGAGGGGATCTGTCAAATTAGTTAATACTTTCCAACTTCTCTTTTTGCATAAATATGCAAAGAGCATGGTACAACAGATCATAGTGTGTGTGTCTTACATTCATTATTTTTTTCATGTTCTATCACTGATGTTCCTGTCATCTTGGGTGACCTCCATTCTGCATTTTCCCTGCACTGTGACGAGTAAAGGAGTATGCTATGTTATCTAGCTTACTTTATCTTATCTAATTTCCCTGCTGCAGAGCAATATACATGGCTGTGCATATGTAGGAGTGCAAGTGGAGGGGGTCAACTGAGGTAAAACACTTCTGTAGGCGGAGCAGTTCCTCACTCTCAGACACACAATATTGTAGTTTGAGCTACTCAAAAGCTCTACTTCCTTTGTCTCTGAAACTAGATCAGAGTGGGTTCAACTAATGGTTAAATAGGTTTGGTGAAGGACATGGTCTGCCGGGCCAGTGTGTGGGCTTGTGTTAAGAGGCAGTCGAGTATGTGCAGCGTGCGTGCCTGCACGCACACATTTTCTATTTCCAGTCTGTCGCAGTGAGACAGTGGTGAGAGAGTGGTGAGACTGAGCCACAGGGGCTTGTGAACTGTAATAGTCTGAATGTGAGGAGAAGTGTTTGGTAGCCTGGTAATCATCAGTGACTCAGGCAGAATGAGCTGCCATGCACGTCAGCCATGAAAGAAAGCCTGACAAGTGGGGAGCAAAAGAAATACAAAAAGATTTCTACGAAGTTGGTATTTTATATATATTTCAGCTAAAAATATCTGGAAACAAAATAATTTATTTTCCTTTTAATTTTGCTGATATTTAATATCATGAAAAGTGCTGAATTGAATTACATCATCATATGGATAATTAAGATAAATTATTTTAACCAGGATCCAGTCAGTGCAGCCGAGTGATGGATGAACTAGTGTTCAACAGCACCAAAACCCCCTTGGTGTAAATATATCGGTGAGAGCCTTGTATCTCTCTTTTTCCATCGGCCTGTTGAGTTTTGTTTTAGAGGTCACGAAAGTTCCCCTTTCACACTGAGCTCAAGCTTTGAAAGAACCGTCTCATCCAGGTAGACTCACTGAATCTGCAAGTCTCAGCTTTCCAGGTGTACTATTTATCTGATTCCAACAGTGGCTTGGGACAACAGAAAAACACACTGACATTGTTTTTGGAATGGTTGAAATATACCCATATAAGTGATCATAGTGAGTTGAAGTGGCATTTTCACTGCACACCTCCAGCAAGCTGTCATGATATGGTCAAAACTAATCAAGCTTTAGAACTTTGATATGCTTTTTACATTATGGATAACACTCCACTGTAACTTTAGAATTGCTGATGATCCTTCCACTCTCACGTTGCCCATTTTTCGAACTCCAGCTTGTTTCGCTTGGCTTTTTTGACATTTGAATTTTTTTCAGCTTTCATTGTAGTTTCTTGTCATTATTGTCAACTATTCTGCATCAGGCAGAAACTCAAACCTGTTGATCCTGTACTACGCAGAATGCCACAAACAAAGAAAGTAGGAAAGACAAAGGACAGACAAAAATGTGTGAAGCTAAGAGAAAGAGACAGGGGCAGACAAATGGAAAGACAGGACATATTAAATAAGAAGGCCATGCGACTGCACTAACATTGTCCTAAATGGGCATCAGCTGGTGCACAGGTCCTTCATGTTCTGTTTAAATAATAGATTGGTTGCCGAAAGCCAACAGCAACCTCAGGTTTCACTTCAGCTCAATTCCTTTCAGCCAACATCCTCAAGTGCCAACCTTTCCCTGGCACCAATACCTTCACCACTAAATATTTCTGCTGTTGGTGATTTTACGGGCCTGTGAAGTCAGTTTCCCATCCAATGGACTGCCTGCCTGTTGGTTTGTTCAGCAGTTCAAGTCAAGGAAAGAGCATACTGACACCCACACACCAGGTGAATACATTATTTGCTTTAGATATGTATAGTCTTAGACTTAGATGTAGTTTTAGTGTGAGTGTGTTAAGTTAATGATATGCATCATCATTTGACATGACAAGAGGAAATATTGCAATTGGAGCACATTTGACAACAGTAAAAGCAGGAAGTTCTGTGCAGAATATTAATTTTTATCTTGGAGTGGGAAATCTTAACCCATCCTCCTGTTATGTGTATTTCAGGGTTTTCAACTATAATCAAATAGAAGAAGGCCATGAACTAATAAAACAAGGCCATTGCACAATAGAGTATGGCCTTTTCATGATTGAAAACATGTGCCTCACGAACCAACTTTCCATGTTGCTATCTGG
Organism: Fistularia tabacaria; assembly: GCA_901007705.1. Lineage (NCBI taxonomy): Eukaryota > Metazoa > Chordata > Actinopteri > Syngnathiformes > Fistulariidae > Fistularia > Fistularia tabacaria. Next base: position 82,293 of record CAAKHD010016977.1, read on the forward strand.
TTTGATGCATAACATGTCAAACATCTTTGCCCTTTTAAATGTCAAATGGTGGCACGGGCAAATAAAATGTTGATGGCCCACTAATATGTCCTCGAGAACTATTGTGGCTTTGACGATGATTGTATTCAATTTTCATAATTGTGCAATGGATTTGACCACCTTATGTTTTTTGTTAGCTTTTGGGCTTTCTATAGCTCTAGTTTCCAAACCAAGCTTTAATAATAATAGAATTTACACAACTGCATTGTTAGATGTCATAAAGGTAAGAGCACATCCTGTATCTACTGCATGAATACTCTGCAGCGCTATTTGCAGAATCAAATGTTTCAGAGCAGGAAGTTGCTTGCCACTTGTTGGTGTGTTTTTGTTTTGAACCAGGAGAGATCTGTGGAGCTACAATGCAGAGGATGCTCAGCTTCATAGCATCATAACCAAGAAATCAGTCACGGAGTCTAACACAATCCAAAATTCAACCGAATTTTATTGTTCTCTACGTTTGCATTTTGACACAATGTAAATTACAAATAGGATCTTAGAAATCAGTTTGAAAAACTATTGATTTTGATAACATTTTTAATTAAACTTTATTTGCATTGAGTCTGCCTTATTTTATGTTGGTTAATTAATCTATATTTAGGAGATGGGAAAATGCTCCTATTGTGTTTTGTTAAAAAAAATTGACAAAATATATACCCTTGGGATTATTAAACTGATTCAATCTCATTGCTTTTCACTTTTCAGTATACAGGTATATGATACAAAGTGTAGCTGCTTTCATATGTTGACATTGCAGTCAATGAGACAAAGCAGTCAGTGTTTCCCTCTCAACTATATGTCATAACACCTGCATAATATAATATCCTGCATTTTCTCTGCATTGCATGAATGACACTGTTGAGTGAGGTTTGGGAAATGTTGTCATAGTGATACAATGACAACAGTTCATGTATATTTCAATGGACTAGAAAAAGAGCTATTTTGTTTTTTGTTTTGTGCAGATGCAAAAGCTTTAGTTGGCAAATCATAAAGTTTAATTCAGAATTTCCAAGTTTAGAGAACAAAGCAAAAATGAATAAAACCTTATCACAAAGCCAGTTATGTGTGTGTGTGTGTGTGTGTGTGTGTGTGTGTGTGTGTGTGTGTGTGTGTGTGTGTGTGTGTGTGTTGTGTCTTTATATCCATATCCATACATACAGTACATATTGGGTGCAAACCAGAACAGTTTTGGTTTACAATTTGTGCACATATTCGAACAAAGTCAAACTCATTTTTTTTAATAAAAATGAACATTTGTTTTGAGAGCAAATCTTAAAAAAACAAACAACTAAAAGTGTTCTCTTGCTTGCAATTCACGTGTTTTCTTTGTGTTTCGCAAATGCAAAACCCTCCTTCGAGGAGATGGGTGGGACAACATCTGGAGGAACTGGCGTGTGTCTGTTTGGCCGACAGGCACAGTGTTTTTATTTCTTTTATGCAATAAAATGCATCCCGTGAGTTTTGACTTAGGATTAAAACATGTCATTAAAAACCAACTCATGCAATAAATTTCGATTTTTACTTTGAAGCCAATTTTTTTGGCCCTGTATCACTGCCTATTTTTTGAGCGTACAAAACAGACATCAAAGTGAATCCAAGTGAAGGGTGTTTCACCCAAGCTATGGAGATATATTACTCATCACATTTTCACCACCCTGGATTGTTGCATGGCCTGTTATGGCAAAGTCATCTTGAAGTTCAAGCCGCACAAACACACTTGCTGGGTATGTAACAGCTCAACAGCAAGCAGACATGAATTTGACTGTTTAAAGATTCCCAATTGAATAAAAGATGGCTTAATGAGAAGAGAGTAGGGCTGCATGTCCTCTCTTTGTCTTCCTTCCACTGTTACCTCATTTGTCTCGGCCAGCAGAACCCAGAGATGGTCCAGTGAGTTTCAGAAAACACGGCGGCACTAAGCTAATGCCATGTGACGTTCTGTTTTTCTATTTTGCACGATTTTGCAGCCAGCAGTGGGAGTGACGTTTGCCTAATTGGACATAATGATGAGGAGGAATGGATGTGGGTCCCTTGTTTGTTTTGTATGGTGCCGACTTCTCTCCCTTCATGAGGGGCACATTTTAACTCTTTCATGAGACCTCATTGCTGTCAGCAGTTCTTACTGCAAGAGGAGCATGGTTTGAAAAATAGTGATGATGTTAAAAAGCCGCAACTTCTGAATCTGACAAGAGATTCCAACACACTCTTCTTCATTCCTTTTGAACTATGCTTGGAGGTTGGTCCAAGTAATTGTTTAGCGATATCCAAGGAGAACTCAAGTCTTTACATTGATGTCAGGCATACCAGGCAAGTTTCAAGCAATTCACAGCCCTGAAAGTTTGGGTTTTGAGACAAAAAAAAATCATGAATGGATTCTTTGTTGAGGACATATTTATTTTACCTCTTTCTTTTTTTCTATGATCAGTAGCAGCTCATACTCATCCATCTTCAAGCAGGTGGCAAACTGAACATCGTGTCTTGAAATGTAGCAATCAAACTACATAAAGGACATGGGGAAAGTATTAATTCTTTCAAGCTATGAGGTTCAAATGCAACTGAAAGCTGAAAGAAAAACAAGCCCTTTACCACAAGAAAAAGAACTGCAATACCTGTTGTAATAATATCAAGATATGTCAATCCATCATCTGCCACTTATCCTGCACTCAGGGTTGCCGGAGCTGATCCCAGCCGTCATCGGATCAGAGACGAGGTACACCCTAAACTGGTTGCCAGTCAATTGCAGGGCCACAGATGCAGACAAACAAACATTCACTCATTCAGGGAATTTTCTCCAGTTAACTTGCTGTGGGAGGAAACCGAAGAACCCGGAAGAAACCCATTCAGACATGGGCGTAGAACATGCAAACTTCACATAGAAAGGTCCCCTGTCATAGTAGAACCAGGGTCCTTCGTGCTGTGAGGCTGAAGCACTAACCACTGCGCCACTGTGCCGTCGTGCCGCCCTATATCAGATGTCATTTGTTTTTATTTTTAATTGCAATTATGTAATGTAATGAAAATAGAATGAGCAATTTCTCAACTGACAAAAAAAGGTGTGGACTGGAATAATGTGTCGGTGTACGAAGTGGACCAACACCTGTTTGTCTTGTGTTGGTATGCAAGTTATTTTAATCTCTAAGCAAATGGCCAGAAAGATTCTTTCGAAAACAGTTCTTTTGTCTTTTGTTTTGTATGTTCAACATTATTTGACTTGCTCTATTGTGTGTTTTACCAACTGGCCAATATATTTTTCCAAATCACTTTCACCTTTTTCTTCGCTTTGTTGACTATATCTATTTTGTTTCATGGCAGAACATGGATGGATGGATGGATTTTACTATGAAATGCAATACATGTAGAAAATTGCATACATGAAATCACAATTTTCATCAATGTTGAAGTAAAATCTAAATGAAATAATTTGTACTCTGTTGAATTGAGTGTGAAGCACCTACAAGTGACTTGGGTCACAATCATGTAACTGAGGTCTCTGAATGTTTTGCTGTCAAAGGGTTCTGCATCCTAAGGCAAGGAAAGTCAAACAGATTTCAATCCTCTGAGATATTTCTAGTTTTGTCTTCCTGCTTAACCTTTATACAAAGCAGTGTGTGAGATTGCTGACCTGTTGCATACTTTAAACTGACACTTGTGGGTCCTCTATAGAAATCCTCTTTCTAAACCCACATTGATGAATCTACTGAATCCATGACAATCTTATAAGACTAGGTTCACACAATAGAAAATCTTAATGTATTAACCAATAACTTTCAGCAGTGTATACACCAGGAGGAATCAAGAACAGCATGAGGTCATGGGAAAGTTTAAATCCGGCATTTACATTAACATCTAATTCTTCTTCTTCTTCTTTTTCTTTCGGCTTTTCCCTTCAGGGGTCACCACAGCGAATCAACCTTCTCCATCTAACCCTATTCTCTGTATCCTCATCTCTCACGCCAACGACCTTCATATCCTCTCTCACTACGTCCATAAATCTTCTCTTCGGTCTTCCTCTCGACGCCCTGCCTGGCATCTCCAATTCCAGCATCCATCTACCAACACAGTCCCTATCCCTCCTCTGTACATGACCGAACCATCTCAGTCTGGCTTCTCTGACCTTCTCTCCAAAACATCTAACATGTGCTGTCCCCCTGATGGACTAATTCCTGATCCTATCCATCCTCGTCATTCCCAAAGAGAACCTCAACATCTTCATCTCTGCTACCTCCAGCTCTGCCTCCTGTCTTTTTTTCAATGCCACTGTCTCCAAACCATGCAGTATCGCTGGTCTCACCACTGTTTTGTACACCTTCCCTTTCATTCTGGCTGATATTCTTCTACCACATAAAACCCCTGAAACTTTTCTCCACCCAGTCCAACCTACTTGAACCCTTTTCCACAGACTCCATTGCTCTGGACTGTTGACCCTAAGTACCTGAAATCCTCCAACTTCTTGATGTCCACTCCGTGTTGCCTCGCCATTCCACCTGGGTTCCTCTCATTCACACACATATATTCTGTCTTGCTGCGACTAACCTTCATTCCTCTCCTTTCCAGAGAATACCTCGATCTCTCAAGATTTTCCTCAACCTGATCCCTGCTCTCACTACAAATCACAATGCATGGTCCATGGAGATTCTTGTCTAACCTCATTTGTCAGCCTGTTCATCACCACTGCAAATAAGAAGGGGCTCAGAGCTGATCCCTGATAAAGTCTCACCTCCACCTTGAACTTCTCTGTTACACCTACAGCAAACTTCACCACTGTCTCACAACCAGCATACATGTCCTGGACCAGTCTAACATACTTCTCTGCTACTCCAGACTTCTTCATACAAAACAGGAGTTCTTCTCTCGACACCCTGTTGAGAGAGAGGATGTGAGAGGAACCTTCTCTCTCTAAGATCCTGTTGAATAATCTAGCCAGAAACTCTACTGCTGCCTCTCCTAGACACTTCCATACCTCCACAGGTATATCATCTGGACCAACTGCCTTTCCATTCTTCATCCTCTTCAATGCCCTCATCACTTCCCTTTTACTAATCTCTGCTACTTTGTGGTCTACAATAGTCAGGACTTCTACCCTTCCCTCTCTTTCATTTTCCTCATTCATCAGCTCCTCAAAGTACTCTTTCCATCTTCCCATCACTCCTCTAGCATCTGTGAATACAGTTCCCTCTCTATCCTTAATCACACAGACCTCCTGTACATCCTTTCCATCTCTATCTCTCTGTTTTGCCAACCTGTATAAATCAGTCTCTCCCTCCTTACTGTCCAACCAAGCATACTAGTCATTGTATGCCTTTTGTTTTACGTTTGGTACCTCTATCTTTACGTCACGCTGCATCTTCCTGCACTCCTGTCTGTTCTCTTCAGTCCCCTCAGTGTCCCACTTGTTCATTGCAAACCACTTTCTCAGGATACACTCCTCCACTTCCTCATTCCACCACCAGGTCTCCTGATCTACTTTCCTTCCAGTCAACACCCCAAGTAACTCTCCTACCTGTCTCCCTGATCACATTAGCTGAAGTTGTCCAGTCATCTGGAAGCTCTCCCTGACCACCAAGGGCCTTTCTCATCTCTTCCCTGAAAACTATACAACACTCCTCCCCCTTTCAGCTTCCACCACTTTGTCCTCTGCTCTGCCTTTGTCCTCTTGATCTTCCTTATCACCAGAGTCATCCTACAAACCACCATCCTATGCTGTCTGGCTACACTCTTACCTACCACTACTTTGCAGTCACTGATCGCTTTCAGATTACCTCATCTACACAAGATGTAGTCTACCTGCGTGCTCCTGCCTCTGCTCTTATAAGTTGCCCTATGTTCCTGTCTTTTCTGGAAACAAGTATTTACTACAGCCATTTCCATCCTTTATGCAAAGTCTACCAGCATCTGTCCCTCTACGTTCCTATCCTGGATACCAAACCTGCCCATCACTTCTTCATCACCTCTATTGCCTGCACCAACATGTCCATTGCAGTCTGCCCCAATAACCACTCTCTCATTTCTAGGGATATTCTGCATCAATTTATCTAACTCATTCCAGAACTTCTCCTTCTCCTCTAACTCACATTCTACCTGTGGGGCATTGCCACAAACAAGATCGAGCATCGCACCTGCAATTTCTATTTTCAGGCTCATAAGTCCATCTGACATTCTTTTCACCTCCAGAACATTCCTAACAAACTCCTCTTTCAAGATAATTCCTATTCCATTTATCTTCCTGTCAGTACCATGATAGTACAACTTAAAACCTGCTCCTAAGCCTCAAGCCTACCTTTCCACCTGGTCTTCTGGACACCCAATATATCCACCTTCCTTCTCTGCATCACATAAACCAAGTCTCTACCTTTTCCTGTCATTGTCCCAATATTCAAAGTCCCTACTCTCAGTCCCAGACTCTTGCCTTTCCTTTTCTCTCTCTGCTTCCAAACACGCCTTCCTCCTCTCCTTCTTTGACCTACAGCAGCCCAATTTCCACTGGTACCCTGTAGATTATTGGCACCAATGGCGGTCATTGTTAACCCGGGGCTCGAACGATCCGGTATGAAATTCTTAGGTTTGATTCTCATATTTGGTTTTGGCAAAAGTTTTACGCCAGTTGCCCATCCTGAGGCAACCCTCTGCATTTATCCGGGCTTGGGACCGGCTCAGGTAGACACTGGCCTGTGCCCCCAAGTCTGGGTCCAGGAGACATTGGCCTGTGCCGTTCTGAGGCTGCATTACATTAACATCTAATTTGGACAATTTTCTGTTACCATTCTATTTTCAAAGATTTCCTGTACTTTTCCCCTTATCTTTGATACATACCCCCCTTTCTGTACTTTTCCTCTTATATCTGAGACATACTCCCATTGATGCTCTCACGACCATTTAATCATCGCAAGGACCTGCGATGGACCCAGAGATAGGTACCCCCTGACACCGGTCTTGAAGATGGGTGCCGTTACACATTCCTTTCCTTACATGTATAACACCTCTTATGTAAGTGCAGTTTGTACTTCTCAATGTATCTGTTGTTCACTTTTCATATAAAGGGCGCTCATTATAACCAATAAATTGGAGTGCTTCTCGAGGAAAAGCAGACACAGTCTCTGTCTCTGTTTCTTTCCACTCCCCATAGCTACAAACCAACCTCTGATACGATAGGGCTCACCCACCATCGGCTAGGAGATCCAGACCCTGGCCTTGGACTGAGAGGATGAGGAGGTCCAACCGAGGTTCTCGGGCATCACTACAACTACCGCCTCCCAAGACTGTTCTTAATACTAATTTTTCATACTGCCCTCTTTTGTGAGTGCCTGTTTAATTACTGTGGGATTAAACACGTCTTGTTCTCCCCAAAGACACCTCGTGGGTGACTTGGTCCGCACAAACCTCTGATAGGCCTCACGTCCCATCAGGAACACAGTATTTGTGGGCCTTTCAGAGAAAGGAAAGGAGTGTGTCAGCGATTTAGCAGAAAGTAACAGCCTTTTCTGGCCTCCTGCCAGCTGCCCGGTCAACTGAGGTTCTGCATGGGCAATGGGCTAAGTGACAGAACCAGTTATATTGAATCAGGACCTTGTTGGATGTTAGTTTGCACAGAAAGACTGGAGAAAAATGGAAAGGGTAAGAATGGGAATTTGTCTTCCATGCTGTGATTCCTCCTGCTTGTGATCTAACCAGTTGATTCTGCTCGGTTTCTGTGGTTGTACTGAGGCATCACAGAGCCAGGAGCTCGAACAGAGCTCCAAGCCATTTCCTCTATGGGCTCCTTTATGGTGCTGCACCGGTGTAAGCAGGAATGACTCCACACAAATATCTGCTAATGACCAATACATGATTAACTGCTGTATGAAACCGACATGTGGCTGGATACAGTCATGGATTTAAAATAAGGAATGATAAACTTTATTTGTGTCATGACTTTCAAACAGAAAAATACCTTACCATTATCAGAAGCATTCTGATAAGAAGAAGCATCAATGGAAGTTTGAAATGAAACAAGTTAAAAGGGGAGAATAAAAGTGTCTGGAAGGTTGCTCCTTGAAGGTAAAGCACCTAGATACATTATTAGCTGTCTTTAAAATAAATCTAGGAAGATCATATAGTAATATCTCATCTGCAGAAAATATGTTACGCAGCTTTGGGGCTTGATTTAAAAAAAGGACAAAAAACCTGCTTCACCTATTCTCTTTGGGTTCCTTACAATAAACTGCCATTAAACCAGCAGCAGATGATTGCAGTGGCTGAGGGCAAACTCACAAGCAAAGTAGTAATGTTAAGGGCTTTGTGCGAAAGGATTAAGATTTTGAAATTAATTCTATACAATACAAGAGGCAAAGGGGTGAGCTGTTGAACCTGAGTCATGTGCTTGCTCCTCTTCCTGGTTCGCAGTAGAACTGCTGATTTAATGTCAGTCTTCCCAGTGCTGGTAATGCAATCTTTGAGTTTGCTTGAAATGACATCATGCCTTCAAGCTGAATACAGATTTTTAATGCATCCTTCTTCGTTCTTTGGTAAATGTTGTAGTGTAGATATGTTTCTAAGATTCCAAATCCTAAACATGACTATAGAGTAACACCAAGGTACGGAATCTCAGCTTAAATCAAGGAAATTAAATTTTTGAGGCTCTGACCCAGTATGTCATTTCTCCTTTTAGGGTCATCTACTACAATGTAAATTTGCTTCTTATTTAACCGCGGAAAATGTAAATCATCCACTAATTTATTTTAAAAGTACATTAGTAAAAGAGATTAGAGTTTTGATGTCCTTTGGTTCAGCATTGAGGTCATTTGCATAAGTACAGATTTTACTTTCTGATATCACCAAGAGGCATCAACATATGCATTTAATGCATATTTACAGGGAGAAGAAAAAAGTCCACAATGACACAGTGTATACATGATGCACTTAGATAAACTCCCTCTAGGATAATGTGGATAGCCTCATAAAGCACCCAGGGACAAACTCAAATTCCTTCAACAGGACATGAAATTGGATAAAATGGAGAGACCAAACAGACAGACATTATGATGATGGCAACACAACACTTACAAGAACAACAGTAATAACAATAATCCAACCATTTATTGAGTCTGAGTAATGAAATGAATAACAGGAACAAAAACAACTGAGGGGGGCCAGTGGCCAAGTTACAGCCAGTCGATGATTTGGACTTCTAGCCATGACATGGGTTTTTGTCAGCTGCTGTGCTTTATCTTTCAGTTTCACAACCTTTCAAGCAGTGAAAAGATCAAGATTGAGAAACAGTAAGTGAACACATTTGACTTGCCAACTCTCTCAGTGGCCCCAACACACTTTGAGATACTGTGCCACTCTGTTGTCTGTTGCCCTGGTGAGTTTGTTAGCTCTGTTCTAATATGTGCTTTTAAGCTTAACCGCACCTTCTTTGTTACTATGGTTGTATCTCATCATATGTTTCACAACATAACAATGCATTGACTTGCAACTTCTTACATATGCTTACATTAAAATAACAAATAAATAAAAAAAATGATAACAATAATGATTCATCCATTGTTATGTTCTGCACAGAACTACCATTACTTTTAACCGCTCTTGCATAAAATAAGGTTTCCATCTTTTTTTGCCCTTTTAATACAGCATTTTTTTTTGGTGGAAAGTAGTGAATATATCATATTTGTGATTTCAAATTCAAGACTTTTTTTCCAGTCATGGACTGCAGACCTTGTTTTGATTTTTTGCATATTTAGAACATGAATCATCATCGTATTGCTGGTTGGCTGATTAACTACCATTCTAAATGCAGGAGAAGATATGTGGTAAAAGTAAAATGAAAATTGAAACTTTTTCTTCCTGGTTTCTTTAGATTGCAGGTACAGTCAGTATACATTGTGCATCCCATTGTATCTGCTATGGATCATTAACCAGCACCAGGCAGTCTGGAGAGATCTCTTGCAGTTGTTCCACAAAGGAGGTTGTTTTTTGTTTTGTTTTTCCAAAATAAAAATGAAGCACAAAAGCTTTCTTTGTGTTTGTGAAATACGAGATTAGTAGACTTGGGAGTAATCAAACAATGAAACAATGCCCATGTGTTTCAACATGTTCATCAGTTCACCCTGAACTTTTTGTTCACTTACAGAAACTGATAAGAACAGGATTTTCAACAAGTACGAATCTTTGTTCTCAAATATCATAGTGTTTTGTGGAAAAAACAACACAATGAACCTAAGGTGTCCTCATTTCCTTGTTTTTTGTAGTCAACGTCCTCAGGACCAAGTTAAAAGACTTACTTTCATTTGAAAGTGAACAAAACACTGCCAGTAAAATTATTAAGCTCTAACCTAGAAATTGAGCAAGCAATTACTGAAGACATTGTAAAATAAATCAGAAAAGCTCTTAATATAAGAGAACTGAATCAATAGCTTTTTTAGAATATTGTGACAAACCTTAAATTAGCAAGCAGTGAAGTACAAATTAGTGAGATAAAATGACAACAAATAAATAAATCAATACACTACTTATATTTCATATCAATATTGAATTTCAGTGACAGGAACATTAGCTGTGCAGTGGCCGAAAAGGTCCTTGAAACTGGTCTCCAGAAAAAATGGTGTAACCCTGGAATTAATTAGATACTTATTCTTCCGAACTACTGATCGTCAACTGAGAGACCATCTGCAAAAAAAGGAACATTAATAAGCACCCTTAAAGAAACTAAATGAAGTGGCAATGTGATTTTTTTTCTAATTCCATATACTGTTGACTTCTACACAAAAATTCTCATCGAAAGAAAAGAGTTGTATTCTGCCAAGTTCAACTTAAGCCCTCTTATGTCATAAACCATGGCTTTCCCACAAGTCTTAGCAATCAAATCGGTTTCATAGGTGATGTGCATCCTCATGCTTTAAATCTTCCCCATTGAATGAAACTGTTATCCTAACAACAGCTCAATTGAAATACTTTGATAGCAGGCAAAAAGAGAGAGAGGGTAAATTAACAGTTGTGTCTCAAATGAGTCTCTTTTGCGTGGCTACAAAAAGCACATATGAAGTGAGGAGAAATTTCCGAACCTGTATTCCCTTCAGAATGCCTGAGAAATATTCCTGAGAGAGGAACACACTTTTAAGCAGCTGAAAAGTATTCAGATTTGGGCAGCTTTTGAAAGTCACAACAGAGGTTCAATTGTGTGGCACTCCCAAGAAGAGGGAAGGATTCAGTCAAAGAAAGCTTTTTGGAGTTTTCATCTCCTTTATATTGTAGACGAGACGGTGTGAAAGCATAAAACAAAGTCAGATGACGCCTTGGGCAGAGGTCAGTGGGTGAGGGGTTATCAGTAATCACCTTGCACAGCAGACTGTTAAATGTTAATGCAAGCTTCATCTAAAAATTCCTGTTTCATCTCATAAAAATTTTGTTTTGAAAATAAGGTAACAAGATTTAAACTTCATCGTCGCAGAGTATACAAAGATTATAGATTTTCATACTATGGGCTGATGTGAATTTATTTTAGTGGATATTATTGTTTCGTAGAATTTTTTTGTTTTGTGTGTGCTTGTTAATCATGACATTGCAGTTGTGGTCAGGCTATTTCATCAGTAGCCTGAACTCACAAAAAAGTGTAATGCATACCAAAGTGTTGTGGAACATGATCAGCACTTGAAAATGGGTCTTTATCTTAAAAAAAATCGTCGACACATTCTTTTTCATGTGGTGTCAGTCTTACATTTCATTTTGGCCTTGGAAACTCTTAAATGCTAATTGTACCACCAAAGTATAAACTTGCAGTGGCTGCAGTGGAATGCACTTTGCGAAGCCAAACCCAGCAGACTTGCGATTGGTCAATAGCCTGGATAGTTTATCAGTTTAACAGTAACAGATCATGAACTCTCAACTGGGAAAACAAATGTGTGTTTACATTTAGTCTCTCTAATCACACAGTTCAGATAAGCTCAGCAGAGTAGTAATCAAACAGATGTCCCAATTTTAGACATGATGCCATTGTTCAGCTGCAGCTCCTGTTTCACAGCCTGAAATAGGAACGGGGTTGGGGGCATGAAGGTGTTATATTTGCACATTTTATGTGTTTTTTTTGTGTAAAAAAAATTGCCCGGGTTCTGGTTCATGTACAGCCTACTGATGGACTTTGCAATTTAGTGAAGATTTTTTTAATAATTTCCCACACAGGAGGAAATTCAAACGCAGCAATTCCTTAAAAATCTCCCGCATCACCTATTTATACTCAAGATCTACAAATTTCCCCAGGTAGCAAGATGTAATCCTCGAGGAATGAGGGCTAAATCAAATGACCAGTGCTGCCTAGCGTTCCATCTATCGATAGGCTTGTAAATGTGAGGGGGTACTTGCTCTTCCTCCACCTATATGATGGGTAGCTCTCTTGTCATGTTACATTGGAATCAGTACTTTTGAAGCATAACTTATGGTTCATGATGCTCACTCAATTCCTCCCTTATGCAAGCAATCCGCAGTCTCTCCATATTGTTGCTTAATATATTGGGGCAGCGTGGCACAGGAGGTATAGCGATCGTCCTTGGAACCAACCTACCCTGGTTCAATTCCCCTTTCCCCGTGAGCAAGGCACTGAACCCCTGACTGCTGCCCTGGTAGACAGCAGCCAACTGCTCATGGTTCGTCCATGATGGGTCGAATGCATTTCCCCACGAGGGATTAATGAAGTAAACATTTACATTATACAAAATGGTGTTCTTGAAGGTGTCTGAAATAAAATGTACTATTATTATTATTACTAAAATGAAATATAGCTTACTGATCTTCACTCATTTACTCGCCAAAATGAGAGCATACATTGCCTTTTCATTCTCAGTGTTCCCAGTGAGAATTCCATTCTCTTCAAGCCGCATTACCTTCTAGTGGTGCTAGAATGACAATTCGGTCAGTGGGAAGGATTGTACTAGAATGCCATGATAGTTGGCTGCCAAGTCATTTAAAAACTAATGGATTCAGTTGCTTGATTGTTGTTGCAGTTGCCAGTAGATACTAAGCACTCATTCCTCACTGCCTGTCCAACCTCAAATGGACCTCCTAACAAGCCTTCCCGAACCTTTCAGCCCCACTGTGACAAAATTGCATTGTCAAGCATTTGACTTCTTGTAATCACCTTATTTACCCCTATGTATAGTCTCGCTATCCTTGGGTTGGTCGATTTGGGAATCACCAGATCCACTAAGACCCAGATTAAAATTTGGCCAATTTTTGTAGTCCAAGAGACAGTGTTCTTTTTAGCTTCGTTCCTTTTGTCTTACAGTACATTTCTTTGGATTTCATGTATCCATGGTTTTGTGACAATTACTCCCCTGGAGTAAAAGCTACCCTGTACAAACCCATTCAGAGAATGCACATATGTCAGTATATTAACAGTCAGAAATTACCATTACTTAACATGATATACTGCCACTCAAGTTCTTTCCAAGTGTTTGAAAAGATAAATGACAGGTCAACTGATGGCCTTTCCCCAACGTGTTCCCAAACACATAACTGATGAGTCAAGGGAAAACTTTCCACAAAGAGACCTTATCTATAACTCCTCACTGGTGACAGAAAACAAGGTCCACAAGAAGATCCTTGGTCCATGCCAAGAACTTTAAGTTAATCAGTTTCAGTGAGCCCCTTTTGTGTTACTTCTGGTCCAAGTTAAATCAAAACCCCAGAGAGGCCATCCTTGTTTTGAACCATAGGAAGATCCATCCATCCATCCATCCATCCATCCATCCATCCATCATCTGCCATTTATCCTGCACTCAGGGTCGCGGGCGAATCTGGAGCCTATCCCAGCTGTCATCGGGCGAGAGGAAGGATACACCCTTGACTGGTCGCCTGCCAATCGCAGGGCCACATATATGGACAAACAACCATTCACTCACTCAGTCATTCAGGCCAATTTTCCCAACTTTTTTTCAAATTAACCTGCAGCATATTTTTGGACTGCGGGAGGAAACCGAAGAAACCGGAGGAAACCCACGCAGACACGGAGACAACATGCAAACCACACACAGAAAGGCCTGCTAGTCGGAAATGGACCAGACTCCTTCGTGCCGTAAGGCCCAAGTGCTAACCACTGCGCCGCTGTGCCGTCCACCATGGGAAGATGTCCCATGATAAGAGCGATGAATACATATGCCATCTATCTCAAACCTCTGTTTAATGAAAGCAATATTTCATACTTTGCAATTTAACAATATTAATTCGCAAAAATATTTTTATCATAATTTTACATACTCTTTCAGAAAATGTGATATCTGAAATTTTTGGCATTCAAAGCACAGTAGAGACAGGAACAAACAGCACCACTGATGCAGTGTTGTGACCCCATGATGAAAGAGCACCTTTGATGCATTTGTGTTCTACAGAACCACAGCCCAAGTTATGCAGAAAAGTTTGGTTTTTTTTCTGAAACAACCCAAGACCAGGCTCTTGGGACCATTCCTATTGCACATGAATGTTTGGTGCACGGAAGAGCTTCATCAAAGATGTGTGTCAAACGGGGATTTCATAAAAGACATCCTGTCGTCGCATTTCCTCCCATACACTGAATTGCTTACATCATCTTAAATCAGAAGTACGAATGGTGAATTATTTTATTTATTAAGGTTAGTTTTGAATAAGGGACAATAATTATAAGTATGATACTGAAGTTGCTCCATAGAAAATATAAATATAAGGCTGAAACTTAGATGTAACTGTTTGCTAATTACAAGAAATATAATTTCAATGCCACATTACACTTACATGAAGCAATTAATATCCAATCAGGTTGTTTTAACACACATGATATCAAATTCAATTCGCAATTCGACTACCTTGCAAGATTGATATTTTTCCATGTAGAAGTATTATTTTTCACTATATTGTATACAGTGCATGTCATCGTGACTGCATCCATTTTCATGAATCTTATGCAGTATGATATTCTTGCTTGATAATGTAATAATAAATTTCACTTACATTGCAACAAAAGCTACCAGTGCTGTTCATGATGTCTAACTGCAATGTAAGCACAACCAAAGTAAACAAATATGACCTAATAATTCGTGACTTTCAGAGTTGTGGTCGTCAGCATTGAGATGTCATGCAGGTTTGTTGTCCTTATGCTAAGCAAAGTGATTTCCCTAGAAATATTCCAGTGTAATCCTTGACAGCCCAATTATTTGCTCAACACAGTGATGTGTTGATGTTATAACAATGTGGGCACAGTTTACACATCACGTTTGAGGGGTTTAGATACCTCCATCAAAATACCATTCATTGACCCTCTCTGCTTGTTATTTTTTTTATTTGACTTTTGCATTTGTCAGGTTTAATGTACGTTCTGCGGGTCATTCGTCAATCATGTTTATAAAGAAACATTTTCCAGGGTGGAAACCCTGACCTAATTTCGTTTTTTGTCATTGAAGATAGCATGATTATTTTGGGCACTCACCATTCCTTAGCATGAAACCCAAATACAAATTTGATCACAGCTGAGCACAAGACTTGGTAGGTGACTGAGTTAGAAAACATGAGGAAGAAAGGTGGCAAGTTATATGATGTCAATAGTTGGCACACCTCCTTGATTTCTTAGTGAGTGAGAGAAAATGCTAAACTCTCCTAGCATTCAAAATTGTTCCTCAGAACAGTATAAACAAGGCTGGGAAAGGACAGTGACTGATGAAGGTCATGTGCCCATGTAAAAGAAACTGCTAACCAATTCCTCTGCTCTCCTTGGTGTTTACAGTTGATTCAGGTGAAATCTGCCTTTCAGGTTCAGCTCCAGGTGCTGCTAGACAAAACAAGGATTCACAGGTGAAGGTTGACAAGGGAAGTTTGAAAATTTGCCAGAAAAGATAAAAAAACAAAAAAAAAAGTCACACATACGTATTAAAAATGAAAAACGTAGAAATTATTCACATTTGACAATAGTTCTTAAAAACTTTGCAAAGAACAAAAACAGTGGAAAGTCACATGAAAAAATTAGCAGGGTATTGATAAAAAGCCATCAAATCAACTATTTTCAAGTAGTCTGTTAAATCTGTTGAAATAAGTTAAAAGCATCAATAACTCATGTTAAAGTGACCAGAAAGAAACATTATGTATCAACAAATCATGAGCAAAAAGTCAATTAAAAATTAACAGGAAATGAACTGAAAAATTGGAAGGAATTACACAATTGATATTTGTAGCACAGGTGAGTTTATAAAATAGTTTTGATTTTTTTTTCAACATAAGACTTCCACCTTCGATGATCATGAGGGTCATGAGTCAGTGGCAATTTCTATTGGGGGTTGAGACCTGAAAACAGTGCCTCCCAACACTGACCACAAGAGAAATGCACCACAAAATGACACCACTGAGAAAACTTCCTCCTGTCAAAATCTTGGACTTGATTTTCTTCTCTTGGCTTCCTCAGTTTTGATGTACTGTGGGGAGTTACTGCATAAAACTTGCATGGATGGGGGCTGGTCTAAGTTGCGATGACTCACATAAATGGGAGAGTTGTTTCGCAGGAACTAGGTTAAAGGGGGTTGTTGTTTTAATAGGGGTGCCTTTTCTTACATTTTTGTGGGACACCTGAGACAAAAACAGTGTGCAAACTTTCTTTGTTCGCTCTATGAATTTAAATCCCATTTCACAAATTTATAGAATAATCTGAGTGTTAAAACATCAATTCTCACTATCTCAAGAAATGTCTTTTTCCCTCTGCTCAAATCTGTTTAAATTTTTTTTTAATTTCTATATTGCAGGTTCGTGTATTTTACCACTAACCTTCAGCAGAGGCCACTGCCGCGCTGCACTACTGCATAAAACTGGATTTTTCCAAACAATTTGAGACAAAAATCAAAACAAAAAACTTTGCAAAGATGATGAAAACGAGTTTCAATATGCAAAATGAAGACTTTTCACATTGTTTGTCCTGTCTTTGATTCTGGGTTGAAGCTATTTTTTCCCGTAGTTAGCAGTGAAAGTGTCACCTCCAGTCCAGCTTATCAACAAAATAATGAACTTGGTATCATTCACTTCACCAGCGTCAGCTGTCAGTCATTTCAGCCCAAATATAGCATTGGAATGACATCTGGAATTATTTTTTATCATTCTTATTCAAAAAATGGCAAACTGAAAAACAGACTAAACAAAAGTCAAAGGTTTGAGACTGAAAATATGATACACAGGAGAAAAAAATATTCAATTTAAAACAGAAAAGAGCTAGAAGATGTCATTGTTTACACCATTACGAATATGGCCATTAACAAAAATCCAAGAACTTCACTGGTCCAACACTAAAGAGACCAATAATTCAAAAAGTTCAGCACGTATTAGCATTTTAACAAGCAATAGTTTTTTGACTTGCAAAACACCATCCAATCGTCTACTCAAATTCTTAAGGTTGCATGATAATCTTTGTTGTGGAAAATTGCACGATTTTGAGTTCCACAAAGCAATTCCACTGAAGTTAATTTAGCTAGAATTAACCAGCTATTATAGGTATCATTCTATCTGTGTTTGCATGATATTTTCTCAACACATTGTATGATATCTGTCACTGATTAAAATCTTATCATAGTTTCAAGGGCTTTGGATTCGCGAGGATGCTGATATACTCCCCATGGAATAATACCAAGAATCATCATACGTCACAAAGTTTTTGAAACATTTCGAACAATTCAAACAGCTTTTCATGCGGAAGCTTTGTCCTAACAAAAATCTTAGTATCCTGCGTGTTTGATTTAGTGCACAATGCCATCCGTCTGAACATTCTCTCAGGTCTTTGTTTGGCAAAAATGTCTGTTATTGTTTTTTTTGGATTTTCAAAGGTTTGAAAACTTTAAAACCCAACATAAACAAACTGTTCCAGAATATGTCATTTCTTCCTGATGTCCCATTGCTGCTGTGGCTACCAAATGAATGGAAGAGCTCTTCCTCTTCTGCCACTGTGATTATTTTCCTACCATTTCAATATGCTTCGAACACCCCTCCAACACACACGCACACTCGGGTGTCGAGTGATAGTACCACCTCACCTCAAGTCATCCCAGATGAAAATAAACTCATGTGCAATTTTATTTTCTAATGGATAAAACAGGACATCGCCAAGATATCAGGACCTCAATAACGAATTGGTACGTGTGTGTGTGAGCCAGAATTCCTAATCTTGTTATCAGTCTATGAATTTGAAACAAATGGAACGACAATGGTTGACCATGCACTTGATGAGTGAGAATATTCACAGACACAAAAGCCAAACGGATGTGCCACCTGGTCCGCACTGAATAAATAAGACGTTTTTGCGACCATTTAAAAGTACATAAAAATAAAACCCGCTGGTTGCCCCTGCACCGATTCTTCACTGTGCAAACATGTGCACTCCCCTTTGGTCCCTTCCAATTATTTTCCTAATTTTTTTCACACGCATCCAGACCGGACATGTCCCCTCAATCCTGAACAAAAGGAAATACGCAGTTTTCATTCGAGAGATTTGTTTTTTCAAGCCTGGGGTAACAAACATCCCAGATCACAGCAGAGGGGGTGGAACGGAGGGCAAACATGTCCTATCAGTGAAAGGGGGAGTGATGATTAGATCACACTCGTGCCGATGTGAATAAATTCAGTGGACTTTGTAAAAAGTCTGACTCTTAAGGTGGAGCGTCCAAATCCTACTGGACAGCAGCAAAGTCAGAAGCCAATATAAGGATCACCCTTTAAAATCGGGTGATATTGTCAGCTGATTGAAGAGATTATCAATATATAGCCTTCTTTGAATTTGTAACCAAAAAGTTGAGTGACAAGTAATAAAAAAGGAAGTGATGCAAGTATATTTTCAATTTGCATGAGAGAAAGAGGTCTGCATCATATGCACACTCAAATGTATGCACAGTATCAGACAAGCAGTACAAAGTCACGCAGTCTCTTACACACATACAGTGAGAATGGCTTTTCGACATTCTCACAGTATTCGTCACAGAGATAGTATATATATACTTTTATTTATAAAGCAATTTTATGTCGGCGCATCTGCCAGGAAGCATCATGACGCAGTGCGATGCTCTACTATCTTAGTTCCCCCACAGGAAGTACTTTCGGTTCCGCATTATTAGGGAATAAAAAAATGAAATGTCTGAACTCGTTATCAATCGAATGAGCTGTAATACTTGGGAGTTCTGGATATTGCAAAAAATCACACACACACACATACCCATAAATATATATAAATGTATATACACACACTCATATATATGTATATATTTATATATTTACATTTGTCTTCAATTTTATAATGTAGCTTCCTTGACAGGTCTGAATTGAAAAAAAAAACCTTTTGCTTGTTCCACTTAGGTGTTGCCACAGTGAATCATATACCTCCAGCTACCCCTCTCCTCTCATGTTAGAAAAGAGGATGCAACTAACTTCATGTTCTCTTTCACCACATCCATAAATCTCCTCTTCAAATTCATTGAGGCCTCATGCCTGGCAGTTCCAAAATCAGCATCCTTCTGCCCAGATCTTCACGATCTCTCGTCTGTGCATGCCCAAGCTATAAGTCTAACTTGTGTTCTCCCGCTGATGGACTCATTCATGATCTGATCCATCTTCGCCACTAAAGCTGCTGTATCCAGCTCTGCCTCCTTTCTTTTCCTCACTGCCATTGTCTCTAAACCAGACAACATCGCTGGTCTCCCCACTGTCTTATACCCCTTTCCTTCCATCATATTTAAGCTTTTCCTAAAAAATGTTATAGGTAATCTTGTATTTATATGTACTAGTCTTATATTCATAGGTAGTTTCATCGGTTATCCTGTGATAGATTTAAGGCGATGCATGATAATCTTATCAATTGTATGATATACCCAGCAGTTCAACGTGCAAATGGATGTTAAATTCTATGTATACATTTTGTTTTATGATTTGATCACATACTTTTGATGATATCCATCCATCTTTATGCATGGTAATTCTCAACATAAGAACAAAATTAAGTATGCTGAACAGATATTTCATCAAGGATGTAAATACATGAACATTTAAACATTATATAATATGTTATATATTTTTTTTCAATTTATTTAAAAGTATTAAAAGTATTATTTTAAAAGTTATATTAAAAGTATTTATTTATTTAAAATACAGATTTCTGAATGATAATGGAAATATAGTGTTCTACAACAATGCTGTGGTAGATGTTGCGAGTATTTTTTTTCTTATCTCGATTTATATCATTTTATATATCATATTATATTGTTATATAAGACAGGTTATAATGTTGCTGTTGCATTACTGCAATGTAAAAAGAAAAGAACCCTAGACTACCACATCTATATGTGTTGAATATCAGTTCAAGTCCTATACAGATCGATACAAATGTGCCAGAGGGGAGAAAAAGGCCAAGGACTGTGATGCTACATTACCATATTTTTCTTAAATGATGAAACAGTTTCCCAGTCATTTTAAAAGAAAGAAAAAAATGTCCCCCCTCCGGCTTGACGTGAATTCCTGTCATTGGTTCTGCAGGAGGATGGGCTTGTGGTGGGGAGGGCCCCCGTGAGAGTTGCGTCAGCTTGAGCGAAATATAACCGTAACCGGGATCAACGCCACATAGGCTCACTTTCATACACGTCGTTTCCCACGTCCGTTAAAGAGACTTTAAAAAGCCGCGGACAGACACTCTAGACCCAGAGTCGCAAAACGACACAGAGGAGAAGGAAAAAAAAAAAAAAGAAAGAACTGCCGTGTAACACCGGAGCGGAATTTTGCATAAGAAATAAAGAACAAAAAGAAGAGAGAGAAGTTTTTCCACAGAGAGAAGAAGTTGGTGCGCGGGAGTTCAGCATCCGGATAAACAGCGCGGGACCGACGAGCACGAAGGAGGCTCGAGTTCATCAAAAGCGACAAACAAAGAAGCAGAAGAAGTTGCGTGTTCGTCCCGGAGCTGCCATGGAGTCTGGAAAGGTAAACAACTTCCCCGATTGTCTCGCGTTGAAAAAACAAACAAACAAACAAACAAACAAAAAAAAAACCCCGCGTGGGTTCCCCTTCCAGAAATCGAGTTCAACGAGTTCCTTTCTTATTTATTTATTTATTTATTTCATTTCCCCCGCTTCACCCCGCGAGGCTCTTCGCACGTGCGCATTACCGGAGCCCGAAGTCTCGCGGCTTTTTGTTCTTCTGGGGTCACTCACTGGGTCACTTTGATGCTCCTAAGAATTTTTTGTTTTTCATTTTTTATTTCATTTCACGCACTGAAATCACCAAGGTTTTAAAAATCGCACCCTCTGCTGGTAATTTCGCTTCGTCATTGTGACTGCCAAGTTTTTGTCTGACTTTGCGCCCTGTTTGCGTGTCATGTGTACTTTCCACTGTTTTGACTATGTCAATGTTGACCCTGGTTTTTATTTGCGGAGGTTTATCGTAGCCTCTTCACACCAAGTAATTTTTTTTCTAAGATAAACTTTTAGTCTAGAATCAGGGGTGTGCATTAAACTGATATGAATCGGTAAAAGTGTGTAGTTGGTTGGCAGGTTTGCAAAAGATGTTGCAAGTTTCATAATGGGATGAGTAAGGTGCCCCACATTATAAATATACACGCGTATGTTTATTTTATTAGTGCAATATTTTTTATTTGTCTACAGAATATAGAACATGTGTGACATCCCTAATGTGATACAGAAATGTCAACACATTTCATAGAAGTCGGTGAAAAAAGGTGGGTGAATCCCAAAAACTGGTCAAATAACGAGAGGCCTCATTTGTATATATAGGAAGGCCCCCTTTTAAATATTTTAAATTGTCTGTAGAGCATAATATCAATATTAATTTTGTTTATAAAATAGTAATCTTCCGCAAGAATCTTTTAGCAGCAACATGATACAAGAAGGGCAGCAGTCTTTCATTAAGTTTTCATATTGAAAACATCAGTGGCAAAGAGACCCATCCGAACTGTTGCAAGAGGAGTCTTGTCATTTACAAATGTTTCCGCGAATAATTTATGATTTAGTTGTTGCAGACAAACAGAAAATCTAAAACCATGAAGACAAGTATTGTTTGTCTTCTAAACATTAAGAAAATCCACTAGATCATATGTGTGTGTGTGTGTGTGTGTTTTTTCTTCATCTTACATAACTTCATAGCTGTGTCTCTGCTGCATCCAATCAAGCTGTAACCATTTTGAAAAGTGTGCAGAGAGGGGGTAAAAAAACCCCAGCCCCCAGACAAAGTCTTTTCTAGAAACTGCAAAGCCGGTTGCCTGAAAGTGAGTGACTTTATGTCTGAAATTACAGTGGGCCTGACACACACACACACACACACACACACACACACACACACACACACACACAAACACACTCTCAAACACGCACCCCCCCCTTCCCCTCAGCCGGTGAGAAAATGTTTACAGTGGTCTTTTAATTTTTCACGACCCCCTCAGCTGCTATGGACAAACTCAGTCTCTCTGGTCCCACTCGAACCTCGAACCAACAACCCCCACGGGAGGGGGGTTACACGACCCCTTATCCTTCCCAGGCACCCCCCTCCTCCTCTGGGCTGTGTGTGTACATGTACGTGTAAACAAAGAAGCTGAGCATTAGCATCCCGTGGTCTGGATTTTCATACCTGTCCAGCCACGTGGGAGGGAAATTTGGAGGCTTATGGGAGCACACAAATAATAACGAAAAACAAATGTGATAAAAAGTGGTTTGTCGTGACATTTCATTTCCTGCCTTGTGAGCAAATTCAGAGAAGAGCTTGATGTCGTTGTTTCCGTCCTATCCGATCAAGCAGGGTCTTTATCCACACATCCAACTCATGTTTTGCATAGATTGTGTCTATAGAAATTCACTGACATGATGAGATCATTCACATGCAATATTTTGTTTCTATTTAATCCCTTCACAAAGTGCACACATAGAAGTAATAATTAAAAAACAAAACTCTATTTACCAAACTACAGTTCACCTCATAGTTTTGCAGTTTCTAAATAATCTAAGTGTCTGATCATGAGCCACAGTGTCTATGGTTTGCTATAAAGCTTATAAGGTTGGCTCCTGTTTTGTTGTTTGTGTGTTTTGTTTTTTATGTTATTAATAAACCAGTAATATGTAGCATGCACTTTCATTGTTGTCCAGATATTGCATTACATTGAATATGAGCATTCAGGAAAAGTTACTTCACTCATCCAAAATAATATTTATAGTCACTTTTAACACTGAGACTTTCAAATGCGTATTAAACTGGATAAATAACTTACAGTATCTTGAAATACAATGCTTGATCTTGTTTGGGATAGTTTTTTTTCTCAAGGCATCCTGCTCTGTGGTTTCTGGCTGTTCTATTCTTGACATATTTGAGATGAACTTTTGAATTTATTTGATTAAAAAAAAATTAAAAAAAATGACGCATTCACATACACTGCCTCCATGAAGTGTAAAAAAAAAAAAAAAAAAAAAAAAAAAGAGGAGGCCCGTCG
>CAAKHD010016977.1:105782-128176 GCA_901007705.1 Fistularia tabacaria
TGTGGTTTTTGGGTGTTTTTTTTTTACATATTTTAAATGAACTTTTGAATTTATTTTATTAAAAAAAAAATAAAAAAAAAGACGCATTCACAAACACTGCCCCCATGAAGTGTAAAAAAAAAAAAAAAAAAAAAAAAAAAGAGGAGGCAGTCCTTATCTGCAGCCACCAGCAAGGTGCAGCTATCGTGTCTGCACATTTACTTTTTAACCTGGGTTGAACACTTTGCAGTTTAAAAACACTGAGTTGCTTTTGTTCTCCATTTTCTTTTCTTTTTTTTATAAAAATTTTTGATGGAATTAAACTTGTGTTAATGCACTGGGTTTTACTTGTTTACAGCTGCTGCAACAAGCTGCTTACTAAAGTCTGGCCCTCAGTCTTGATGCTGTTGCACTGTAAAAAGAGATCGTCCTGATAACTGAAACGGCAGATATAGTTATACATGACATTCTCAAGCAGATTTTACTTTTTTGCACTTCACTCACTTACTCATAATATGCCTCTGGCCCAGTTTCAGGTACCCAGTTGAGTACCACTGGGATGAAAGGAGTGATGTGTTGCTGAAGTAATTCCTCTTTAATATACCATGATTTGTGATGGTAAATCTCATAAAAACAAAAATGTTTGAGGACATTTCTGGTATCTGCCATTAAAAAAATGACTGTTTCAGATGTCATTGGTATTGCATGAGCCATTATGTAGTTATGGTCCACTTCAGTGTTCACATGTCAAACAATAAACAATAGAAAACGATCTTAATGCCGCTATTATGCAGCTGTATTGCAATGCATGCATTCCACAGCTGCTTCGTATTGAAGGATTTTATTTTGAAGAACACTTACTTACACATTCACTTCTGCTGTCTTCTGTCCCCTGACAACTGCAAACAAACTCTAATTGGGTCTTTTGGCATAAAGTGCCTCCAAAAATCTCCCTCCTTAAAGACTTGTCATCTCAGGTATCTTGCAAAATTATCTGCCTAGCATTGTACGGACATAATCCCCCTCCATCCTCTACCTCTTAGTGACCTGCAGACTCCTGGCCTCCTTACAATCGTACTGGAGTTTTTCTGCCATCTGCATGACTAGCTCCCTCCGCTGTGTCTCTTGGTGTGACTGTCAGTCATGTTCTAATGGGCCATAATGAGGCTTTGCCACACTGCACAAAAATTTGAGAATAAGAGACCTGGTAGGAGGTAGGGGTGAACTGAAACTAAGATGCAAGAGTCCACGTTTAATTGACTCTTGCAGCAACATGAATGGCTATGTGCATATCGTGCTCATCCCTGCTCATATGCGTGATAAAATAGTTCATGCGGGGATGGCCATTTCCCTTTTAGACATCATGAATATCTGCTGATCAGAGATGTTGCTGCTGTGCCTGACCCTTGAAATCAACTACTATTGTCTCACATTGACCGTCTGAGCTTCTCTTTAGCTTTCTTTAGTTGCATCACATGGTCTTAGCTAAACCTTTCCACCTCAATTATATTGCTTGATCAGTCAAACTATTATGGACATTTTTACATGAGGTGACTACGAGTTTTCCAGATATTCTCTTGTGTGCAGTTTTAACATTTAAGTATTCAGAACACACAAATCACTGCAATTGAGAAGCATACTTCTTAAAACATGTCCTTCTGGGCTCTGTCCTTTTTTATTCATCGTCAATATGAACCTGCGTAATTTTATATTTTTATGACAAGCATCTCTGTTCTTATTAATGATGGCTCTGCTTTGACTCATTTATCTCATGCAATAAAACCCTGCCTATTACCTTTATGATGAATAGAGCGTCTGCATTCGTATCGTTTTTTTAAATGAAGAAAAAACCAAACAAAAGAAAAGCTTTATGCATTTTTTTCCGCAATGAAGAATTACTTTTGTTTCTGCCACCATGCTGACATCATCGCAGTCAGAGTGCAGTCTCATGGAGACCAATGCTAGGAGGATGCAATTTCTTAATTATCCTAAATCATCTTGTCTTGACTGTTACATATCATGTTATACCAGGCCAATATTGACCAACCAGCTAACAAATTTTGATCTTATTCAGGTGTATCTGGAGTATTACAAAGGGGAGACCCTCTAAGACAACAATCCTTTTCAGTTGTGTTAACACCTCTATATCGCGGAAGGAGCTGATGCATTATTTTGTCATTTTCTACATTTTTTTCATTGAATGTTAATAACAACCAGGCTTTTTAGGAAGTGACGCCCAAAAGTTTCATATTGAATCATATTTACTTGCCCATCTGTGACAAGTTCTATTTTTATTGTTTCTTTCCTCCTCTAACATCATTGTACAGAGGAATTCCAATAAGATATAGTATGTCAGGAAAATACAAAGAATTGAAAGTGAGTTTTCAAAAGAATGATGGTCCCTGGAGCAAACTGGGTGGATATGAGCCGTGAGGATGCCCCCCAAGGGTCTAAACTGAGAATGGAGAAGTGCGTAAGAAAATCTGCATGGGACCTTTTGAGTCTTGCACACTCTAGTAATGAATCGCTGACTTGTTTTATTGGCCTGGCCTTGATCAGTGAAATAGTTAGAAATGAGTAAATTCTGGGTGGACACTGTGAGACAGTCTTACGACATCAATGTGAAGAGTCATGAAAAAAAGCCCAGATATGTGGGTTGAAAGCAACAGAATATAGTTCTCCCAGTCTCAGCTTTAGTGTTGAAGTATTTCTTTATCACACTTTTTGGGGTAACAACAAGGCTGGGACAAGATGAATAGATTCACATGCGAAAGGTTTTTCAACATTGTAACTTGTTACAATATTTGCTTAAATTTTGAAAGTCATCTACTTAAGTAAATGAACTTAATGTCATTTTTATTTGAATGCTAGTAAAAGGCTTCTGAATATATATTTGATATCATCCTTTGTTTTGTGTACAGTAAAATTATTTTGATTTGAAACAAAAATTTATGCTAACTAATAAGATTTGGATATTTTATTACCGCCAGTGGAAAAGAATCCTGTATTGTGTGATGCTTTCTGACATCTATCGTCTCAAAAGTTCACACAATTTTTCCTACAGCGTCATATTTGTAACATTTTACAGGGACTGACATCATCGTAGGCTTTAAGTCACTATTTCCTGGTTTCTATTTGAGCATTTAAAGAGTCCAAAAGTCTCACAGGTGCACAGTAACTGTGACTGTCAGGGGTCGAGAAGAGATGATTCATTATCACATTGGATGACTGTTGAATTTGATGAATTGACCTCATGGTTTAAGAGGTTTTAGATCTTGGTTCAAATATTTATATAGAAATGATGGTTCCTAAAGTAGCGCTTATTTCTCCTTCTTATTGAGTATTGAATAGGTTAGCCAGACCATCATGTTGAAAGAGGAAGCAGAAGTGAGTCACGCAGTGTAAATATTGTCTCTAGATTTTCCATTGCAGTCATTTATCAGGACTCTATCCTATCAAATTTACTTGATAAGAGGAAATGATCGAAGGCTGTATAATCAGTGATGTTTCTTACAGCCAACGATGTCTAGACAGATATTTCCTTACATTTAAATCTCGTGGTTTACTTTTTACATGAAAAGGGGGTGCCATTTGCACGGCTGTGCATATGGAACCTGTTACACAAAATGGTCACCGGGAAGAGAGAAGATTTTAAACCCATTGGACACCAGAAGCTGATTCATCATTCAAATATTTTCTTTTAATTTCACATCATTAAAATATAAGTATTTTGTTTTTGAAAAAAATCTCTGGAATTGCCCCGCCCTGTTGTCACATTCAGGTCGCCACGTATGGATTTAAGAGGGTGTGGAGTTACTGTTCTGGAATATAGTCAGCCTGCTTTGAAATTGTGTCTCAATAAAGCACGCCTTGTAAATTGGACAAAAAAAATGCTCAAAATGAATGTTGAGTCATCTGAATTGTCACCGAGATTGTATAATTGGGTGTAACTTTATTGTTAAAGGAAATATTAATTCCACAGACCTGCTTGAAAATGTTGCTTCATGAGTCATTTTGATTTGGCTTGGCCCTAAAGATATGTTATCAACTACTCAAACGAGAAGCCTCTGAATTCAGATGTTTTTTAGAAGGAGGCTTCAACTTCTCAAGAACACTTTTATGAAATGATTTCTATAATTTGGTTGAACATGGCATCCTCCGGAGTGAGCAGTTTGAGGCCAAAAGGGAGGTGTGTTTGTAAAAGGCAAATACTTTCTTCTTTTCTTTTTAGCCGTCACTGTCATTCAACTTTTTGAAGGCAGTTCTATTTAATGTCCAACAAATAGCATTTCTTCGAGTGGGTGGGACGTATTCTTAAGATAGTATTCCATGGAAGACAAGATTTGTTTGTTTTCCTGGGAAAGCAACTTTTTGCTTCCTGGAACCTTCTTCGGTTTCGATCAGCAGCAAAGTTTCCTCTGTTCTGGTCAGCCAACAGTGGCTCCTTTTAAGACCAAAATCATTCTGTTTACATCCCTATAGGCTGAGGAGTAAAAGCTGGACTCTAACTCTACATGCCTGTTAAAACACATACAGACGTTTTCTTGTACCTCTATTCCCTCTTCATGCAGAGACCAATTCCGACTATGTTCTAAAGTTATGCTACCCACACCATGACAAGCCCTGCTATTCTGAGGTAGCCTGCAGCACTTTTTTTTTTTCGCTTTTACTGAGAAACATACACAATCCTTTCAAATTGTTCTCCAACATTCCATTTTTAATGAAACTTTGAGGGGTTGGTTTTTTTATCACTTGCCTCCAAATCTAAAGAAAATGAAAGTGAATGAAAATCCAGCCCAAGGTTTTAATCTGTATTATCCTCCAAAGGGGTTATGTGTAGACTTAGGTGCCCCGAGGGGCATCAAATCTTGAACAAATATCATTCTACCCCCAACTAAGATGTTTTATTGTATTTTGCTCAACCCACTAGCCATGAATTGGAATGTTGATCTGAACCATAAAGGACAACAGGTTTCTGGAGGACAAGAGGGGCGATACGTCTACTGTGTTGTGTTCAGAAAGAGGCCAAAAAAATCCACCACTCAACACTTTCGCGTGATCAGTTGCATCCCACAAAACACACAAGACAATTGGATCCATCTAATACAACCAAGATTGAGCAGATGTTTTTCTAACTTGCTCAGGACAAACCCTGAAGCTTGGTGAAGTAGGTCAGGCTGTTTATTTGTTATTTTATGACCTAGTAGTGGTTCCAATATGCACGTCAAGAGTTTTTTGGAGGTCAGGAATGAATCTTGTATAACTCATGAAACAAGGGGGTTCACAATTCTATTTGCCAGAGTTTATTTTGTTCCGATAACTAGCAGGGGCCAGGTGTCTATCTAGCTGCTGCAGCACAGAGAAGACAAGGTTGTCTCTGTCTGTCTATCATCTTTTCTAAGTATGGAGAGGATTACATATTTTGTTCAATATGTCATGATTAGAAAGCCTATATACTGTGTATATAGTCTCAAGACTATATGCTTATAATGTTGAAGTACAATGTATAAATAAGTGAATTTTAAGCATTTGAACATCTATCAGGAAACAAACCTATCAGCGTCTGCTTTATATACAATGGCATAAACAATTTTATTTTTACGACAATGTAAATGGTTTTTAAACTGTAAATTTATTGCTCTGATAATACCGTTGTCTGGAAGAATCTGAAAACATTTGGTGATGTCTACAACAGAATTGAATCCCCCTGTGAAGGTGAGCTATTTTGTTTCCATAACACAAGGCAGCAATCTGGTGAGAGTAAATGTGGCAAAAAAAAAAAAGCGCAAAGTGAATTGTATGAACCTAAAATCAAAATATTCATCATCTGAAAGTGGTGGGATAAGGTTGTACATTTAATCTTTGTGCAATCAAACTCTTGTTTTGGAGTCTGAAGACAAAGTGCATAAACAGCTTGCGGCATCTTTCAAATTCTTCTGCTTCACATCCACATTGACCCAGGACTCGACAGAAGTACACATCGTAGAAGGAACAGTAGTCACTCTAATAGCTTACTGGAATTGGTAAATTGCTGAGGCTGTTATTTGCCTGTCTGAGAAAAGGAAATGAATGGGGACACAGTCAACTTGGCTTTATTAACTTCATGGTATGAGGAAAATCTTTTCTAATCTGCGGGGCTTTGCTGAAGCTCAAGCTTAAAGGTAACGGTTTAATAACGAGAAGAGTTTAAATGTGTCTCCAGACGTCAATTATGACTTGCTCAAAGCAGGTTCATCCAGGGTAGATATTTTGATGATTGTGAAAACCATATTCCTGGAACAGATACATGATACTTTCAAACATTTCTGCATTATGTATGAAATAGCCAACATAATGGTCATCTCTATTGCTCTCCTCAGATAGTAATATGTCACCCAATGTAATGATGACTTTCTGGTGGACAGTAAACAAACATATCATCAATCAGCTGCTTTGAGTAAAGCAGAGCTGATGACCCGCCTGTTTGCTGTCGCACATGAGTCTTGAGTTGTGTTGCAGAGTGTTATTGTGGTATGGTAAACTTTGGGGGGAGGATTCTACGTGTGGCATGGCGACTCATTGGTTGGCGCAACCACCTCACAGCTTTTCTGACTTGCGGGCTTTCTCTACGTGCAGTTTGCATGTTCTCTTGGTTTTCTCCAAGTTCTCCAGTTTCCTCCTATAGTCCTAAAACATGCAGGAGATTAAATTTGAGACCTCTTGCCCCACTGCGTCCGTGACAACAGGCTGGGTGGAATAGTTAATGAATTGATTCCTTGGTTCATTGTGTCCTACTCTTCTTTCTTAATGTTTGTGCAGCACTTTGATTGACAGCACTTTGTAATTAATTATCATTATTATTGGTAGTAATTCTTCTCGAAGTTTAATTCGAAGTTGATTCTTCTCAGGTACAATAGGCGCCTCCCTACCTTTTGCATGCGTTCTGTTTTTGCATGGTTTGCAGACCTGTCTTACATAAAATTCTACTTCTGGTTCAGAACATGGCCGTGAAAATAAATTTATTGTCGCCACGTACATCTGCTCTGTTTGGTTGTTGTGTAAACCTCAATTACAAATAATAATTTAAAAAAAAAAAACAATTGTGGGGATGAAGTTACTTATCTCTCCTCTTCAACTTTTGGATTCCCTGTATCTGCACTGCAGGAGCTCATTTGAGCTCAGTGTTTACAGAAACTTGAAGTAAACAGCGCAAACAAAATCCAATTTTAAAGTTACGTGGTCTTCATCTTCACATGAACTCCTTCACTCCTCACATATTCTTAACCAGAGAAAACCAGCTTTCTCATTTTTGCTCCGAATTAAAGGACCTTTATTCAAACAAAACAAACTGGAGACCTCTTAAATGTGGGCCCTGTTTTTAACCTCAAAAAGTATCGAAAAATCTAAATCATGACCCGGAGTGTGAATGTGCAGAGTCGTGCTGTATATCTATAGTGACAAAGCAAAAATTTGCAGACCGCCACATGGAAGGCTACTTTATTTTGAAAATATTTTGAATAAGTGTTATGATTTATATATGTAAAGCAAAAACGTCTTTTCGCTAACACTTCTCCCTCTCTCTTTTCCTTTGCAGCAAGTAACGTTCCTGTTAATAATGAGCGTAGGAACTGCTGTGATCGGGTCGCTGCAGTTTGGCTACAACACGGGAGTCATCAATGCCCCTCAGAAGGTGAGACATGTCCCCTCATGCATTGTTGAAACAGTGCCTTCAACAAAACTCAGAAATGGCAACATCGAATCGATACATGTTGGAGATCGCTTGTGAGATTTGTTCTCTTGTTTACTCCAAAGGAGGATAAGCAGGTGGGTCGAGAGTCCTGGTAATAATAGCAGCCTTATCATGTCCAAGGAAAACATTATGACTGAGTTTAAATGATATTTGGGTAAAATAGTGTGTCCATGCCCCAAAATGGATCTCTGTGGAGTTATCCCAGACTTAGGAAAGTAGACAGGGTTTTTGGGAGGAAATTAAATCAATAGGGAAGGTAATTATCCCTCCCTATAGCAATGTAAGGTGGTATTAACAAATATATTTTCATGCCCATAGCAGAGTTAACCCATAATCAAATTTATTAACAGAGAGGTACACCAAAGAAGCCAATTTCCTGGGGAATTTCAGCATTGCATGTAAACAGCTGCTGTCTGCCTGGTTGTCATTGGTCTCAACCCTCCCCCTGCCCCTTCCCGGAGGGCTACACAGCTGTCTCTGCTCAGGCCGCAAAGGTGTCACCAGACAGGTCACAGCTTGGCTTCCTCCTCTTATTTACCTTTGGCCGCCTCAGTTTGACAGTCAGAGGGAGATGCAGCTGATTCCTCCCTATCAGGACGGACCAATTTTCATTTGCACCATCAACACAGCATCAGAATAGTCCTGGTAATGGCGGACGCTTTGAAAGTTGGAATGCCACATTTTGTTTTTTCTTGAAAGATGCGAGGGGCAGTTCACTGGAAACAACTTGAAGTTGGCAACATAGTGAATTAACAATCGGATGCAGTTGTTTTTCTGTTGACCGGTCGGTGGGTTACTCCTCACGGCTTTAAATCTGACCGCACACACTGAAACGCGTTGAGTCTGTGTTTCATAACAGTTAATCCACTTTGCTGTGTCCAAAACACTGGAGTTGTGAGTGTGAGGGGAGCTCAACCCTGCCATCAAAACACCACGTTTTCTGCCTCATGGAGCTCAGCCCAGGGAACCAGAGGGGCTTCTGACTGAGCAGCTGAGTGACTGAGGGGCCATAGTTTGAGGGGGTAACGGAGGTAGGGGGATGAATATGTGGTTTGTTACACACCAGGCAAGCATTAACATGCCCCCATACTATTTTTCCCTTTGTGTTCCTCTCCCTCTCACACACACAGGGATCTAAGCAGTGTCACGTGGAGCTCAGTAATAAGCTCGCATAAAAATGTTACTTAACACAGGCTTGAATAATCCTTTATTAGTGACCAATTAGAGGGATATAATTTTACCAACTCAAGTTCTGCAAAGCAACAACACTTGAGATTATTGCCAGCACTTAACCTCATCTGTAGTCCGACTTGTGGTACAGATGCCCGTGATTTTGGTTCTACCCCCTTTAGGGTGGCAGAGTAGAAATGCTCTTTAAGTCAACTGGCTGTCTTGTCTTCCTCTTGCTCGACTGAAAGTACCCTTATCATCCAGCCAAGGAGGTTATATAATAGCTCCAGTTTGTTTCTGTGTCTGTGAGGAGGACGACGCAGAATACCCAAATATGGAGGAAGGTTGAGGGGAGGAATGAACCCATTACATTTTTGGGCAGATCTGTTTTAAAAATAAAAAAACAAAAACAAGTGGAGACTCTGGATGTAGCCGGATCTAGTTTGTTAATCGTGCAACAGTTCTCAGGTTGTTCACGCTACGTCAAGGAGATTTTCCCAGTTCTTCTTTACCTCTGCCAAGATATTTCTGTGATTGGGTTTTGTCCCTCTCTACCCTGCAGGAAGAGCACTGGACTTTCAAGCTATTAGACATGGTGGTGGGTCGTGTCATTACTCCTCACATGATGCACAAAAAAACTTACCCATAAGGCCACGGCCAGTGGAAACATTTTTTTAAGTATCAAATCCCCTCGGGAATTTATGATTTTCACTATCTATTATGACTGGATTAATTTGGGCCTTGAGCATTTTGGAAGTCTGGAAGAAATGCACTACTGATAATTTTAAAAGTTACTAATCTCATCATCATCACAAAGTAAGTTGAGGCAAGATTTGACTACATTACTTTGCCCTGTCCAATCATATCATATTTTCCTATTCGGATTCATGTATACGGTGCAATAATAAACTAGGAAACTTAAAAAAAACCCAATAGGTAGTAGGTTTAAAGAAGTCATTGGTTTTATATTCAACACACTGTCTGGTCGGTTTTACACACCACAGTTTGCTATCTATATTTTGTTCAGGTCTTGGAACCAGGGCCATTCCTATTGTTTTGTCAAAATGCACAGTGTACACTTATTGTGATGACTTAACTTGTAAAAAAAAAAACAACCCAACATTATAGAAAGGGTGAACAGGCTAGAAAATGTAATCAGATTAAGGTCAGAGGCAGAGGACAGCTGATGACAAACTTGTCACAATCAGCAAGGTCTTGTGAGTGTAAATTGATAGTGGATATAAGTGCGTCGCTCCAACCCCGGTCGGAAAGTTGCTCCACATACCTTCACTGAGCTCTTGTACATTAAGAGCTCTGAGACTCTGTGTTCCTAAATAAAAGTTACTCTATCTGCGAGGCACATGATGAGGTGGTACTGGTGGCGTTGGGACGCATACTGGTGAAGTCACAGAAAGAGTGGTGACCTTTTTTTTTTTTTTTTTTTTTTGGATCATGTGAGATGTCATGTCGCAAGCATACATACAGGGTTTGTGTGCTTGCCTAGGTGTGTTTGTAAATAGACAGGGGAGGGAGGGGGGAGGGAAGGAAACCCGACACCAGGACATTGGCTGGCGGACTTCCTGCTGGCCAGGAACCAGCAATGCTGCCATCAGCTGGCCGCTCAGATGTTAGTTTATGTGTGGCGTACATGATTAGCCCTTTTTACCTCAATTTCGTCAAAGCACTTTTTAAAAGATCGGTCAGGATGAGTTAAGTAGCAATAATGGCAATTTTACAGGAAAAACAGGAGAAATAAAATGCTTGATTAAACTCCTGTTTGTATGTTTACTGACTGAAGCAGGAATGAGACACTGCAAAACTGAACGACTACAGCGAATTAAGTGAGAAATATCTGAAGAGTTTGTTGTCAAATCTTGTTGTTGCAACTGGACCTCTCATCCAAGAGACTTATTCAGTTCCTCAAGACAGTGGGAATTTTCCAGTATGTGACGTCTATCCTGTTGAATAATGCATTCCAAACCAGGCTCCGCGACTCCTGCCTGAGCCTCAGCCCAAGTAATCTAACGGGTTTATTTTGTTTTACGCAATCTACACGTTAGCTGTGCAGTTGCATATTGAGATTCTAACTTTAACTGGAGTTCTTACCTGTGTTCCTCAAATGACACACAGACACATTGATACCATCAACCTTGTTTCTGCAAAGGAACCAGATCAGTAACATAACTCAGCTTGGACTGATGCCCAACCCCAACAACAATCACAACCAGAGCAGTGATATACATATTTTAGCTGTGCAAAATTAAACCGCCATCGAAAATCCTGCATCCCTCTCTTTCTGAAATTTATGTTTTTTTTTCCCCATATTATTTCCTGTTATTTGGTTGTATCTCTCTTTGAATAATAACAATTTGGATGAATGAAAATCACATCCTGTTACTGTCCTCTGAGTACATATACTATACTAAAATTGTTGTCTTCTCATTTCAAAAATGAAATCTGGTCAGATAATCGAATGTAATAAAACATTGCTTTTTTTGGGAGGCAGATTATCCAGAAGTTCATCAATGAGACGTGGTTACAGCGCTACCAAGAGCCAATCACCGAAAACTCCCTCACTGCCATCTGGTCCATCGCCGTCTCCATCTTCTCCGTTGGAGGCATCTTTGGCTCCTTCTCTGTCGGACTCTTTGTGAACCGCTTCGGAAGGTAAACGGCCGCTGTTAAAGCAGCACGTGTCTGGAGCTTAAGAGAAATGGAGCGCGGAGGATCCATTTTCTCCGTATAAGGTGTGAAAATGAAGCGATACACGCTGAGAATGTTCGAAACCTTTTATCTCATTTGATGTTTATAGTGTGCTTTTTCAAAGTGCAATGTCTGGCTCATCACAAGTCACAGGTTTAAAGAATGTAAACTCGGACTCAATGTAATGTGGGGTGAGGGCATGCTGTGGATTTTGAGTGAGGATGCTAGACAAGTATTCATCCACCCTTTTAATAATTTTAAGTTATTATACCTTATCTTGTTGCAAATCCCCCAACGCAAAGAAAATCTCAAGAAAATCAAAATGACAATCATGGCAGAAAAGAATGTATGAGACTCCGGTTGTCATTGAGAACTGTATCAGATATATATATATATATATATCTGTATATATATCTATATATACAGATATATATATCTGTATATATATATATATACAGATATATATATGACAGTCTATTCAGAATAATTACAAACTGGTTAAGTTTTATCAATAGCCCTTGAAGAAAAATACATACCTCGGAATCTGCTAGTTATCGGAATGTACATGGTATACATAGTATTCCATCCTGTGTTTAACATCACATTTAAATGGCCCTTTAAATGTCATTTTGGAAAAATGTCATTCTGTTGTAATTTCATGATCAAATTTCAGTCAGTTATGAACCAATAAAGGATATTTTCTGCCGAGTTCTTAAATGTTATAATTTCTTGATATGCAATTTTATGTGTTTGGGGTAATTCAAGTTATTTTATGCTAACAAGGTATGCAATCTTGTGTGGCTTTTTTGGTGTTTAGTTGTTTTGCTCCTTTTCAGATATTAAGTAATATTACCTCTAATATTTCAAAGGGTGACTGATTACTTTCATTGCATTTTTCTTGAGATTTTTAACTCAATTTAAGAATTAACTGCTGACTTAATTTACTGAGGGGAATAATGCATGTCAGTAGTCAGGATGCAGTGTATTAAAACAATCCATCATACAATATCATATGCACCTCTGTACATTTAAAGTTACCAGTAAGCATCTAACTTCTTCAATTTTGTCTACAGGAGGAACTCCATGCTAATGGCGAATGTGCTGGCCTTCATTGCTGCAACGCTAATGGGCTTTTCTAAGTTGGCAAGCTCATGGGAAATGCTCATTATCGGTCGCTTAGTGGTGGGCTTCTACTCCGGGCTCTCGACGGGTTTCGTGCCCATGTATGTGGGCGAAGTGTCTCCAACATCCCTCCGAGGAGCCCTGGGGACCCTCCACCAGTTGGGCATTGTCGTGGGCATTCTCATTGCACAGGTCAGCGGATGAAAATTGTGCTTTCATTCGAGTCACAGTTGTCTTAAACACTAATTTCACAATTTCATTGAATCGTTGCAATTTCAAAGTAAAAAATATCATACAATTCTAAAACCACCTCTTGGGGGAAAAAAAGGGGTGAGCACAGGCTGAAAAACCGATGAAATGCAGAATCTGATCTTTGAAAGTTAGATAAATCAGAGGCTTAGAAATTAGAAACTAAATCACGAGAGATTAAAACAAGAAAAGAAAAAGAAACTAGAAAATTGCTGAAAGGCGGCATTTATTGTGCCTGATTTGATTTAAGTTGAATATTTCAGATTGCCCAGCGGTTGGACAGTGATTGTGGATGTTAGGACATGAAGTAAATTGGTGTGAGAGAAGAGGATACAGAGAATAGGGTGAGATGGAGGAGGTTGATTCGCTGTGGCGAACCCAAAAAGGAAAAGCCGAAAGGAAAAGCGGAAAATAACAAAAGACAAACCGTTCAGTTATTTATGTAGAGTGAGAGAAAATGACATAACTGAATAAACTACAATCTGAATAAGCTGGGGTGTTCCATATTTGTCTGGGTTGCTTCCAGGTGTTTGGACTAGAGCCCATCATGGGTAACGTCGATCTATGGCCGCTCCTCCTTAGCTTCATCTTCGTCCCTGCCGTGCTACAGTGTATCCTGCTGCCTCTCTGTCCGGAGAGCCCGCGCTTCCTGCTCATCAACAGGAACGAAGAGAACAAGGCAAAGAGCGGTAGGTTCTTTCTTATGACTGAAATGGAATGAAAATAAAAATTCATTCACTTGTATCACTGCATGAGGTCTGAAGGTCTTAGACTGATAAAAAAATAATATTCTATTATATCAAGATTTTAAATTTTTCATTATTATGTACAGTCTGGAAACATGTTTCCCTGTACAATAAAATTCTTACTTCTCCGTCCACAGTGCATCCAGATAAGTGTAATTGATAAATAATAACCATAAACTTTCCATAGTCACCTGATGTAACAGTGCAGGTGAGTGACAATACTGCAAGGGAATGTAAACATACGCAGAAATATAAACTGTATCAGAGATGTAGACATTGTTGGAAGTGTGCAAATTTAAGTTGAGTGCAGCTTTGAGTGGGCAATACAGAATATTATTAGATTATATCATATAATGTTAACATTCATTGTTGTTTTAGTTATTGCTGTCAACAGGAAGATGTTTTAGAATGCAAAGTTTTTTTTTCAAAGATTTCAAATTTAATGTCCATTCATACTTATTTTCTTTTTGTTACCCTCACAGGGAAAGTAATGTATGACTTACATTTTAAATTTGGCTGATTTAAAGATTATTATGGGTAATTTTTGAGGGAGATTTCTATTTCATGATCAAGTTGATTTAATAATTCATTTTGTTTTGTGATTTCTTGCTCATCCAGCAGGGATCTCTTGCACCTTACTTTGACCACCAGGATATCATGCAAAAGTAAAGACAAAAGCCAGCTGTCGAAAATTACTAACAGATGAAAATGTATTTTCTGAAAAACCTCCCACACAGGAGGATTTGATTTTCCGTAGTGTTAAGATAAAAGATGAAAGAAGGAATTTTAAGTGTTCCAATAGTTTCAGTTGTCCAGATTAATTAACAGTGTAGTCTGAAGTCACTTAAAACAGCAGTAGAAATGTGAGTATTATATTTGCAAAATAAAGTAAGGAGGAAAGAGGCTGTGCATGGTTTCCTGCCTTGTCACAAGGGTAGCATGTTGTTTGCTTCTTGGAAAGCCCCGATGAGTGTTTTTACGGAAATTAACTTGCAAAACGACATTTTGAGATTTGATTCACTTCTTTGCTTCAACTCAGGCTCTTGACTCTGAGTCACCTTAGTAAACCAAATGAAAAAACTTCTCATGCTAATGATTCATCCTCTGCACCCGGCAGTGCTGAAGAAGCTGCGGGGCACGACGGACGTGAGTGTGGACATGCAGGAAATGAAGGAAGAGAGCAGGCAGATGATGAGGGAGAAGAAAGTGACCATCCCGGAGCTCTTCCGCTCACCCCTCTACCGCCAGCCTCTGTTGATCGCCGTCATCCTGCAGCTGTCCCAGCAGCTGTCAGGAATCAATGCTGTGAGTCCCCATGTAGCAGAGAGTCATTAGAAAAAACATAACTACAAACATTTCTTTGACTTACCTCTGAGTCCTGACCCACTTAAAATGCTTTTATATTCCAGGTCATATTTTTAGCACTCCTTCTTGCCTGTGGTGTGATCTGCACACAAACCCATGATCTGATATTATCTTTATAAATATCAGGTGATCTTTTGTCCAAACTGATAGTGATTGCTTCCAAATTTTCAGTTAACAATAATATTAATAGATTTCATTTGGGGTTTAACAGAAACACAAAAAATAAAAATAAAAAACATAAAAGTGACAGAGTTAAAAGTTAAAAAATAAGTAATCAAAATTACAAAAAAATAGTTAATTGTGATTATTCGAGTAACTTGATTATTTTCGACTAAATCAGATGTAATAAAGTGACATGAAACACTTTTGGTTGTCATCCAGATCCATAAACGTATGCTGAAGCGTCACGTAATTCAAGGGACATCAATGGCGCCCCCTGGCGGTCAAAGTATAATTGACCTGATATCGTAATGTTTCACAAGTAGCAGTAACAATTTTGTTTGGCTGTTTGAAAGGCATGGCTGAATTTGATTTTCTCCTAACGTAGCTATCTCCCTACATGTACCTTTTAGGTGTTTTACTACTCCACCGATATTTTTGAGAAGGCTGGAGTGGCGCAGCCTGTCTACGCCACCATCGGAGCCGGTGTGGTAAACACAGCATTCACAGTGGTGTCGGTGAGTGTCGCAGCAGTCATTACATTTGTTTCTGAGACTCGAATTGCTAGCGAATGAACAGCGTCGTGATTTTCTGTACTTTATTTTTTATTAAAAAAGTGAGAGGTTCGAGAAACAGCTGCATAACATTGTGTGAAAGTTTGGCAGCCTTTAATCAGCAGGAAAGTAAAAGTTCAGTCATGCCGACGTTATTTTTCCTCATCGTCCAGCTGTGTGTGGTGGAACGGGCCGGGCGTCGGTCCCTGCATTTGCTGGGGTTGCTGGGAATGGCTGGGTCTGCTGTCCTGATGACTATCGCCGTGGCTCTGCTGGTAGGATCCTCACCATATTTAATTTCAAGGTTTTTCTTCATGAAAACAAAGGTGGACGATAGTGAGTAACCCATCACCGTCCTTTGCGCTTACA
The DNA here is from genome assembly GCA_901007705.1 of Fistularia tabacaria. NCBI lineage: Eukaryota > Metazoa > Chordata > Actinopteri > Syngnathiformes > Fistulariidae > Fistularia > Fistularia tabacaria. Next base: position 121,928 of record CAAKHD010016977.1, read on the forward strand.
GGACCAGCTCAAGTGGATGTCGTATTTGAGCATCGTGGCCATTTTTGCTTTTGTCGCATTCTTTGAGATCGGCCCAGGTCCCATCCCGTGGTTTATCGTGGCCGAGCTGTTCTCCCAGGGACCCAGGCCTTCGGCCATTGCTGTGGCTGGGTTTTCCAACTGGACTGCCAACTTCATTGTGGGAATGTGCTTCCCGTATGTGCAGGTGAGCAGATTGATGACGTTGTCTTTATGGTGATATTTTTTTTTTTTTTTTTTACAAATTAGAGATTAATGGCAGCCATGTGCGCCTTGCAGGACGTTTTTTTTTGTTTTGTTTTTTTTAGCCACCACTCTTTAAAATTTAAATGTATGCTTAACCCATAAAAACAAGATTTTTGAAAAGTAATTTTTTGATGAGCAAAGGTAGGGACCTGATGTACCTTGAAAATTTCAGCGCTGGATATTTTCACGTTGCGAATGAATAAATCGGATTCATTGTTTTCATAGAAAGTTATGAGGAAATTTTGGAATAATCTAGCAAGAAACAAAAACTTTAAGCTAAAGCTAAGATTTGTGCAATATAACTTAAATAATTCAAAAAGAAGTTAGTTAACAACGTGATGCAGATTATCTAGGAATTGTCCCAGCCCTTACCTTGGAATTGTCAACACCTGGATTACCTTCAAGTAATCCTGTTTCCTCTTCATTGTCTTCACAGGCGGCTTGTGGTGCCTATGTATTCATCATCTTCACGGTGCTGCTGCTCCTCTTCTTCATATTTACCTACTTCAAAGTCCCTGAGACCAAGGGCCGGACATTTGATGAGATAGCGGCTGGTTTCCGCCAGACAGCTGTAACTGGTGGAGAAAAGCATTCACCGGAGGAGCTCAACAGCCTGGGAGCCGATTCTCAGCTATGAGCGAGCATTTTCACGACTGTTAACCTTTAACTCTTCTTCTCAGACTAAGGAGAAACAAGGGTCTACTAACTCAAAGTAGACTGAGTCGCTGGTAGAATAATTTCCACACTGTCATCACATATCTTGGCGTCATTACCAAAAAACAACACCGACCTGTGTGATATCCCTGCTCCCTCCCCGGAGCGCAAAATTACACAAACTTGATGGGTCCCCATGTCGCCTGGCAGGTGTGGAGAGGATAGATAGGGAAGGCTTTTAATGTTTTAATTTAAAGGAAGGTCAAACAACCTTTTTAAATAACGTTATCACTGAATATTTTAATATGTATGTTCTTTGTAGACTGTTTCAGGACACTGAGTTTGATATTTTGCGTGAAAAGAGTGCTATAGCATCAACATGTTTTTCCTCATACTGTAATGCCGTAGCACAGTAGACTCCAGTACCTTAGATTCACCGCCTATGACAAGGTCCGAACACTCCGCTGAAGTAAAATTTTATATTTTTACCCTTTCATTGTAGATTAGAGTATTGTGATGTCTAGATTTTTTTTTTTTTTAAGATTAATTTTAACTCCACATTTTGTAAAGCTTTATAACCACCTTGTCTTTCTTTATGTTTTTTTGCTTTTGGTCATGATGTCATAATGTGGCATGACAATGAGATGTTCTGATCAGGGTTCCCCCAATAATTTGTCCGGTTTCTTAAATAAAGATCTCAGAGACTCATCCCCCACAGTCTCTGGATTTTAAAAAAAATGACAGAATAAAATTAAACCTGAAAGTTGTTTTATTAAATATCTGAACATAATAAGTCAGAAATATATCAAAAAATGCCATAAAATTTTGAAAAAAAATCGCAAATGCTTAAGAAATCAGCAGAAACTTCAAAATGTGTTACAGGTATGGATTAAATCCGTTTATTTTTTCATAACCCATCGATCGCGACCCCAAATATTGGAGCCTTGCATGGAGATGAGACCTCATCCTTTTTTCATTGTATCTCTCATTTACACCTTTAGCTTTTGTGACATTAATCAGAAGAATTTTTGCTGTGATCGTCACAGTTACTGAATAAATTGTTTATATCAGTGACACAAATTAAAAACCTGTTTCTTAAAACCAGGATGCCTAAAACAGTCTGCCTTCCCCTCAGCTTCAAAAGCTCCAGTTCTCGGTCAGTACGATCCGGAATGAAAGCTGCTGTCAGTGGAGCGACTTGACCTTAGTACCTTTTGGGTTGGGTTGACTTAACCCAAAAGGAAAGTGCCTGCTGTGACACAGTGTCAAATACCGTCAGAAAATTTAAGTCATGAGTCAGTAATATGGACCAAAGTAGTGATTTTTTTTTTTTTTTTTTTTTTTTTTTTCCCTCACCTGAAAGCTGCTTTCTATTTTCTTGAGTTGAACTCCCAAAGTTCCTTGCACTTCATGTGGGTCCTCAAAAGTGGACACCCGGTCTGATCACTTATGTGCCTCTGCAGTATTGTTTAGCTTGCTCTCTCTGGCATCTGCAATGTCACCTGCAATGCGACTGCACATGTCTATTACTGCTGTATCATCTGTTGAAACTTTTTCGCGTGGTTTGAGGAAAACTGTTATTTTATTTTTAGCTGCACTTTATCGTTCACTTTATTGATGTCTGGTTTCATGTCACAGTGTGAAAACTTCTGAATCTTTGTTACTGTCAAGACTGGAGTTTTGCTGATAGATCATTTTATTTTTCTGAAATGGGATTGTCATTCGTTCATAGCTGATGTAAAATGTTACAGGTGTCCATTTTTCAACAACACAGAAATGGTTCCTTTGTTTCTTCCACCCTTGGATTAGTAGTGCCTGAAATGAATGAGCACCAATATCCAGCTAATCCCATCTGCAGCTGGAACCAAATCAAAAAATGATCCCAGCAGGTGTGTCCCTGGGATGTGAGCTGATTCACTTGATGGTGGGATCGCTTCCACAAAACCTTCTCAGTTGGTAGAAAATGTAAACAACATTTAGCAAAAGAAAAAAAAAAAAGCATGATAAATCAGCGGGAAAACCCCCAAATGACAGTAAAATCTCAATATGATAAACTGGGAATGCTGATTCTTTAGCCTCTACTGCAAGTCACATGATCTCAAATCCGGGGTGCAATTTCAGAATCTTTTTCCATTTTTTGGTAATGCTTTTTTTTTTTTTTTTTTTTTTTTAATCTGGGTGAACATGAGCTGATTCATTGAAAAAGACTGTTAAATGTGCCACTTCTGTGCTCATATTTATCACCTAACAAGGAGCTTGGATCCAAATCCAACCATGAAGTAAAAATTAAACATCATTCCGCAATCTGTTTTCTGATGTGTGTGTATATATATCATAGTTTGTAGATATAATTAAGCATGTCATGTGACCTTACCAATTTTTTCTGTGCCTCATCCATGACTCACAAATCCTCACCTCCAGAATCATAAAACAGCACCAAAATCTCACAGCAGACAAATAAAGATGCACTTGTGTTGCAAATTTACTGTATTGTATGTACATAAACTCACACCTGCTTGGGCATTGTAATATTTTCTTTAAAAATCTACCTGTTGCACAGACTATTAGTCTAAGCACACAACACAATGTAAATGTTATACATTCATTTAATACACACATACACAGACTACAAATTGCAAAAATGATTAACTTTAAAGTAGAAAAAGGATCACTGTAGAGCTGTACATTTTTATGCAATATATTTTTGTCAATTTTGCCTCCTAGTCTGCCTACTATTTGCCTTTTTGATTTGATACCTGTAGACTAATTGTGGCCTAATATTGCTTATTAATCATTTTTGTCCTGCAAGGATTCTGTTTAGGTCACAGATTTTGTTCTGCATTATTATTGTTTCAATAATAAAAAATCTGTGTAGAAGTCACAACGGATGCTTTTTGGTTTTACACTGCTCTGAAATTCATCGAATTGCTGAATAAAAGATCACAGATAAAAGAGAATTCCGTCTCACTGCCTTCTTCGTTTCCTTCTTGGCCACTAGGCGGCAGCAGAAAGAAGTACAACGGAGAGGATGAGTTTGATTGTGACTTTTGCATCCAGTGGGCGTTTGCACCAATCTTACACAATAGGGATAAAAACAATTTTATCCTTATTAAGTCCTCTTAGATGTGGTGATTTCAATCAATTCCAATAGTATAGAATAATGCAGCAGGTGACCCATTGTTTAGTGTTTTTCCTAAAAATGAGCAAAAATTGCCATGAGAAACATCAATACGATAAGCCTTTAACATCCAACTAAAATAAACAAAATACATTTTAAATAAAGAATGTTTTAAAAGTACTTGATTATTTTAAAAACTATTGTCACTTTACCTATACGTTTTAAAGGTGACATGTCAATAGCCTTTAAGAGAAATTCAAATAGGAGCAGAATTAAACCGCTCACTCTGCTGGCAATACAATGCATTACTTTATTTGCCTTCTATTTTTCACAGAAAAGCAGGTGTTGGGATATTATATCTTTCAGCATCAAATTGTAAAATTTTTGTATTGCTGCATAATTATCAGCCAAAAAAGGCACCCACACCCAAATACTCCCTCATAAACAAGCCTCTCTCTATAATCCCCAGTGAAAACAAACTAATTTCTAAATAATCAAAACATACCTTCAGAGTTCCAGTTCGGCTTAGTAGCGATTGGATTTGTCCTCAATTGACTTGGGTGGTCATGTGTGATTGCTAAATATGACCCTCAGCAGCTACAGCTGCTTGAAAGGGATCTGTTTGATTGGGATTGTATATAGTGGGGTTTGTCGTACGACATGTTCTGTCCTTGCAGGCACTTGACTTAAGATGGACAGTGACATGACTCTGACTCTCCTTTAATATCTTTAAACACTATACAAATGCCTTCCGCTAAAAAAAAGATTATTCCCTAAGACCTGAAAGCGCAGTCTCTTGTGTCCTGGAGGCTGTTTGCATTGAAATATTTCAAATATTCATGTGGAAAGATTGCGATTTTATACATTTCAAGAATTCCGGAGATACAAATCTCTGTATATATCTGTGTGTGTAAGGAATTTCACATGTCGAATGACAACACAATATCAGTGACTTTATCCTCTGTATAATGAGGAATACTTGAATTTCTAAATGTACACATCAGTGTTCTGACTCTTCACTTATAACTGGAATAAATTGTTTTCCCAACAATTTTCATTTAAGGGTATTTCTCTTCAACTTTCAAATAATTTTATGCGCATCCTATAATGACAGAAATAGTAAGTCAGTGAGTATTTGGATTTTTGGGCCTGAACACGAGGGCAGTAAGATCTCATGAACTAACTGAATTGAAAACCACAACTTTGAGTTTTTAGTAACTGCACAACATTTGTCAAAATATTTCAATTTTCAATGACATGAGGGGGAAGTCGGCCAAAAGAGCAGACCCTTATTGATTTCTCCTGACATAAATTCAACAGTGAGATAAAAGAGAGAAAATGTGAGTTCTTTTCTATCTGCGCAACCAGATGTGTGTCCCTCGCTTCAAAGATCTCTTTGAAGGTGGCGGTAGCAGAAAAATAATCTTATCCCACAATTTCACTCTTCCTCAAACAGCATTGGTCCAAACCCTTTTTATCAGTTCTGACATGCATTGGTCGGATGGTTTCATCCAATCGAGATGACCTTTCCCTCCGATGGAGGTCAACAAAAGGAAAATTAGTTTAAGTTAACCTCTGCAGTTGACCGAGAGATGAATGAGATTACTGGTGTCATGCTGGCAGTAGTCGAGTTCCACTATATTCCACAGATATGTCCGACTTTAGAGAAAAAGCCATACCTCATTTTTATGGCATTTTTTCACAAATATAATTTTAATCTCAGTGTAAGCAGCCACAGCAATGAAATCATTGAAGCAGAAGCAGGAGCCTGCGAACCTCTCACACATTATTATCCCTCATCACTTACATTCAACTGAATTAGAACAGATTTGTTTTTTTATTTTTGCAATAGGGAGCAACAACAAAACCAGATCCCAGAGCCAACATCTGTTCATGTGAATTATAAATCCTTCTCAAGGTCACAGAGAGCAAATTACAGACTAATGAGATACAGGAGAGGCCCAAGCAAATGCATTAATTTGAATACGTTTGATCGTAACGTGACACAGAGAGAGAAGCAACTAAGACAGCCCCTTCACCCTCCTGCAACCAGCCACTGTTTCATTTATTCATTCATCATAACCCTTATCCCTCAGTCAGGGGCGCCGGTGGGCCGTAGCCTATCCCAGCTGTCATTAGGTGGGAAGCGGGGGGGGGGGGGGGTTAACCCGGGACCAATCACAAAACCCTGGGGGGGATTTTTTTACAAACAT
>CAAKHD010016977.1:130759-163890 GCA_901007705.1 Fistularia tabacaria
TTTTTTTTCCTCTTTAAACGAGGAGTTTCCCCTCCCCTTTTGTTTTGGCCCCCCCCCCCGTTTTGTTTTTTAATTAATGGCCCCCCCCCCCCCCCCCCCCGTCCCTGTCACCAACAAACAGCCTCAGGAAACTTGAAGTCAGACATTGAGAAATAATCAAACATTGTTCTGTGCACTGAAAATGGGCACATTACATCAAGTGAAGGTAGTAAAGAATGAAAAGGAAATGGTTTATCAAGTCTGTGACACCAATTCATATTCAGCCAGAAAATATTATGAGGATTAGACATATTAGCATCAGAGGACTAAAAAATTAAAGTTTTATACTCGCTACGATACATAAATAATGTCTGATAATCAAACACCTGCAAATTCATCTTCCTCCGTTTTCCATTCCTTTGTTGTGTCGCATTATTTATCAATCTGCTGTTTTTGAATCTCAAAAGCCCTTTAATGAACTCAGCACTTTGTTCAATCATGAAAATGCATACAAAATGAATGGATACTGTTTATGGCATACTGATAGAGTGAAAATAACATTAGAACATTAGCCATTAACTTTTGTATTAGCTTGTAATAATTTTCAATTGCAACGCACCACAGGAAGTTAATACATACGTAATACAAAATCTGTTATTTAAAAAACTGTATGATTGTGATTCTATTTTACTCATAACGTATGAATCCTGAGATGTGAGGACACAGCACTATTTGTGCAATGAAGTATAGCGAGGCAAAACACACAAATAGTCAGATGATCAGAGTAATTTTCTGCAAGCTGGATCACTTGGACTGCAAAATTTCAACAACAAATGAGCAGTGAGCCGTGAAAATATCTTCAATGTAAATGAATGAATGAATGAATGAATGAATGCAGCTCCACCCTGAACTATTGTAAGGCTTTTATTGCCCGGTGAAAATCATGGCGTCCTGCTCGGGGAGCAAATTGAGAGGAGAGCGAGAGAGACATCAGAATAATATCCACACTGATTAATTTGTGATGAGGTAATATAACCAGAGTCAATAAAACAAACTAATCTTAATGCCTGGCTAGCAATGGGCTTTAATGCTTTCTCATGGTTAAAAATGATTAAAAATAGACATTTCTGAAGTACCTAATGTAATTTCTATTTATCTTATTCCTGCTAGATAGGAAATATCCCCATTTGACATCATATTAGAACAGCAATGCATTAACTTTTAACTTTGAAGCTTTACTGACCCTGCACAGATAACACGAGTGAGCCTTGCAAAAAACACCATCTCCATTACTGCCAGACATTATGTTTTAAATCCAAAATCTTTACTAAACATATGCCCTTAAGATCCAACAGATGGACAGACAGGTAAATGTGTTACAAAAAAAAAAAAATCCTAAAAAAAAAATAATAATTCTGACCTGGAAATGAGGAAAAAACAAACAATCAAACAAAAATGCAAAATGTTGAGAAAAAAAAGAATAAAAACAATAATGTTTAAAAATTTGGAAATCCTTTACAATATTCTGTTTATTTATTCAGAATGTGATTTTGGATGAATCGTTTCTTTAAATAAGTATGGAAATTGAAGAAAAAGGTTCAGGGATTGGAAGACATTAAAAGTGAAATGAGATTCCAGCTTGATGAGGAGCTGGACTAGATCTAATGATAATAACCCAAGGTAAGTATTAACATCAGAAATACACTGTCAGCTCCGGAAGGTGGTGGTTGGGGTTATATCAGACTCCCTGCTCTGGGTGACACATGTCAGATGTGGCTTCTGTGGGTTTATTTTGGGAAAAAATTTCCAGGTTCAGTTTGAGTCAACATTTTTCATCAAGCAGTGCTCATGCATTTGGGAGCTCGCACACACACAAATGGACAGACTGTTGTCGTGGTTGGTGGCAGATTGCACATGACGCATTGTTTGTTTTGCAGCAGTTTTGCCCCCCCACACACACACCTTTAAGATACATACATATAAATATATAAATATCCCTGTCTTTCCTGATGCCTTACTGACCGCCTGCACATAAAGGACAGAGAGTAAGAGATGGCCTGAGAACACGCTGCGATTCATTTTCTATCTTGGGCAATTATTTCTGACATCGCACATCAACTGTGACAAACTGTGACAAACTGTGACAGCTTGAGACATTTGGGACTGACACTGTGAGCAACATGACAACGACATGAACCTCAAGATAAAGAGAAAGGGAGTGCACGACAGGACTGTTTCTGTCAGCCCGGGAAAAACTCCATGAGAAGCAGGAGGTGTTTCTTACTAATAAGGCAAAGGCTTGCTCTCTTGAGACTCTGGTGAATGCTAATGAGAAGCAGAACTAATTGCCATTAGATGGCCTAATACGGAGGTGGTTAAAATGTTGTATTGGAGCATGGTGTGTGTGAGACAAAACGCAAATTTGACATTTTGGAAGAGGCTGCTGGGGTGGAACAAGTACAAGTGTTCCCTCAAGCAAAGGTCTCTGTCTTCTCCACGTTATCAATAGTCGTTCAAATTTAGTCCGTCCCTGTTTATGCAAAACACATCTTGGCCAGGCTTAATAATATCTCATTGGTAAATTGTTGGCCGTGAGTAACATTCTGCATGATCCCCAAGTTAACTTTCCAACAACACAAAATGTCTGAAATGTCTTCTGTTATCAGAGTTTGACAATTCATTACATTTGTACATGCAATGTGCAGTGCTGTAGTCCACGTTTTTTTTTTCGGCTTTTACAGAAGTATTGTAAGATACAGGGGGTCATGAAATTAACTTGGAACATGATTAGAAATTCTCTATTTGATACATAATTGATAGATACAGATGGGATATTTGGGGGTCATAAGTCTGGGTTTGAAAGCTGAAAAGTTTGTGAACTCGCTAGTGATCATAGTGCTAACAGGATGAACCTGCCGACCCCAAAATCATCTAGCTAGTAGGGAGTCATTCGCTGTCATCACACGTTGCTCGATCATTCTGTGGCTTTTCAGCCACTTTAATGAGCAATTGGTGTTTATTTTGGATCCGTCAAGCTTCAGTCGCCTTTGGGAACCTTAAGGTTTAGGTTTTGTTGGAGAGCCTGTGCGGCAAGCTCGGGTTCCAGTCAATCTGACGTGAAGCTGTGGGTGACGTACAGCTGTAACATCACGGGCCCGGAATGCTTTCATACGGTCTGCCTCTAGCTTAATCCCAGCTGGAGAACTCGCAGAGGAAGCATGACATCAGGCCCGAAGACATGGTTGGTACTGCCGCTGATGGTGCGTGACGCTGGAGGCGGGATAGACTTACACCGATGGGCAGGTCCATCATCGTTCTTCAGTTTTATTAGCACCACTGAAACATCTACACATACGAGCCGTAATTAAATATATGGTGTCAGGACTGGACTCTCCGCCTGTCAACTTAATCTTTAAAATCATGGAAAATGAGATGTAAAGAGAAGGAGATCAGAGTAATATGTAAATAATGTGCAGCCTGTTGATGCCCTTGTAACCGTTGTTGTTGTTTTCATTCATCCATGAATTTGTGTATGATTGAACTTCCCGCGTTCAACCTCGCACAGGGTTGGAGAACATTGGAGATTTGGTTATGATTGATTGTGTGCACTTGTGAACAGAAATATTTTGAGAGATGGGTTCAGAGAAGAAACCAAAATAGGATATCAAGGAATGGGGTAGAGGGATTGGGGGCTTAACCTTAATCTAATAAAAATAATAGAATAAATAAAAATAATCCATATTTCCTTCAAACTTAACTGGTGGCTTTAAGATTCATTCAAAAGTAACATTATTTGCATTTGTAGGTATCAGTCATTCATTGTTCATTGTCGCTAAATTGTCCAGATCTTTGAATCTCTCGGCATGTTGCCAAGTGCTTGAAAGGCGAGCGGTCCAGGGTGAACCCCGCCTTGTGCCTAATGACAGCTGGGATTACCTCTAGCAAACCCATGACAATGAATGCAGGACAAGTGTTAGAGATAATATACGAAAAGAACCTTGAAAGCGATGCTCTGTAGTCATTTTTATTCAGTATCTTCATGGTGAATAAATCTGTGTAGTTTTTTCAACTTTTTGCTATTAGAGGTACATATATTGAGTGTTTATATTATTCAGAACTGTTATGTGTGTGTATGTGTTTGTAATTTGATGGCCAATGACATTGTGAGTTTCCATGGTTCCTCTAAATACATACTTTCTTGTGTTCATTCAAGTCTGAAGTGCGCTGTTTTGTGGTATCATTATAGTTGTGTATCACTTCCCTTCAGTTTTCTGTTAAAACATCTAAGAGCAGCCCATTTGATATTTACCGAAGGGAAGAGACGTGCGATCTATGATGGTGTTGTGGAGATCTCGCTCGATGCACTGCAGAGAGGCATGGAGGCAAGCGAGGTGGGGGACATGAATAATTCAGGAACTCTGCCACAGCGAGCCCTGGATTCCCATCCTCCACCCCAGCAGCCATGATCCCAAAGGACCCAACATGGGCTTGTAGTACAGCTCAGCCAGCACTGCATATGAAGCGGTGCAGCTCTAAGAGAGGAGGGCTACATGGGCATTTCAGCTCCTGAGGTGACCAGGGGGACACGGTCCGAATCTCTGAATCGGAATATGAGGACTGTCGTTTTCCATCACCGTGACAAACTTGAGAAAGTTTGTTTAATCTCTGACCTTGAGGAAACCCATGCAGCATGCTGTGGATGAGCATCAGCCAAATTCCCAAAAAATAAAAATTAAATGAAAATGAAAGCCAAGTAAATAAACTCAAAAGCCGTTTGGGCCTCCAGACAAATGAAAAAATTAATTTCCTTTGATGAGAGCAAAACTAGATACAACTTGAACATAACCTTCAGCTTTCATTCACTGTCTTTGCTGTTTGTCATTAAACATACACACATACACACATAATGACTGTCTCTCAGGAACTCATTAAGAAAGCTTTTAATCAAATAAGGAATTTTCCAATAACTCAACTGCATCACAATCCCCTCTCCTTTAAATAACTCGGTGCAAAGCCACATCCCAGTTCGTGCTTGATTAATATGTTCATCCAAAACATTGGCTGCATGGCAGTTAATGAGTAGCACAAAAAAATTACCGAGGGGACAAAAGTTAACGTCAAAACAATCCCCCTGAGTTGGAATTTCAATCCAGACGCTTTTTTCTTACTTGCTGTCAACTTATGTCAAGTCAGGTCAAGTCTGACTTTATTCATATAGCGGCAAATCACAACACAGTTGTCTCATGGTACTTTGGGGCCACACTGGACCACACTCTTTGAAATGATTTATAGAAACCCATCATTTCCCCATGAGCAAGCACCTCGTGACAGCGGCGAGGAAAGACTACCTTTTACCGGGCAGAAACCTCTGACAGGTCCAAGCTCAGTATTAGCAGCCTTCTGTCTCAACCGGTCATGGTAAAAGAAGAGAGAGAGAGTGTGATAGAAGCAGAGGGGGTATGAGGGTGGGAAGGGAATGGTACAAATGATCAATTATTGCTAAGAACAGAAATACAGACAATTACACGGTAATAGCTAAAATGATACGATAATAGAGTTGATAGTCATAAAAGAAATCTGAATTGAGGACACCAGGTGAGACCGCTGTAATAGATTAAGCCACATCTCGTGGGAAATTGCAAAATGAAAGAGCCCAAGGACTTGGGAGAGGATATGAGGTTACTATCATGCACTGATGATGGGACATGAGTGAAGGCAGGAGAAGAATGGAAGCAATGGGAGGAATGTTGCATCATGGGATATCCCTCAGCTGAGCCGATGTCAACTTAACTAGGGGTGGTGCGTTTCTGAAAAAAAAACGTCATCGTTTGTTAGCTGTCATTCAATAGCTGCTGCCACTTTGAGTCAAACTAGATAAAAGATTATTTTTTCAAATAGCCTTCGGCTCTTTTGTAGTCTAAACATCAAAATATAGCTGACAAATCCTGATATGCTCAACATTCATATTCTCCACATCTTGTTTATTTCTCATTACTCATTGTGTTCAATCATCCAACCCCCCCGATTGACTTAGAACAGTGGAATCAATACTGAGCAGGGGATACACTGTTTTACATCTGCAGAGAAATAAGACATGCTTCCCTCAGGGCCCCGCTCACAAAATTAGTTGCCCTTCTCATCCTGGTATGTAAGTACAGGAAGAAAAAAAAAAGGCACGATCAATAAAACACACATTTCTGTCATTTTTTGACGGGTTTATTTCTTTGCCTGAAAAGTCTTGGAAATGAACTGCCAGTCAACAGCTGGTGCATGATGGCCACTCCGAATCAGGTACGTTTCTGCACAAACAAGATGAAAGTGCTATAAGATTAGGGCCGGTTATGGAACTGAATTTTACTTCCTATTTTTTCCACCCACTATTTGGAACGACAGCTTTAAATTCCTGCCTATTCATTTCACCAAACAACAGCGTACATCCACACATACCGGCCCACGCTTGAACACAATTGCTCTCTTCCTCCACTCACCTGTGCTTTTTCTCTCTCGATCACAGCGGATGGGGTGAGTAGGGTTCAGCAGATGGTGGAAACCCCATTTGCCCTAGAAACCCTCTGGTTTATTACACCGGCACGGAGATTAAACTCAGTTATATCGATCATGAGCTCAATGGAGCTTGCAGCACAAGCTGACAGACACAGATCAGCAAGCCATGCCACCCGTTGGAGCAAAGGATGATGATACTCCTATGAAACTGCGGAGAACAAAAGAGGCGTCGGATCACACAGAAAACCAGAGTAATTACTGAAACAATCAGGCAGAAAACTGCACCACCGTTTTCTAACTCTTCTCTCTCTGGAATTTGTCTTCCAGTGCTGATTAACACTTCATTGGGCAATCTCCCCACCCCTCGAAAATGTTGGCATTATCCTATTCTTTTATTCAATTTTGTCTGAAACAATGGAATTTTTGCCACTATGGTATTGAAATGTGATTCGTTTTTCAAACTCCTCATTTTCTCCTACAGGGTTGACTTGAAGCAACGCTGACGAAGGCTCTTGGCCCAGGAAACAAGAGGAATGGTTCTGGAAGAGACACCACAGCCTTTCTGGTTCCCTTTCATCAACAAGGGTTTCTGTATTCTAACTGTTATTCCACTTTTCCACCCACATTGATACAAATATCCAGGTCCTGGTGCTGGATAATTGGCAAGAGACCAGTCTTTTTTTATTTTTGTTAATGACCACAGATCTCACTGCAAGATGGGGCTGGTAAACAGCATGGACATCAAAGAAAATTAGTGTTCTGGGTAACTTGAGTGTTGGAGTACTCGGTGTGTCAAAGATCAGATATTGTTTTGAACGTGCGAGCAGGAAAAGAACTATTGGATGTTCTCAGTTTTGTTTAATGCCTCATTTACATATGGAAATCAATGTGATATGATTTGACGTGTGAAAAGTGTCATTGAGGAGCATGGCTTGAAAATTCCCTGTCAATGTGATAAATTACCGTGCTAATAGTTGACAGAGAACTGATTGCTGAATAAATAGCCTCAAGCTTGATTTACTTTTGCTTATTAACCAGCTGGGGTTATTTTTTGTTTCAGTAGGTGTAGGTTGGTGTTGCCAGGCAACTTTTTCTTCTTGATTTTGTTTTTTTAAGAAACACACACACACAGTACAACATGTCTACCAAAACTGTATGTATCTGAACACCTAACACATGGAGCACACTATATTTTCATTCGTTTACTATTCACTTTCTGATTGGGAAGCAATTTCTTGGTTTTCTATTGCTTGGTTTTCTCGCTCCCCCACCCACTACCTGCAGTTCATCAGGAAATCATCAACTGCCCATCGGCTTCCTGCTTCTTCTCCCCTTGTCTGGTCACTGCCTCCTTTATGTTGGAATATATTTAGTTTGCTAGTTTCTGATGTGGCACTCTCATCACTTTGCAGTTTCAAAGCGCTTTACATTGGCGCGGGATTGGACCGTCGACCTCCTAATCGGAGAGACATTCCGATCTACCAACTGAGCCACAGTGTGATTCTAAAGTCTTTTGGGTTAAGTCTCCAATTTGTTTGTTGTTTTGTGACCATCACTGAGGTACACTCGACTATCCCATGTGTCTGCCAGAGCGAATAAATGGTATTAACCACCAGTAACCACCTCAACAAAACAAGCAAAAGACACTTTCTTTCTTGTAAAGCCAAGTTTGTATCTTCCTTGTTGTCATGGAGAATAAGGTGAGAAATCCAAAGGGGTTATCTGTGCTCTTACATTACTTGCTGTAAGGTTTTATTTCAGCCCCTATTGTCTTCCTGCATCTATGCTGAGGATCATATTTCAGGATCATGTCACACCTCAACAGACAAATCAATTTGCATCCAAGCAGAAACCCATCACATTTGCTGCTGATACTTGGCACAACACAGCTATCGAGCCTGCCCGTGCAACCTTAGTAGGCTCTGAACGCCCCCAAAACAGCCATAAAAACATGTGCAGATGCCGGAAATGAATTAATTAATACCCTCCAAATGACACGAGTTGGACAGCATAAAATTATTAATGATCTCTCTCCCAGACGCAGTAAATGGCCAAAAAGTGGATGAAACTATTTAGCAACAAAACTGTAATTTTCACATAACATAAAAGTGAGTCACACCGAACATAAAGTCAGTGGCTCCACAACTGTTCAGACGAATTGTAAGGAGAATGAGTACACTAGACTCATTAGATGAGATGAAAATATGTTTTGAAGTGAAAGCACTGGACAAACTTGCATTATTGAATTCTTCATTTCAGGCATGATGGCTCTATAATAAGGTGATGTAAAACAATGAGGCCTGAGAGAGAGAAACCTGGTCCTTGACGTGGCTTTTGAAAAGCCGGCGCATTGTAATCATAATCTGAGTTTTGTGTCAAAATGACTTTCTTGCATTCTGATAGAAGTACATCCTGACCCATGTAGTTTTATCTATTGTATCCCACCAACAGCCAAGTGGGGAAATATATACTTTCAAAAATAGAAAAAAAAGCTGTATCTCATGGCCCCTCTCTTGTTTCTGATTTACCTGGGTGAAAGCATTTGACAGATGTTCAGACGCTGCACATGAGACATGCCGCTCTGTTACTGACATGGTTCAACCCAGTCTCACGACAATTTTTCCCTTTTGCAAACAATGCTAGTTGAAACACAATTTTTTTTTTGACATTGATTTGCATTGTTTGCAGATGGTGAACAGTGCCAGGGGAGGAGTTTGGGTTTCAATTTCTTGCTCAAAAACACTTTGACAGGCTAGGAAGAGCACGGGAGTCGAACCAGGTATGTTCGGTTACCAAGACAACTGCTCCAGCCCCCTCAGCCACACCTCTCTTTTAACATTTTGTGATGTTTTTTTTTGGGGGTACTTTTCCATAAGATTCCAAATTTAAGAGGAAAATGGCTGGAGAGAAGGAGAGAGGTCTGCTGTGCGAATGAATACCAATTGTGCGATTGAATGAAAAATACCTAATAAACAAAGTCATCAACAACAGGCAGGTGAGAAACTGGCTTCACTATTGAATCTGCGGATGAAAAGGCAAACCTTTGACCACCCATTTTGAATAGATACTCCTACCACTACTTTTACCACTAGCTGATCAGCTACAATTAACCACCGCTTAATTGTGTTTTTGAAATCCCCTGACCCGTGCATTTTTGAGGAAGCTAAGCCCGGCCTTGATGATAATTGTGATGTCTCTGGTTAGCACCCACAGGCCAATGGCCCTGACCTCTCTGTAGACCCTCTAGTCGATGTGAGTGCTGCAAGAAAGCGGAGAATCCTCCATCTGTGTCAGCAACGCAATTGGGCCCCCACTGGGGGAAGTGGCAGTGAAAACATGTGACATTTTCTGGCAGTCTGTCAACTGACGATGACATAAAAATGTCACTCGGGCACGCACCTTGCCCTTCTCAGTGCAACAGAAAATGAGTTTTCCAAAAATTCCACCAAAAGCTTGATTGCACCATTGCCTTTATGCAACCCGTGGAGACTCATGCCAAAAACAGCACGTCGATGTGCTTGGAGGGGGAAAGCGATTTTCATCTTGAATCTTTTAGAAACCACATGTTAAAGGCAGCCTTGGTCCTAATAACTCACACAATCACCAGCAAAACCAAAAGGAGCAGTGGATGCCTTTCCTTTTGGGGACTGAAGCAAGTATGATCAAAACCTCCACCCCTCCACTGACACTTTCTCAGCTCAATCTTAAGCTGCAATGAAAACAAATGGATGCAGCTCTCAGTGCCCAGTCTATGGGATCGGTGTCACTTGAAAATGGACAAATGTTTAGATACTAGTGAAAATAGCTTGAGTGTCTGGCAGGGAGGTTCTGAAGTGAGTGGGAAGAAAACACTGACCGCACCCTGTTGTTCATTTCAAGGTGGGACAAGCCACACAAAACAGTTTTTCACTTTGTCAATGATTTATTTTTTGGTTGGCATACAAAGAAAAATGAAGTCACTATGATTCTGGCTACAGCCAAGAGGGAAAATGGGGAAAAAGATGCGAGATGGCCCTCCTGTACAAGAACGCGCTCCTGCTGAGCACCTGGCTGGCTCAATAATCAGGGTCACCCCAGTCGAAAGCCCTGTTAGATGGGGGGAAATACAAGTGACCCTGATGGACCTGCCAGCTCACACAAATTTTTATGTCCAGAGTATGTTTGCAGAGTCAATGTCAGAATGTTGCAAAATAATATAATACATTACTCACGAGAAGGCCTGATCGAAGTAGTGTTTACTATCTTTATACAATACGGATTAACCTGTCACACGCTGGAGGTCATGTGTTATGCTAATTATGGATGAGGTAGACCATTAATTTGTGAGCTTTTAATTTTCAGCTGGAGCCCATAGAGGGCCGATGAGACTTCTCTGTGGGCGGGCATGAAGGCGAAGACAAAGAAACACAAAGGTGAAACAGACACTCGAAAAAAGGACTCTAGAACAGCGGCATACGAACAGTTGGGGGAATTTCCAACAAGCCATTGCTCTGTGAAGCATCCTTGGTGACTTTATCCTGCACACACTCATCGTGCTCAGCCCTGTGGAGTAATCATGGACAAGGGGAAGAGTTGTCCTAAAACTGCATCTTGGTGAACGAAGCACTTGACCACAGGATTCAAACCATAGGCCAGAAAATCCTTCTTAAGTTATGGCTCAGCTAAAGTCAAATTTGTATGCTTGAGAAACAGCCTGAAAATGAGAGAAAATTCAAATGTATAACTCAGCAAAGCATGCAGCGCTCAGGAGATTGTAAATGGTCTCCCCTTATATAGCGCTTTCATCACCTTGTGGTTTCAAAGCGCGTAACACTGGATTACATTCCCCCATTCACACACATATTGACACATCCAAGGCGGCAGAGCTGCTGTCCAAGGCAGCTATCCTGTCCTGCTGTCCCAGGATCTGTAAAGACATTGCTGACCTTTTCTTGCACAGATTATTATTCAAATCATTAATGTTCATACAAAGGCAACTGAAAATCTTTGAATTTTTCTTCAGGATGTTTCATCGCTCATCTAGTTTTCATCATGCGGCCATTAAATGTGCAGTTCCATTGCATGGAAGATTGTTCCTTTTGAAGCTACTTAATCTCATTAGTTTTGCACTCCTGGTTACAACATTAACCCAAAGTACACTAGCTAAGTAAAAGTCATCAAATCACAGTTTGTCAGGGTGTCTCGTTTAAGAATAGTTACAAATGCGCAAGAGGGAATTCTCAGTGGCTTTGTGACTTTGGCATCCTCTTTTGCTCAAACAGTAATTTTAATTAAAATGACAGAAAACATAAGTGATATTACTATATGTGCCTGACTTTTTAGTTAACATTCAACACACTGACTTTAATTAGCCTTTTCAAGCCTAGCATAATGGTAAAACAGATCGTTGACAGAGATGTTGGTCTTTTGAAGACAGACTTTAGGGAGGAAAGCAGATGCTGCAACAACAGGGCTTTACTTTTACTTGCTTTCAGAGCAAACTATTATGAGGTTTCAACTGCTCTTGCTCAGAAAAGTATGATTGGTCAAGAAATCAATTATTTCTGTATTTATTTTATTGCAGGAATCTAATTTCTGGAGGTGTTAGCAAACTCATAGTAGAAGATAAGGTTGAGATGACTTGCCAATGAAATAGTTTTTGATAGCTGAATAAATATTTTTGAATGTATTTCAACGGCAGACCTTGAATAAATCCTTTGAAATTAGTTTCCTGTCAAATCGAAGACATTAGATTAGAAATAAGGCAAACATTTTGATAAAAAACAGAAAGTGAAAAAAAAAATGTGAAAATCAAATAGTTTGGGGGCTTGATTTGTAAAAACACTGCAGTTTCACTTGAGGAATATGCCCATTGTAAACTTTTAGTTTGAGTTTTCTAGCAAAGTTTACAATGGCTTCGGGTTTTTTTCGACAGACAAGTACTTGGACAGTGGTGAACATCTCAAGTTTGTGAAAGTATTTCTAACTGGAAGACAACTTCAGGTCAAGCTACTCTTTCTTTGGCCGAGTATCTGAGCCATGATAAAAAATGTGACAAAGTCACTCCTAGCTGCTAGTTAGCCCAGATTGACACAAATGAAGTAAACATATGGAGCTGCGGGAAGTATCGAGGTGCTACATGCACAAAAATCAGGTACAATGCTCGACAGGTTTAATCTCCTGTTTTGCCCCATTGCACTCACGTGCACAAACTGTGGGAATGTCTGAAGGCAGAACTGGATGACAAGATGGTGCTCTTTGTCCCGGGCAAATAAACGACCTTGTTGGTTCATTAAAGGAGGAAATGCAAGCAACGCAAACTATAAATAGCATAAAATGATAACAGAGGAAAGGAAGCCCAGGCCGTTATAGGAAGCATCTTGTTAATTTTACCCCCAAAGGAAAGTAAAACAGGACTTTTCGGATATTCTTCCCATCTTCCCAAGCCATCAATTTCTGCCGCAAGGATTCTACCTAAAGCACGCAATCTATAAACAGAAGGACAACCATTTCCAAAACACTAAACTAAAACCTTCAGGAGTTGTGAGCCAGCACTGTTGGCACCACAAAGTCCTTAACAGTCATGGTTATTTTCCACTCAATTCATTGAAATGCAGCTAAATTATGCTGTTATATAACAGATGCAAGACTGCTGTTGGCTGTTTGGCGTATATTCTGAAAAAGCCAACCAAGGATCAAAAGTCCGCATGAAATTCATCTTGAGAAGAAAAAGATATTTGCAATAGATGCTCCTGTGCCATTGCTATAAAGCACGTGCCGTTGTTTCATCCTTTTCCTTCATCCTTTCGGAGGCGAGGCATGCAGATGTTGGCCAAATTCAGAAGCTGAAACACTCAGACACTGACAATCTCCTCTGGTGGAGTTTCAATCGATAAAGGGCATTTCCAAACCACCGCTTTTGAACAGAGGGCTTCAGTTCAAGTGTTTTTCAAGACAGATGAGTACAGGAGGGACAAGGTCAGTCAGACCGTCCCTCCCTCCAACATCACAAAACACACTGCTCTAACATCACTTTGCAATTTGCTGTGTTTATGGATTGTTCTGACTGGAGCGTCAAATTTTCCGATGAATCAATATTTTGCGAAATCCCTGTCCTTTGACCCAGCAATTTCAGGTCAAGGTTTTCACCTATGAAATTGACTATATTTATGCTCCTCAGAAAATGAACACACCATTATCGTAACATCTTTCTTGTTAGATCACCTTTTCGTGGTGACGTTTACT
The DNA here is from genome assembly GCA_901007705.1 of Fistularia tabacaria. NCBI lineage: Eukaryota > Metazoa > Chordata > Actinopteri > Syngnathiformes > Fistulariidae > Fistularia > Fistularia tabacaria. Next base: position 144,467 of record CAAKHD010016977.1, read on the forward strand.
GTACAAACTCAATTTAGACAGATGGATCATTACTTTGCAGTAACTTTATTTATTTATTTATTTATTTTGACCCTGTCAGGATTTTAGTGCTGTTTTGGTTCATTTTGTCATTGGCAAAGAGTCAGAGTGCAGCTGACCCTGACTTTGATTCCGTTGAATCGAAGTGCATGCTTCCAGTGGGCTTAGCGCTACTTACAGCCTGGCCCTACAACAGCGTCATGTTTCGACTCCCGGTGGGAAGCTCCAGGTGGTCTGCTGCAGGCACCGACAGCCCCTGCTGCTGCCCTTGCATCTTCTCCTGTTCAGTCAGGGATTAGAAAAAGCGAAGGTGAAGGGTAGTGGCTGAGGCGCCATCCTGGTTCCGCTGGAGCTCCAACTACATTGAAGTGGTTAGGGGGATGATGGGCTGGTCTTTCCTGGTATGTGGCACTTTAAAACTGCGGTGCCTGCGTGCTATTCATGTGATATTTAATGTAGTCCAGCAAATAAAATAGGATGGACTTTATTGATGGGGTGGCGTGCCTCACAGCACGAAGGACCCGGGTTCCATTCCAACAAGGGGACCTTTCTGTGTGGAGTTTGCATGTTCTCCCTGGGTTTCCTCTGGGTTCTCCCACAGTCCAAAATCATGCAGCGGGATTATTGAAAAAAAATGGGGAAAATTGCCCCGAATGATTCAGTGACTGAATGGTTGTTTGTCTGTATACGTGACCCTGCGATTGACTGCCGACCAGTCCAGGGTGTACCCCGTCTCTCGCACGATGACAGCTGGGAATAGGCTCCAGCGGAATCTCCGCGGAGGCTTACTTGATAAGAAAGTTGCATAATACAAAGTACTATCTACAATGGAAAGGAATAAAAGCTGTGCCAGCCGGAGCAAACTGATTTTTAAAGCAGCACAAATGTATTATTGATATTGTTTATTTGGTGTACATTACATATAAAAGTCACAGTGTAGCCCTTTATACTATAAAAAAAGAACAATATAAAAGAATTAGTTGGATTAAATTGTTAATTTGGAATGGGGGGTTGATTGGTAAGCCTCTATATGTCATGTGAATGAGTGAATGAATGGGTTCAAGCCTCTATATGCCGTGTGAGTGAATGGTTGTATGTCTCTGTCTCCATATGTCGTGTGAGTCAGAGAGTGAGTGGTTGCAAATCTCTTTATGTGGCCCTGTGATCAATTTGCCATTGGTCAGGGTGAACCCTGCCTCTCACCCAATGACAGCTGGGATAGGCTCAGGATAAGTTGTATAGATAATGAATAAGATAATGAATGAATTAATGAAATTAATCAATTTTCCATATAAATCTGTGTGGTGTGGCTGAATTTTTTCACTGATGGCTGCAGACTTTACACAATCCTATAGATTGGCCCCTTCACACTGGCCAGAGGCAAAGTGCAGAAATCCGTGATGGACACAGAATGACACGAAGATGGATGTAGCTTCAAAAAAGGGGGGCCCGGGGGTTTGGTGCAGGGGTTGTGGAGAGCAGCCGTGTTACGTGAAGCAGATGTGCAAAATTTTGAGGGGGGGGGCATGTGGGTCAATGGATAAAATACCAGCATATTCTCATGAATTTGAATAAAGAAGGATGTCAGGGTATTTAAATGCTGCCCCCCAGAAATTCAAAACCCCCGAAGCCTTTTCATTCAACGGACTGAATCCATGTGGACCCCCCCCCCCCCACCTTGAAAAAGAAAAAAAAAGGAAAGAAACCCCTTAAAATTATTCAAATGAGGGCTTTTTGCTTGCACTCGCAGAAGTACTTCCCGGACTGTGCGAAGCGAGGCGCGCTGCCGCTCCGGCGTTGCGGGGGCGCGCATTGGACGGCGGGGAGCGGTCACGTGACAGTGACAGCGTGTGCAGTTTTAAAAGAAAAGGGGAAAAAGAGGGAGCAGGAGGCGAAGGACTTCAGCATCATTTTTACAGGCTCGATACTTGCTGGAGGATCCGGCGGCAGCAATCCGAGGCACATCCGAGGAGCGGGGCAGCCGCTCGTCCACGGGCTCCGCGCCGCGCCTCCAACCCACGCCACGGCACCGGCATCTTCAGTTCCACAGCACAACTGTGGCACCTTTTGTTGCGTCTCTCCCATCACCCAGAGTGAAAGGAGAAAGGAGAGAATCTCAAGAAAAAAAAGGTAGGAGGGGAGGAGAACTTTGTTTCGAGCGCGATTGTTTCTGCGAGCGTCCTCTCGCGGGATTCACGCGTGATCACAGCCCAATTAACAGCTGGCATTGTGATGCTGCGCGTTTCAAATCACACGCAACATGGATGAAGATGCGCACATGAAAAGAAGAGGGGATCACATTGGAGAAAACTGCGGCCAAATAGAGAAAAAGCGCTTCTGCGATTTTCTGTTTTTTTTTTTTTTTTTTTTTTAATGTTGGACCCCTAATTCAATCTGTTCCTGTTACAGCTTAATGAGGCGAATCCCTTGAAATTAATCAAACGCCACAATTTTCATTGCCGCTTGCGTAATCGGGTACTAAACGTGGAAAATGCGTTGAAGTGAAATGTGTGCACAGGCTTAGGAGCCTGAAAACTAAAGGCAACCCATCTCTGTAGAGAAGATGCAAAAAAAAAAAATAAAAGGTTTCAGGTGGAAGTGATGGGTTTATTCCCCAACTGTAGGGACCAAAAAAAAAAAAAAAAGTTTGGAGAGGAAGTCAGAAGACAGTTCATGAATCCTAACGTTGTACTCCTGAGCAAGGCATCCCGGCTGCTTGTGCAGAGGTGTCTTGGTGAATTATAAAGCCGGAAATGAGTGCGCAGGCTGTCGATTGTCTTGAAATATATGTTGGTATTGTGGAGAGGAGGTGATTACCTCTGGGTGGCAGTTATTTCAGTGGATTTCTGCACACTTTGTTCCATCAGGGAATTGGGGAGAATTGGCTGTTGATTTCGTATTAATGCAATATTTCCTGCCGTTCATCTGGTGTACATGGGTCTGTGTGAATCCTAATGGCTTACGCAGTCAGAGATGCAACCTTTGCCCAGAGTGTCCTGGATGCCCCCGAGCAGTGAGGGGGTCTTTTTTTTTTCCCCCTTTTGTTTAATGTCGAACCTGCTCTCACCCATTTATCAGTTTGCTTTTCACTTTTCATAGTGGAAGGTGTTCATTGAACCCTGTTTGATCTTTCCAGCACTGATTTATTTATTTTATTTTATTTTTGGGGGGAACTGTTTGACTGTAAAGTCACATCCTTTCAGGGGTGTGAAACCCCCTTCATCTTTATCCAGATCCTCATCAATTTAAATATAGGTTAATTGCCTTCCAAGAATATTAATGTTATTAATTATTAATCTGCATTACATCATCTGAAAACCATTTAAATTCATGTCAAATTAAACATTTGACATTTGAAACATCATAATTAATTTCCCAAAAAAGACACGGATGCAAATTACATTCATGAGTTGAGCAAATGTCATGGTTATGTGAAATGTAATTGAGGCTTGAGAATCATATTTCTGATACTCGAGCTTCAGTTACATTTCATTACCAATCACAAATAGCAAGTTTGATCTCTCTCTGTCTCAGTGTTTTTCGCTCTTTATCTGTAATTTAGTTCCAATGTTTATGAAAAATACCACGTATTTTTGTGTGATGTTTTATTTCTTATTGTTTTTCTTTTGAAACAGTAGTGAACGAAAAGTCCAGTTGTGAGAGCAGAAATGTTCAAATAGAATAGTGTATTTAAGTACATCTATGTTTTTTGACAGAATATTTCGAAATATGGATTAAGATGAAGGAGTGTGGCCACATGCCACAGGACTGGCCGCCAAGAATGTGATCTGATAGATTTGACATCAGTGGGTTAATTCATCTATGTTTTTATATTAACTTGCTTATTTATGAGGTCAACCTAGATTACACTAATGCAGTCTGAGAGAACTATTCATTTTATGGTCTTTTGGAAGAATCAGATTCCTGTATGAACTGTACTGATTTTCATACAATAATTAATTCATTATCTATACCGCTTATCCTGCACTCAGGGTCGCTGGGCGGCTGGAGTCTATCCCAGCTGTCATTGGGTGAGTCAGGGTACATGCCAGACCGGTCGCCAGTCGATCATAAGAGATCTACAATTCAGAGAGGCATTTAACCATTCGCTCCCCTCATACAGGCATTTGGGAAATTTAAGATTTCCAAAGGTCTGCATGTAGTAGGAAACTGGAGAACCTGGAGGAAGAGATGACTTGACTTCCTCAGGGCTCTGGTTGTAGCGGGGGTTTTCTGGCTATTTTGCCTTTGCAACATCATGAGGACATTGGTGAAAGTGCCTCTTGATTTGCAGACCGGGGGACCAGGGGATGTGCCAAATTTGTCAGATTTGTTCACATGAGGGTTGGACCCCACCAGGGATGCCTTTTGTCACCAAATCTGTCCAGAACCTTGTGGGCAGGATTTCTAGGTGCAGTTGGGGTGGTGAGGGGACATGGTTTCGAGGCCTCAGGAGTGGGTCTCTGGCTTTTGCAGATGACGTGGTTCTCTTAGCTTCACCGGACAGTAATCTCCATCTGTCACTTGAGTGTTTTGCAGCCCAATGTGAAGGGGCTTGGATAAGAATCAATCATCAACTCCAAATCCGAGGCCATGGTCCTCAGCAGTGAAGTAGATGAGTCCAAGTATCTCAGGGTCTTCTTCACAAGTGAGGGAAAACTCGTGCGGGAAATTGACAAGCGGATCAATGTGGCGTCAGCAGTCATGTGGACTCTGCATCGGTCCGTCGTGGTGAAGAAGGACCGGGGCAAAAAGTTGAAACTCTCGATCTAGCAGTCAATCTACGTTCCCATACTCATCTGTTGTCATGAGCTGTGGATAGAGACTGAAAGAACTAGACCTTACAAATGAGTTTCCTCTGCAGAGTTTCAGGGGTCACTGTGAGATATAGGGTGAGAAGCTTGGCCATTTGGGAGGGGCTCAGAGTAGAGCCGCTGCTTGTCCACATCAAGAGGAGCCAGATGGACCGGCTCAGGTATCTTGTGAGGATGCCTCTTGGGTGCCGTCCAGGTGAGGTGTTCTGGGCATGTCCCACCAGAAAGAGACCCTGGGTCTTCCCCGGGGCATGCTGGGGGGACTATGTCTCTCTGCTGGCCTGGGGACGCCTCGGGATTCCCTCGGAAGAGCTGGACAAAGTGGCCGGGGAGAGAGAAGTCAGGGCCTCTCTGCTTTCGCTGTTGCCTCCACGATCTGACCCTGAAAAGTGATAAAGTGTATGAACATTAGGGACGAATCGTGATGGCTCGACAGCCGGATCATTGCATCTCCAAAACTACAGCTTTTTTTAGGAGTTTCAGCAGTGTTGTCTTTCCTGCTATCATGGGTATGTTGAGGGGTGTGTGCTTCTCTTGTCTGGATGGTTGATGGCTCGAGGATGCACTATGGTGAGAAGGCAAGTAAGCTGAGCCAGTTCAATGATATGAACAACTTTCAGCTGTGAAAACTTTGTCTTTCAAAATTCACATGGCTGTTGCTTTGGCATGAATTTCTTACCTAGACATTTTTTGCAGATCAAGTACAAAATTTGTGATCACACTTCAGAGACAAAGCTGCGAAACTGCTGCTAAACTACGTTTAGTCAACAAAATCATTTCAAGATTTTTACAGCTGACAATTGGCTCCATTTTATTTCTGTTTTTCTCATTCATATTTATTGTTGCATTGAAATATTCTGTGATGTTCTTGTTTATGTGACCTTTTTTCTTTCCCTCACCCACACAATATAACAGCAAAAACAAGGTTTGCCATAACATTTCATCACTGCCAGGCTAAACCCATCTCTTAGAAGACAGCAAAAAATTAATTCACAAAATGTACTGATATAAGATTATGGTTAGATTGTTTCCCCTTGCATAGAACAAAAAGTGTGAAGTTAATCATGCAATCATATTTAGCTGGTGAGGGGAATTTTTTTATTTGTAAAATAACAAAAAAAAAACCCGAACCACTGAATTAAGAAGTGTATGCATTCTATTCTGCAAGTATTTGGGGCATTAAAAAGAATATGATTTTCGGAGATGTCCTGTCAGATAGTGTGAATGTCTGAGAATGAGTCTGTTTTTGTGAACAACAAGTGACCTTTTGGTGAGGAGCACAGACGCACACACACACACACACACACACACACACACACGCACACACACACACTCACACACACACACACACACACACACACACACACACACACACACACACACACACACACACACACACACACAGACACACTCACACACACACACTCACGCACACACACACACACACACACACACACACACACACACACACACACACACATACACACACACACACACACACACACATATGCAGATACAGGCTTTGTACATCACATCTTTTAAGTTGACTCCTTTATTTCATAAAACAAATCTGAGTTTGCTTCTCTCTGTCGGCTGACGTTGATTTTCACAAAGGATACATAGATGAAAGGGAATCTTGGTAGCTTGCCTGTAAGCTGTAGATGAGAGACAAGCGAAGGGTGGGAATAACTGCGTTCCTACTCTTGAGAAGTCCCTGTAATGTAAACAGCAAATGCTAGATACTTGTTATTTTCTTTATTCAAATGAACTTCTGTTATTGTCGTCTCACTGTCTGAACATCATTGAAAGTCTCAGACCTTATGTTTGCTCTAATATAAATAAATGTAAAGTAGGAAACAAAACTGTTTTGCTGATTGAAATGATCGGTGAGCTTTTCCAATTGATTTACCTCGAGGAACCTCTAACTTGCCATGCTAGAGCAGTGTTGCCAATACACAGCAGGGAGCTGGGTGCTTAACGGAGCTGTGCTCGAAATGTCGACAGGCCAATTAACGTCTCTCTCTTGTAGCGTCTCTTCTGCAGTGAGTCAGAAATAGTCAGTATGTCTGTATTTTTCATTATTGTTATTTTTAAATATTCATGCATATTAATCTCCAACCAGTATAGTTGATGGGCTTATGTGTCCTGGCCATGTTTTACTTGGGATTAGTTGCAGAGTGATTCTATTCTGATTAAATTTGCTGATGTAATTTTGCTTTTGATGCCAGTTTGCGTTCTCTATTTATTAAAATGTTTGAGATCTGTGGAAAACAGAGCTGCAAATCCCATTTTTAAAAATTTTCAAAAAACAAACCAAACCAAACAAAGCCTCTCACTTGCCTTTATACTGACTGGCGCCTTTATTTTCTCTCTGTGTAGTAAATCTGTGCGATAGAGGTGCCCTGAGTTTCAATAAACTCGATCTGTATTCTGTGTGTTTCCAGAGATCCTATTCTGTGTGACCGTTTTATTTCCAGATCTAATCACTAGATCAGTACGATCAATCCTACGTTACAGTAAAACTAAGGCTGTTTTTGCCCGTATGGGCAAAGAATCCTTATCAGCTAACTTTTCACTCACCAAAAGACAAGTAACCTTCTTTAGAAAATTTGTTTTTCCTTGTGCCACTGATTCTTTACTTTGATTTGATTCTACCGCAGTGGCTCACAGCATCACGGGAATCCATTATCCCTCAGTATCAGCACCTTGACAGAGACTGAGCATGTTATCGAAAATCCCTTCCAGTTTCATTACATCCTTGGTTATGGGGACAAAGCATTATACAGCACATTATCACGCTTTAACATTTTTCTGGGAGTTCACCAGATCCCCCAGGCTTTCAAAGTCTTAGCTTAAAAATGACCTGGCATGAGGTTTTATCCCGGTTTGTAGGTATCCACATCATCCTTTCCGTTCTCCTCCTGCGGAAGATTCACCCCTAATGCTCGGGGAGGAAGTCTTGATTTTAAAAACGTTTTTTTCTGAGGAAGGTCTTGTGGAACATTAATGGGCCTCTGTTGAGTGTGAGCCAAAGAAATACATTAGCTGAATGACCGTACCTGGAATCGCTGCTCGGGAGAAATGTATTCTGCAGAGACATTCAGTCTGGACCACCACTCTCATGGACATTTTTACTTTGTCTTACTTTAGTATTATTGCTTATTCATAACCTACAATCGGACCACTTTACGAGTGGCGAAATCCTGTTCCGCTGAAGAATGTCACCAAATTAAGCTGCTTGTCTCCAGTTGCTTTGTCATTTAAGACTGCAATGTTCTCATTTCTAATCTGTCCATCAGCTACATCCAGTGCTCTTGTAAGCATTTCTTTCCAAGCTGATTTTAATTTGCCTTGCCAGTCCTTACCTCACCTGCCACCATTCCACGTCAATAAACTTAATCGACTGGGACTTTACTGTTTGTGGGAATTTCATCTAAATTAATAAGCTCCATACTCACAGAAGAGCAGGAGTTTGAGTGCCTCACAGCAACCACAGGCCATTGAATGTTAATGGAATTGACTTGGAATGATGATTGCAGAAATAAGCACTGACAAGGAGAAGGAGCAGGTACCAAGAACTAATCTCGGTTTTTGAGGTGACTGCTGACTGGAGTGACTGATGTGATTGATGGATAAATAAGAACGCCTGTGCCTCACAGCAAGTAGATCCATGACTTGATTCTGACAGGGTTTTTTCCAGTCGGAGTCTGCAGGTACTCCACTTGTCTGCGTGGGGATACTTCTTCGTGTCCCTGTTAACATTTTTCGTGTTTCAGTCATTTCTAATTATTTTTTACTAAGATTCTGGAGCTATGACAATGTCCAAAAGTGCAGTAAATGGGAGACTCCATAGTAGCCCCTCTTAGACATATTTATAGTTTGCTCATATTGTAGCTTAGCTTCAGGTCATTTATTTATGGCCGAGGACTGAAAGTCAGAAGTAGGTAACATTTAAAACACACCTGGTGTTGTGTTTGAGAAACAACCTCAACAAGTTTGTTTGAATGCAAAAATAATAAGAATCTATGCTTTCCTTTCATTCTGGCTGCTTCTCTTCTATCGCATTGTACCCCTGACACTTTTCCCCACCCATTCCAACCTGCTTGAACCTGTTTCTTTACCTCTTTTCCACACTCTCCATTGCTCCGGACTGTTGACCCTCAGCTCTTGAAATCCTCCACCTTCTTGATCTCCACTCCCTGAAGAATCACCCTTCCACTTTGGTCCCTCTCATTAACACATATACAGTACATCCTAGTCTTGCTGCAATTAACCTTCATTCCTCTCCTTTACAGAGCATACCTCCACCTCTCAAGATTGTCCTCAACCTGTTCCCTGCTCTCACTACAGATCATAATGTTATCTGCAAGCATCATGGTCCATGGAGGTTCCTGTCTAACCTCATCTCTCAGCCTGTCCATCACCACTGCATGGAATAAATTCAAAATGTGGGAGTGTTTGATGAGACCTTGGTATGAATTATGTTGTAAAGCTGTTAAATTGGCATCATAAAGAGATGGTCATTTTGGACTCTTACAATTAATTTTTGTGCTATCATATCTCACGGTAGCGCAGTGGTTAGCGCTTCCGCCTCACAGCATGAGGGACCCTGGTTTGATTCCCACAGGGGGCCTTTCTGTGTGGAGTTTGCATGTTCTCCCCTTGTTTGCGTAGGTTTCCTCCATGTTCTCTGGATTCCTCCAGCAGTCCAAAAAGATAAAATGGGAAAAATTGCCCAGATGTGTGAAAGAGTGAGTGAATTTTTGTCTCTGTATGTGGTCCTGTGATCTACTGGCGACCGGGCGAGGGTCAACCTTGCATCTTCGCCAGATGACAGCGGGGACAGGCTCCAGCATCCCTGAGACCCTAAGTGCAGGATAAGTGGCAGATAATGGATGTATGGATGGATTATCATATCTCGAAGTCTGAACCCAATTAAAAGCTAAATGCCAGAATTTGAGAAATGATTTAAGCTAAAGAAAGGGAGACTGATTAAAGAATCTTCACAGACAAGGCAGGCAATTACTATTTATTTTGTATCATTTGACTTTCTTTTGAGAAAATATTTCAAATGAACTTGGAGACATAATGGAAAGCACTGGGCTCCTTTTTTTTGCAGCAATTTCAAACCCACCTCTTCAACGTGTTCCCGAAGATACTCAGAAACCTACTCAGGTGCAAAATTGCCCGACACAAAAAGTTGAGCCGGAAGAAAGAACTGCCCCGGTTTGAACTCTGCTTTGACAGTGACTCAAGGAACTCTTGAGAAAAAGGAAATCGGCAAACATGCTTGAAATGATGATAATTACCTCCCATTGGTTTACACTAATGGCCATGCTCATCACAGTTTAAAATGCGTTTGCTGAATAGATAATCCAAATTTATTGTGAGGCACAAAGCTGCAGAGGTTTAAGTAACGCAAAACATTTCCAGCCAGGGGTTTTTCTGCAGGGAGAGGGGTGACATATTTCTCATGGTCTATATCTGTAAAATCTGTCAAATCAGAATGCATCCATGCAGTGGTGAGAAAGGGCTGTAGGCCAAAGGGTGCTGGTACTGTTTTAGTATTCATCTCTAATATAATTGGCTGGAAATTAATATTAATTTGTTATTTGATCTCTTGACGAAGTGTGTAGAAGAAAAGTTCTGTTATGTTTTAAAGGTTTTAATGTTTCAAGGTGATGTAAAGGCGCAAAGTCCGGGAAGTTATCACTGAAATATGTCAGTAATGTTTTTCATAACTGTACCAATTCATTCCAGCTATAATCAAAAGAAGGAAGTGGAAAATGGGTTTTTCTGCCCCTTGTATATTTCATTTCATGTTTTTTTTTTATTGCCTTTTCACCTTTTATGCCACAATGTAATGGGAAAATCGCAAACAGCTAACAAATCTCGTCAGTGGGGTAGAGTTGCAGAAGAATTTCGCTGGTTTGACTTTAAACTCAAATATTTTTTTGAAATGATGCACATAAAAAAGTTGATCTGTATATGAATGCAAATAAAACAAATGCAAGATATTTTTATTTCTGACTGTCACACAATTTGGTAACATACAGTACATTCATTGAACCAGCATCGAACCCTATGATTTGTCAATATTATGTATTTCAAACCCCACAGCCATGCCTTTGTGCTATGTGAAAAACATGGCTTTAAATTGCTTTACCGACATATCTAAGGGATGTCTAGAAGACAGCATATCTTTATCCAAGCCCCTCATGATTTCTGCTGTTAATGATGCCACGACACAAATGCAAGTCGCCTTTGCAATGTTGATCTTACCGTGAAAGACTGGCCTTTTTTAATTGTTTCTGTATAGAGTCAAGATCAGTATTTTATGGCCACAAGTGGCTGAAAAGCCACATGTGGCTTTCTGGTCAAACAGAACATGAATGACAAAGCATTTATTCCATTCATGTTATACAAGTGTGTTGTTTTTCTGTTATCGTTGATTCGGCCCTCCAACAGCGTTCGTGTTTGTCATATGGCCTCTTGTGAAAATTAATTGCCCACCCCTTGTCAAGATGGTTGTCTTGCAGAAATGACCTGAAATACATTTTCGGGTTTGACCGTATTTCCGCTAAGGGTTTCTCTCAGACCACTCTGCCCCCCTGATGAGTCAGCATTCTTGAAAACAGTCAAGATAAGGCTTGCTTTTAACTTAGTAAAGCTTTAACTTTGTGAAATAAGTTAATTTGCCAAATGTGCATGAACGACAATTGGAGATGGCAGGTGTTTGGTTTACAATACAGAGCTGTTGTCTCTCATCCTTTTGGCATTGAAATCCTACCAGGTTCCTTGAATAAATACTCATTTGCACACCATGCAGTGTCAAATTGCCAAATGTCTTTGTAGCTTTCTTATTTGGAACCTTATTTTTGTACATTTCTGAAAGTCTCTAATGCCTTTGGTGGCAAAATGGCTAATCTTTGATCCTAGTTTGGATTCTGCTTTAAAAAAAAAAAGGAAAACGAGAAAAATTTGATTAAAATGCTCATTTCACCTGATTCCCATCCCGACATTCATGAATAATTTCAGTTGATCAGTTGGCCCCCAAAATTCCACAATAGAGGACTGCAATTCAAACTCTCTTCATCGGCCGTCCTTCCAAATTACTTTGATATTTCCTTTGCAGTCGTATTGCCATTAAAATCTCCACAGTAATAGGGTACATTGAAAATCAGCATTTAAGAGCTCATACATTTTTCATTAATAAAAGTAGGAAAGAAAGGAAAATACAGATATGGCGGGTGAAGACAATTAGAAGTCGAGCATAAACAGCTTTCCACAGACCAACAGTGGGCTGACAGGCAACACAAAAGACACTTTAAAGTGGCTAGTAATTTATCAGTCATAATAATTGTGTCTCTTATTCAGACTGAATTTTTACATCTTTCCATCAGAACGGACATCCTGGAACAAGTCGAATTAATTCAGTATAAGAGCTGAATTTTTTTCTGTCGCAAGAAAAGATTTAAGTCCCGGATTAGAGGCGAAATGGCAGATATTTTACGCAGGATGCATCTGCTCTTAGAGGCTCCGCCAAAAGCCTCTGATTACAGCCTGTGTAAGAGGGAAGCCAGTGGCATAAAACTAAGTCGTCTTTTTATGTAAACCCAAAACTGTCAGATGCTGCAACGAAATGACAGAATCAATGTCACAGCCGGGCCCCGACCAGACAGTCCAGTGATGCAGAGCAATGATGACGTAATGAGAAATAGAAGTTCAAGTTAGGAAGACCTGGGCCGCTATGCATCGCTTACAAGCCTGCAGGAGACATGAGTCAGACTTCATGATGATGATGACCTGTTTGCCTTCATCCTGCTGCACCCCACAAACGTCACTGTGCCGCTACCTTGACCATTTCTCAGTCGAACATATGCAGATATTACAGAATTTAAACTCTGTGCAGAGCTAAATTCCGTTTCTCCAGGTGCAAGGCTGGGAGGGTAGAAGAACATGTCAGTTATATTAGTATTGAAGCAAGAATTGAAAGACAGACAATGTAAACAGCTTAGACCGAGTCTGAAGTAGCACCAAGTCAATGTATCTTGTTTCATTCTAACCCGTTTAGTTTTCACTCTTGTCCCAGATACATTTTACTGTTCTCTGACATATGTTGGATTTGTTTGACATTAACGATTCCAATGCAATATGTTTGAACAGTTAGTAGTACTTGGGAAGAGGAAGAATGTATTGACATGGTGACACTCACTTGCTGAAGTCCTCACATCGGTCCGCCTCAGCCTTGTAGCTGCCCAAATGTTAGAATTGCTATTTTCTTTTTGCGACTTTACATGTATGTTAAACCAAAAAATTGATTAAACATACACATTTAGGCGGAACACCAGCGCCGTGGTTTACATTTGTGCTTCACAGCAAGAAGTTCCCTCTGTGTGGAATTTGCATGTTCTCTCCGTCTGTCTGAGTGGATTTTCCTCCAGGTTCTCTGGTTTTCCTCCCACAGTCCACAAACATGCAGTAGGTTTCATTGTCCAGCGGTCAGACCGGTGAACAACAGCAAGCTGACAAATCAAAATTAAGTTGTATCAAGAGCATAGAGAAATGTAATGTCCTCATATGAGTACTAATGATCACAAGGGTTTAAGGGAAAGAGTTGATGTATCAATAATTATTTATTTCCTTTCATGGTTGACCGTTAGAGTTTTTCACTCCTCATGAGGATCCAGAACATTTTGATTATGATTCTTGGTCTGTTCCTGCTGTCCAGACGGTTGTAGTTTGTGATTTTTCTCAGCGGGAGGGTCAGGGGCTCAAGATTTGGTCGAGTGCTGAAATACTCATATAAACAACTCAGGTTCAGTGGCCAGTGGAGGCACTGGAGTAGGTTGTGGAGGAAAAGAAGTTTATATAATGCATTTATACACAATCACAGGTAACTCTATTCATAGTTTAAACAGCCCAGATGGGAAATTTGGTTTAACAAGACAGAAAAAAAAGGTTGCTGCTGCAAATAGGCTTAGCAGAAATCTGAAGTGGGTGGAGTTGGTCTTTGTTTTGAGTCTAAAAGAACAGTTGAACCTCCTCTAAATCCCACTGCTATCACACACAGTGTCACTTCTGCTCAGTCACAGGCAGCCACACTGAGTATATGCTTTTGTGAAATGTCAGCGAGATAAGCGACATTGCCTCACTGCTCCCCAGTGAGCAAAGAGGAGAAAACACAATTACTGTAATGAGGAGTTCCACTGTCTGCACTGCAGCCTGCACAGCACGCACATCCCCACTGATGACTGGAGAAGACATTGTTTACATCTGGAAGGTGCAAGTTGAGGAGCCCAAGCACATTTATTTAACATTGTTCCCAGTTTCCTGATGGTCCGAACGTCCACACGGGAAAGAAACCTTGAGGCTGATGAATGATTCATCTACAAAGTCATTTGTCTTCAACACACACACACACACACACACACACACACACACACACACACACACACACACACACACACAAACACTATGTAAAACACTGATGTTCACTCAAATCTTATTATATTTATGGACCTCATTTTTACTCCAAAGGCTTTTCACACTTGCCTGCCACTTTAAAAAAGTAGAATTCCAATTGCAAGATTTATGATAAAATATCTTAAATGTGTAAATGTCTCAGGGCTTTAATGAACATTGAAGCTAATAACCAGTTGTGAATGTGGTCCTTTCAAGTAATGCGTGTTTTATAAGATTGGGTGGCCAGAAGTAAGATTTTGTTTCCTCTTTTGTAACATTTTAAGTTATTTGGTTTTATTTCTTTCCGTGTTTTGATGACTCATAAAGATCAACCAACCTTTTATAATTATTGAATTACAGTATATTTTCTCTGGGGTGTTTTTCTTTAATATTCTTTAATGGAAACAAGTACGCACGTTCAGGACTGTGGGTGCATGATTTGGCACTGCCAACATCTGAACATGGAGAACTTGGCCTAATTCAGACTCTTAACATTGAAGTACTCAGGCCCAACTGATTTTTCCTCATCCTTACAAGCAAAATTGTGGATCGGTGGTTTCTGATACTCTCTGTAACAGGCCCAAGCATTTAGGCATAAGATACTGACAGATGACTATCCTCAATCTTGTAAGATTTCAACAGGGGGCCTTTCTGTCAGGATTTCCCGCATGGGTTTTCTTCTGGGTTCTCTGGTATTCCTCCCATAGTCCGCAAACGTTAATTGGTGGTTCATTGGAGGTTCATTGGAGACCCAGACATGTGTATGAGAGAGTAAATGGTTGTAATCTATATGTGGCCCTATGATGGACTGGCAACCGGTCCAGGTTGAAGCCCACCTCAGTTGCGATAGGCTCCCACCCCCAACAACCCAGGGTGCAGCATAAGCAGTATAGATAATGAATGAATGAATAAATGAATCAATCAATCAATCGATGAATAGACGAATGAACTCAGAATGTCTCAAATTCCTATTTCTCTAAGTGTTTGAGCTAAGATACCTAAAGAGGTGGCCATATCCTCTTAGAAAAGGACTGCTTCGGAGCATTTCCCTCGACATAATGTATCTTTATGTATTGAAATGTCCCCACTCAGGGACGAATAAGGGCATATTCTTTTCTATTCAATTTTGTCCGAGGGATGAGAAGTCATCTCCCTATTTGTGAAAAACCCAATGCATTATACCTACATCAATATAATCCGTCTACTCTTTTCAACATTTGTGAGAGTGCCTTTCTTGAAATGTTTTTTCAACATATTTGCTCTATCTGTGAATATGGACACTAATCGTGAATATTGTTAAATTCAGCATCTTCCTTGTTTTTATTCACCACCCTCTGGCTACTCTTTGTTTATCTCTATCATCCTCCAAATGCTTTTCACGCCTAGAGCTCCCAGGCACATCTGCCTTTGCCAGCAGCGGCGGCAGTAGGTTTTTATCCTTTTGTATTATTTTGTCAGCCCTCAGAGAACGTCGAACCAAGTCTGCCATCATAATTTAATGAAAATGTGGTTTATTTCTGTTTTCATTGTATGTATTTGCTGATTAAATATGTGAGACATACTGCATGCTATAAGTTGTGCGTTGTTTGACATGTTTAATGACTGCAACGTTTTCACACCTTATCCCATATTTTCCCTGTCAACAACGCAGAAGAAAACCTACTGTATCACTACAGTGTCATGAGGAACTTCTAATTTTGGACAGGTAAAATCCCATGTTTTAAAGTGTAATATTATAGATTGCAGTTAATGAAATTTTGCTGTCAAGAAAAAAGGTGTAACCATTTCTCGCGGGCGACACCTTCTTGAAATTAAATTCATAGTTGTTTATGATTTTCAGCTGGCATGGAAAACGAAGTTATAAAGTATTGGGATTGGGGGCATGAAAGGCATGAATTCCATCTCAAAGGGACTCCAGAATATTGAGGTCCCGGGTTTGAAAAGAAACAGCACTTAATAAACATTGTTTTGGAGATTGTCTGGATTTTAAACTCATATGTAGGGTATCAGGATATGTCAAATGGGAAATGTTAAGGGTTTTTTCCAAACATGTTTTCAAAATACTTTACAATCGGTTTAGTTTATATTTGACTTTTTAACCACACAAATAGCACAGTTGGGACTGAAACTGATTTAAACTGTCTTCTTCACCGAGAAATTCTGGATCCATGAAGCCCCTTCCTGCTTTGTAGTTTGCTTGGCTACCTGTTGTCTCTTTTATCTCTGTCAGCCAGATTACAGAGGTGATGGGGAAGGGCGGGCTTGAGGGGGTGGGATTAGTGTTGATGTCACACTTGGGGCCGGTGCTTGTGATTCATTAGCAGCCAGCTACACCTGTGTGTGCTCGGTTTAATGTAGGTTGAACATCTTGAGAATCCGGAGGTAGAGCTTTGGAGGTAAAAAACAATTTGGTCAATTGCAGAGCAGGATGGCAGGCAGGAAAAAGCCATCAGCACCCAAGAAGAAGGGTCTAGAAAATTCATCTAGGCTCAGACAGCCGGTAACGGTCATCATGTACAAGTTGGCCTGGTGGTAAGTCACCCCCCCCCCCATCCCACCCTGAGGCAGGGGTGGTTACATTATCCCAGTGATGTTCAGATTACACTGTCAGCTACAGCTGTTAGTGAAGAACACAAGAATCTGGCTGGGCAACCTCATAGATCCTTCCTTCCTCCAGTGAAGGCAAGTAGCCTACATTGACAGAAGACCGTGATTGGTTTTTTCGAGCTGTGACATCATAGGTTTTCGCCTTGAGTACGAAAAACAATCTTTTGAAAAGCGCAGAAATCACGAGGTTCATTTCAGCATACACCGAAGATCTGTGAAACACCATGTTTATATATTGAGACCTGTGCGGTTGCCTTTATCTGGTTGGCATGGTTGCTTTATTTTAAGTAGAGTTTTGACATCAAAATATCTATGTTTTTATACGATTTTTGAACTTCACACACTTAAATACGTCTGAAGTGACACATCTTTTCTCCTGTACGGATGTGGAGCTTACAATGCTCTGCTTTATGGGTCTATTTTGATGTGTTTGTGTCCGGGAGGAAGACGAGGCATCTGATTCCTGCCTTCCTTAAAAGGTTTGCATTAAGAATAGGTGTTTTCCCAATGCCTCGTGTGTCGTAACTTTTTCAACCACCAATGACTCTTCCGGCCAGTGACAGTTGGCGAGGGACTTGTTTTACAGTGAGATTGGGAGAAGTACCAACGTATAAAAGGCAAAGAAAAAGAGCGGTTTGAATTCTATAATAAAGTCAGACACCTGATATCAGTGTGAATTTTACTAAAAGCAGTCCCTTATGTAATAAAAGTGACGAGGAGACCCTGCCAAAGCAATTAAATTACTATATTTTTGACAGTAATTACTTCTTGTGTAACTATGTTAAGAATTGAATATTAATCAGTGGCTGAATTCCTTTCAGGCAGTTTCCATAATAACTATATATCTTGATTATGAATTTCCACCCCCCCCCCCCTTTAAACAAACAGATGTTGCGGTTTTTCTCTCCATGAAAGCAGTCAGTAAAACAAATGGAGGATAAATGTTGCTGAGGTATTGATTTCTGCATGTTTTCATGTTCCTCTTGGAGCCGTTGGGGAAATCCAATGCAAGCAGGCTATTTTCACAGTGTGGAGGTGAGCTGTTCCTACAAACACACTCTGATTCTCAGATGTACACAGAGTTGGAGGTAGAAAACTGTGTGTGTGTGTGTGTTTTATTGATCTGCCATCTGCAGTAGCAAGCACATTGTTGGTTTTACATTTGGTTTCCTGCTGCCCTATTTTAGAGATAACGAGAGAAAAAAATAATATTACCAGGGATTTTGCAAATAAATTCGTAACATTTTTTTAAATTATTCAAACTCCGGTTCAAGTCAGATTTTGAACAGATTATTATTATTATTATTATTATTATTATTATTATTATTATTATTATTATTGTTATTTATTTTCTTTCACCTATGAGACTTTTTAATTACAGTTCTAATTTACACAATATTATTTATCAATTTTCTATTTAGTCCTGAGTGGAACAGGTAAGATAAGTTGGCTGGCTGATTAGCTTCTGCTAATTAGGATTAGTCCACCCACCAGATAGACCAGTGATGGTGCTGATAATAAGGACCTCCATGATTAGAAATAAAGGTTAGTATGCGAGGCACCGGCAGAGCTGGAATTAATGTGACCCCCAGGGTGCTTTGTGAAAATATAACTGTGTGTAAATAAAAGGAAAATTTACGAGGTGCAAGTTAAGCCTTTTTCTTTTTTTTTGCTCTTGCTGGAAAATGGTGCTGGAGACTGTTGGGCATTTTCACATGACTTTGTTCCAGAACTTTTGAATTTTCAGTTGCTATGTAATAGCAGACGTTAAATGACCAGCTAATTGGCTGGACTGAAAGAACTGGTACAAGTCTAATCTTTCTGACCAATTACAGGCAGTTGAGAAAGAGAGTGTGACCCTTCACAGGAGGGAGAAATGAGTCAGGGACAAGAAAAGGAAATATGGCCTGTTCTATTTATTTGTGATCTTGTTTAATTCATACTGTCTTTTCTACACCTGTCTTACATTTTCACTGTTCCATTTACATCTTATACCCCCCCTTTAATACATAATGAGATGAGCTAACTACCTTTTTGAATAAACATTGCACTTGAAAATAACAGTAGAATGATCATCAGCAACCTTCAATGTGGCCATCCTTTCATTCATTTATTGATATATTCATATATTCTCTTTGCCCACCTTTTTTTTCTTGCTTATTTTCACTTTAGAAACTAAGTGCTACCAACAGTTTTGGGTTACTCTAATTGGGATACATCTGAATATGCAGTCGAAGTTAATATTAACATGGTTAAATGCAATGGCTTGACTGTATATTTAAATATTTTTTGAACAGTAATTGGCTGCAGATTAGAAATAAGGGCTGCTTAATTTGATTATCAATCCAGCCTATTTCTCATTTATTATTAATTTTTTATAAAAGGGGGGCTTTATCCTAGATCCTCCACAAATCAAATGTGATGTCTTCTACACACAATTTGTTTCCGCATCCTCATTTGCTTGCCCCCCCCCCCCCCCCCCCCCCCCCCCCCCCCTTTCCCACGCACCCCCCCACCCAC
>CAAKHD010016977.1:163910-175257 GCA_901007705.1 Fistularia tabacaria
AACCCCAACACAACCTGTTTTCTCTTCTAACAGCAACTTTTTCCCCCCCTCATTTTTCCCCCCCCCCCCCCCCCCCCCTTCCCTTTTGCTTGGCAATCATAGAGGCTCACAAACATTTTCAATTTATGATTTAAGCTCAGCAACAGAATTTGCACGGTAGCTCAGTGCTGGCATCAACCCTCCAGTTAAACGCCAGTCTGAGTTTCCATTAACCAACACAATAGCGCCGCCCTACTAATTTTAACAGCTCCACTTAAGCAATAATTGATATTCATGATGTGTCCTCTTGCAGCTGGCAGTTAAAACCCAGTGTACACGGATTTGGGGGAGGTGGGTGGCTCAATTTGCTTTGGAGTGTATGTCATATCGAAGTCAACAAATCAAACAAAACCCCAAGCTCATAAGACAAAGCCACATTCATGTTTGTGGCACTTTTTGATATAATTTGGTTTATCACTCTGACAAAGAAGAACACGATTCTCAGAATACTGGCTATTTCTCCTGCCAAGCTTATCAGTGAGTGCACGCCGTGGATTTGCTTTCTGGAAAGTTTGAGATACTGTTTTCTGGCCATACATTTTTCCACTCACATCCATTAACATCTCCTTCCCTTGGAATTGTTGCATTTAGACGTGTGCTCTCTTTCCCTGCAGGAGCAGCTGACGGAAGGAGTGGCTGTTTTGGCAGCTTTAAGGTTGGTCGATGATCATTACCCCCATCACATCGCAGCCTTCTCCTGACAGGGAAGCGAAAATAGAATTCAAGTATAGATATTGTCACTTACCCTGCGGGGCCACGAAAGCTGAGGTGAAGAGACAAAAGCACATGCTGTTGTTTTTGCCATTTTGGTTGTGTTGAGCTGCCATGTGGTGGGAGCGCTCCAGGTCACTTCTCATGGAGTTGGAGATGGCAGTGACTGGTATTTGTTTAGATGGTTGCCTCTGGACGCACAGCCTGTTTCTTCTTTTGTACTTCAGCATTGAATGTAATGCTCAGATTATGGCTGGATAAAGAAAGACTTACTAACTATTTATGCGTATCATTCAACAGAGGGCTTCCCGGCCCATTTTTGAAAAAAAGCATTTCTTGAATTTTACACAGTGTCAAATGTTTTATGACGTTGCCTTGGGCTACACAGTCCCCGTGGAAGCTATTCTCATTTCATCGCCATGTTAAAATTCCCAATCAGCCACTTGAGCCGCAATGTTCGAGCACATCTTGCTGATTTTCTTTAATAAAAAAAAAAACGAAGGGAGTTCTTAACAAAAGCACAGTCACCAAGCTCTTTGGAGCTGCAAGTGGTTCGCTAACAACTAAAGTATCATTATCTGCTGTGTGGAGATTATTCAAGCGGCGATTTTAACAGAATAGTCTACTTTACTTTATCAGATAGGTCTGGAATTATTTGCGAACCACAAGCGGTAGCGTAAAACAGTACAGCAAATAGATGGCCAAAAGCATACATGTGCCGAAATTATTCCGACTTACATGATTGCATTTATAAATGCAAAAAAATAATAGCCTGACAATGTTTTCTTTGCTTGTCAAGTCCATACAAGAAGCATTTACTGGAGGTCAAGAAAAGAGATGAACGTCAAACACACTCAATGATTTTTCACGTGTCCTGACGTCTGTTTTTGAGTCCATTATTTGCTGCAGAGCTTGAAAATTGCTCCGGTTCCAGATTACTTCCGACAGCTGAGTGCTTTTAATACTGCTGTTATTGACGGTGGAGATGGTGCAGTTACTTCAGTAAACAACAAAGCTATCAGTATTGGTTGTCAGTATATTTCAGTTTGAATATTTTATGACCGGGGCCTACAGTTTGCTTAGGTTCCACAGTGCATAGACTGTCCCAATGTAGATGGGCAAAATGACCGTTTTTTCTTGTGTTCATAGAACTGTCATGGTTAATGTTATACACGTGACGCCATTTCAAATTGTCACCTGCATCAACCCTTAATGCTTCTCAAAAGCCGGGGGATGAATCTCGCCTCTTGTTTCCTCTTTTTTCCTTGTGTAATCTCAAATAATGTTTAATGTGCAGCATAGGAGGCACTTTTAGATATTTCTTTACACTGTAATTTTAATTTCTATTTTTTTCTCTGTCATATCTTTTTGATATATGGTTTAATATTTCTGACAAGTTACTGTTACTTTGACTCAAAATTACATCTTTTTCTTTTCTCTCCAGTTCCATATGATAAATTGGCCTTCGTACTGAAAAAAAATCACTGAGCCAGAAAAATTAACGCTTTAACAATCTGACCGACATACTTTTAATACAATGCCTAGGAAAAATATGACTTCAAAGACTGGACTGGCTTGTGAAGGCATCCAGTCACATGGCCATACATCTGTCTTAATAAAATGGTGTTTATTAAGACATATAAATAATTAAATTTACATACTGTATTTCCTGACTGAAAAGGAAATCCCAGTTAGATGTGACAGATGTGGCTAGAGGCCAGGATGCTTCCAAGTATTGATTTCTGATGGGCTGGATAAGCCTGCTTTCTTTTCTCAACATATTAAAAAAATGTTGGCAGATTGACTTTTACTAATTTGTAATTGGGTTTACAGTGAACTGTCTCACTCAGTTTTTTTCTTCATGAAAAGCAGATCGGAAAAGCTTAGATCAGACTGCTTCTGTTTTCAGAGTTTTTCAGATGCGCATTTCTGATGTGCCGTAGTTCGTTCTCCCTCTGTGCAATCTCAGCTCTGACCTCATCAACAACTCTTGTTTTTTTTCTCTTTCGGGTTAAGGAGTACTTCGCTAAGCAGCAGGAGCAGAGGATCCAGCCAATCTATCATGTGACTGATTGTGCCTAAGTGTCGGGTCACCTTTCGATACCCCAATTTTATTTTTTTTCAGGTCCTTTCTATAAGCAGCACTGCAGCTACTTGTGGCATCATTGTCTGAGTGAAAAAAGCATGTAATCAAATTGAAATGGCAGGGATACCAGGGTCATTTTTCAAAGCTGTAGTGAGAGACCCCCTGGGTTTTAGGACAGGTATATGTTGTAAACAATGTTTTCTAGGCAGTGCATCCTGTTCAGCTTTGATTGGAACCGCAGTTGCCACTTATATCCTCACACGGTTAATTTTTGGTTTAATGTCAAGTAAAATTGTCAAGCAAAATATAGAGCAGCCACTTGCGCTCCCTGAAAAATATGGTGCTGTGGGTAAGAAGACCATCATCTACAACCCTCTGCTTTTTGTGACTAACAGATTTTGTCTGTAAAATCATGACCAGGTACAACTTGCTGAATTGATTTTTTTCCTCCTTTTTCATGTTAGGATTTAAATGTCATATTTGACAGTTTCTTCAGCAATGTCACTCCAGTATAATGCACATCAGTTTGCCTTAGGTGATGCTCGAAATCAGTTTGAGTTGAGCGGTGATTTAGATTTGAGAAGAAAATAGCTCTTTTCAAGCTTTGTTATACTGCAGTACTATTCAAAAAACACTTGTTAGATAAAATAGA
Source organism: Fistularia tabacaria (assembly GCA_901007705.1). NCBI lineage: Eukaryota > Metazoa > Chordata > Actinopteri > Syngnathiformes > Fistulariidae > Fistularia > Fistularia tabacaria. The sequence goes on from CAAKHD010016977.1 coordinate 167,399, forward strand.
TCTGATTTTTTTTTTTTTTTTTTTTAAAGAGATGTTGATTGGTGTCAGGACCAGTCACCAAATGAGTCTACTCTCATCCAATCCTGAGCCCAATCCTGAAACTCAGTCCAAGTTGTCACTCATTTACGGTGTACGTTTTGGCTCTGCTTAGAACTTAGGACACGCAAGAAAGAAGAGCTAGAGAGGGAACCATTTTGGAATCTGATATGAATAAAAGCCTTTAAATTTCCCGAACCCGTACAGTATCTCTAACCTTAACCTCAAGGGATTGCTGCAGCAGGAGTCAGCATAATGTTAACTGTACTCTACTTGCCATGTATGTAACCCTTGCCTCAGATGATCTGGAAGTGGTGAGAGATTCTGCAATTCAGGATGTCATGTCAAGGATGTCAGATTTGGAGGAATCTGAGAAACCATTGATTATCTGTCTGACAACAGTTAGCCTTTGGAAAGCTTAGTCTTTGAAAGGCATAGCAGCTTATCCATGCCTTCCTCTTCCACTGCAACTTCAGGACTAAAGAATTGACATGCTGTATGACTATTTGTTTACACAAATATTTCAATGGCTATTGGGAAAAAAAAAGAATTCTGAGGCTACAATCTAGGCAAAATTACATCATTTTAAAATTGATTAACCACTGCTTCAGGTTCCACTATCTCAATCCTGGGCTAATAGATTCTGAACTAAAATGGAGAACTGGTATGTAGATATAATACTTGAACTGCGCACAATGTCCCTTCAAACACACAATGATCCGCTGAAACTGCACCATTTGTGCACCATTGAGTAATCTTATTTCGGCCGAAATGGGAGAATAAAACTTCAATCACCCAGACAATGCTCAATAAACTTGTGCTGAATGGGCTGTTATTGCAGAACAGCACACAGTTGCCCCATATGGCTCTCAGTTAAACTCATGGTCTCCGCCATGCTTTGCTATGACTTCTCTGAGGACTATTGCGTGCTTTAAAAATCCACCTCATGTTCAAATCATTGATTATCTTTGAGTGCTTTCCTGATGACCAGGTTGCATTACCTTGCATCACCAGGAGCCAGCATATAATCTGATTTAAAAAAAAAAAAAAGAAAGGTAGGGGAGGGTGAAGTTATTCATGACACTGTAGGCTAATACTAATAAATTAAACATAAATCTACAAAATGTTAAAAGAAGTGGAAACTTACTATCTGTGGGGAAAGCAGTGATACTGTGATACTATGAGGGGAAAACCTCCTTCCACCGGACACCGAAGGAGCTTTCCTTCCAACTGAAGTGTCCTTGAAAAAAGACACTTTATCTGTTTAATTATTCATCAAGTGACTCAACTCGACTTTTCCCTTGCAAAGTGCATCTTCCAACTGTGTATTACACTTGTGGGCAATTTTCAGGCTCTCATTCCAAATGGAGAGAAAAACTATGACAAAACCCATGTGCCCTTCAGGTAACTAAACATTCCTGATGTTGAGAAAATGAATTCATAAATAAGACTGTGAGCGGGGCACAATCACAAATGCAATAAATGAGGCATTAATAAAATAGTAACAGAAATCTTAAAAGGAAAAATAAAACTTCTAACTTTTCCAAGGGGAATGTAATGCCTGAAGGTTGTATACAGGTCATTTTCGTTCAGGAGGTCCAAAGTACCTGAAAGCAGTTAAGCCAAACATGAGGATGAGCTTGAAGGGGATCTAAGGTGAAGAAGTGATTGGATGCTGTCAGGGAGATGCCTTATAATAATGCTTTGTGGGTGAATGACAAAAGATGGCGGTTTAAATTGATTTTTCACATAGTCCAACCAACCTTGAGATAAGGAGAACAAAGATGATCACGACATTTGACATTTGTCAAATGTAATGTGCTGTGAATAACGGGCTTGGACTGCTTCTGTGTTGATGGGCTGCATGACAACATGCAATATATAAATAGTAAAAGATGGACCCAGGCCTTGGCACCACAGTATTTCTGCCACCACCATCTTCCAGGAGGGCAAGTTATTATTAGTCCTGCTCTCAAGCACTTGCCTGTTGGCACCTTCAGACTATTTTTTTCTTTACAGTCTGTTGTTTTCATCTAAAAATAAGTAGAATGACTGGCTGCTGTTTTTTCATGTCAGCAAGATGACAACTGATGACAAGACAAGAAGCCCTGAGAATGCTCGAGAGTAGACATCAGCTACATTGTGATCTCATCCATTTCTAGTCATGTCTGTTGTGAAGGTTGTTGAGTGTCGTGTCAAGCGGGAAGTGTATCCACAGCTCCCCCTGTAACCTGGATCTATGACCATTTGCAAACAAAGGATTATATGAGAGGAAATCCTTCAAAATCAAGGTTTTACACTTGGTTGATTTCCCATGTGGACAGGAAGGAGAACACAGAACAGGGTCCAGTGAGCAGACAAATTTGTTGAGTTCATGTTTCGCTTCACTCCACATTGGTCAAACCCCCTCCGTCTTACTGTCCTCGTATGCAAGATTTTGTTTTTACTTTCAGTTGGTAAGTAGAGATGATTTCTCCTATTTCCGCTCTTTTCTGCAACTGCCATTGGATGAAGCCCATAAATTACAGATTTTGCTGGTGTAAATTACAGTCTGTATCACAATCATACAATTGAAGTGGAAGGTAATATTAATAGCAGTCTCAAAATAACATCTATCTTCACATTCAAAAGTCTGCATTCTTTCGGATATTTCAAATCTGCGCTCTTTTATTGCAGCGCGCCATCACCTGGGGGACTGAATTGAAATCATTAGGATTCCCCTTCTTTTCCCTGTTATATTTTTACCACAAATGCAATTTGACGAAAGAAAAAACAAATGCAAAGATGAATTGATGGGTAAAGATAAGTTGAACGTTTAAATCATTACAGCAATAGAGATGCGAATGATGCTGGGAGAGATGCTTGCAAGTACATAATTTTTTGAGCTGTACACGTGTAGAGCAGATCACAGGTGTGGGGGGGGGAGGCATCAACTAACAGAAAAAGAGGGCATAAATGCCAAGATTGCTGTGAAAAGTGAAGGAGAGCCACTAAGACAAGAGCGGTGAGGGTGTGCTGTTCCTTTTTTCTCTCATTTCGTTGAGGATTCAATTTGAATATTCCTGTGCGTTTCCCCCTCCAGGAATATGTTTGACCCGGTGTTAGCGTCATCCATCATTCCCAACACATGTCCCTTCTCTGCGCTCAATCCTTTGCTCCTGTCTCTACTTGCTCACTTTGAAGAAAATTTGAATTAAAGAAAGGTAGAACTGTGAATGTTTGTTTTTTTCCCCCTGTACTTATATTGATAAGGCTACAAGAAGGCTATAATTTAGAATCGTGGGCAAAAATACACCATGGTGTTTTATCATACAGCGTCCAGATGGTGATGGGCGTGCAGTTGGGAGATGGTGCTGAAACTGAGCTGAATATGGATGTTTTTTTTTAATACCCTCATTCAAATGGTGGAATATAAATGGCCTGTGCAATGCAGCTGCACATTGAATAGAATGGTTTATCAGAAAATACAGTTAAAATCTGACATTTGAAGATATCTGGAGTTATCAATTATATTAAACTTCATTGTAATCCCTAAAATGAGAATGACTTTGTAACATGGGAACTACCGATCTGAAGACTAACTGAGATATTTGAAACTGCAAATGAGAATATATACACATAACTTTCATATTTCGAGCACTGTGACTGATTCCGCCCACAAAAAATGTCAGAAAATGCAATGTAAACAACAAACCAGCAGAATCCTTTAAATGAAACAACTGATTAATGCAGTGAATGTAATTATTCCATGAAAAATATACATTAAAGTGTATGTACCAATGAATGTTGCCTCAGTAATTAAACAGTTTGTCTTTCGTAGAAGCTTTTTACCTGAATACAATCAACAATTTCTTTGCACATCGTTTTTTTAAAAAAACATATATTTCAATATATATTGTGTCTGAATCCCAAGCTTGATGCACTTTGTTTTGAAGTCTGCACAGAATAAAAAATAGTCTCCTGTGTGTGTGTGTGTGTGTGTGTGTGTGTATGAATCTGCTTTTTAGAGCATGACTATAAAAGAGCATGAATGTAATGGAATACAGCTTATTACACAGTCATAGTTGAATACAATTAGAGAATTGTATATAGTATGAGCAGGCAACTGATAAGCCCTGTTGAAAGTAATATTTGCACCTTAACAGTGAAACAAAACCTTTGTTCTTTATGAGCTTCATTGTTTCTATTCCTGCTCTGCCTCTCAGGAATGCTTTTTTTAAAAACTTTTATTGTTGTTTTTTTGTTGTTTTTTGCTATAGAATATTTTAAAGGACTGTTATTGCTGTCAACATGTTATTTTACCTCTTGTTGGGTTGAATTTTTTGCATTTGATTGTGTTTTCATTGCTTTATTTTCTTTGAAAAGATTTTTATATCATCCTGTTGGCTACAGTCTAAATGATTAACACAACAGACTCCAAATCAGATCAAAGATGATATTGAAGAAAGATTTTGTTGTACTACATAGTGCCAGATAGTCAGGTAATGTGTTCTTCACTTGACTAGAGTCAGTGTAAAATGCCAAAACATCCATGTTGGACCAACAAGCAGTCACTTGAGTTGAAAGATGTGTCCTGGAGGTTAGGAACTCATCATGTCTGGGGTTACGTAGGACATCTTATTTTATAGAAAAATCCAAGTCCCTTTCAAAACAGACGGTCTTTAAATTGAGGCCAATTCATGTTGAACATAGTAAAAAAGAATTCCCCAACATGAAACACCCCAGTGAAGGCGATGAATTTTGAATGTGTTTGACATGGCCTGGCCCCACCGTAAAGGCAGATAGACTTTGACTTTAATTATATTTAATGATTTTTTTTTTAGTTTTTCCCCAGAGTACTCTCACTTGACAGCAGACATCGCTTGTAGCTGACCAGAATTACAATGCTGTAGCTGTTTTCTGTGCTCCTGTTTTGTAAATGTGGAAGTGGTACAGAAAACAAAGGTGGAAACATCAGAGCTCCTCGGATGACATGATGACATTACATGGACCCTACAAGGCCAATCAATTGAGCGGAATTCAATGTTTTTTCAAAGAATCAACATTGTCAGTTGTGTATGGATGGTAGAAACCTGGAAACCAATGCCTAACGGAGTCACAGCTATTTAGTTATAGCTGCTAACACAAGTCAAATGATGGAGACGATAATATAGGACATATGATAAATAACTTTATTTGTCTCGTAATGCATGTTTCACTTGCAAAACCCAAATTTACAAACCTTGTCCCAAAAGGAATGATTTTTAGCAGCTAGAGGTAGGAGGCCCTCAAAGGGTCAGGGCCATAGCAGGGATTGGAAGCCTCGCCAGCCGGCTCCGTCACATTTGGTGAAATGCCACAGTGGGAACAAAAGCAAATGAAAGAGCCGCTTCGTCCTTTGATGGCAGAATTGAAGTCTGTTGCCAAGAGGCACGGAGCTGCGAACATGGAAATCGAACGGGCTGCTGAGCACATTACCAAATATGCAGCAGTTACACTGTGGCGTATCTGAAGGTTGCATTCTGTGGACTTGCTGCAGATGTTTGGGAAAGCAAAAAGTGCTTGCTGCGATTTGGTCCGAAAGTAATTGAAAGTGGCCCATGAATGGCTCAGTTTGTCATTTTCTGGTTTTCAGATTTTTTTTAAATCAAGCAAATTCAACTTCTAAAGAGGGGGTTAAATGTTATTGGTCACGTCATTTAGAGTTTAAGATATTATATACAGTATATACATATTGACTGAGTGATTGATTCATACATAATGCATGTAATGAACCAAGGCTTAATTGTCCAAGTCCACTGAATTTCATCCAAGAAGAAAATGAATGTGAAAGTACTTCTGGGGTTTGTAATGGTCAGTTGTTCTCATTCATTTAACCATTGGCAATGGATATATATTATCCTTGAAATAAAGCTAAATAGGTCATATTGGCCTCAACAGAAGAAATGGTTTCGGCCATCGTTTTATTGGCTTGAAACCCTCTGTGACTCGGGTTTCATAGGATGTTAACGATTCTTGAGAATAATATAAGTGATTTTTTACAATGCTGCCGCATTTACTGTAATAAGGCTTTGCGAGGACATATTGAGCAGGATTCAATGTGCCCTGCACCTCTGCAGAACTGTCTCCTTGAGATCCACAATGGCTTCATTGTTTCACAGTGTTGCTGGGAAACAGCAGTGTTCAACACTTTCAGCAGCCCAGTATCAGATATCCCCTCACCGAATCGCCTCAATGTCGTCAGTAAAATGCTGCTTGATTGAAAAGTTGCATCGTTAACCCAAAGCATGATGAATCTTTTCCAGTTCTGTTCTTCAAAGCTGCGAAAATGCAGTGGTTTTATCCAAATGCTTGAGCCTTAAAGTGATTTTCATTCACAACAAAATATGGATCTGCTTTTGCGATGAATGGAAATTTGGTGCAGCATGTTTCTCTAATCAATAGGGTGTTTGTAAAAACCTGTCATATAATGATCAATTGCAAATATTGGCAGAATTACTGCAGTATTGCAATATTGATCGAGCTCTGTAGCAGGTTATGAAAGACCTCAGCACAACTGCTGTTATTTCTATGAAACACTCTCAACTACAACTGATTCCTCTCAAACCTGATTGTATGGTTACACAAAAATATAATCCACAGAATTGTGCATCGTGATTGTGGAAGCTAAGACTTAAGCAGTCTGAGGTTATAATGTATTATTGAATAAATCAGGAAAAAGCTCCGCCTAACAAAGTAACAGATAATTCTGGCGCCAGTATAACAAGGAATGATAAACTCCATTAACTTGTCCAATTTGCAGATGTGCTGCGAGTAATAATTATCTTTGCTTTCGTTTGAACGGCTGATTACTTTCTCAATTAAACGAATCATTTTACGAAAAATGTTCAAATAAATGTTAAGTCCTCAAACTCAACTAACTTTTCGTTGACTTCTTTTTTCTTGAGTCCAAAGCTTGGATACAAGCATAAAATCCCCACATTAAAAAGGTTATACTGGGTAATTTTTTTTAAAATCGTCCATTAAACTGCTGATTAATTGGTTCTTTCATTTGCCCTAAGTGATGGCATAAAATTGGTTCATTTTGACTGAGCAGACTCCAAAAAAAATGTTTGGTTTATGATCAAATGAGACAAATAAAAGCATCAAATCTCTCTTTGGAGAAGCTCTAGGCAATGATTTTTGGCCACTAATCAAAATAGCGGCCTCTCGTATTTGTTGACTGAATAATTGTTTAATAAAGAAATTATTCTTAGCATGTTTTTGGTGCATTAACGCACAGTTGACAAAATCCGACACAGCCATTACAAGCTTTTTGATAGAATGGGTTTATTGGCAGTCAGCGTCTGGGAAATTTTGACATAATCTGAAAGGAAAAATCTGATATTCTCCCTTTTTTTTCTTTCTCTCTAAATGTCATTTGAGTGGAAAGTGACAAGACATTTGCATAACACCAGTGCTGAATTTCAGCCATCGCAGATGCCAACAAGAAAGGAAAAGAAACAAAACAAAAAAACACCCTGCAAATCTGTGTTTTAATAACCCTTAGCATTTTCGTATTTTATATGTCAAAATATGAAATGTTCCCATGATTTCATTTATTTATGTTTTTGAGATTGAATTAAGCAAAGTTGTACTTTGCATATCCATTAATAACTATTACAATTCAGAAAAAGAACAACTGACTACAATGCTTTGACTTTCAAGAAAATAATTTTGTAAGTCAGTTCATTATGATTTTCCAGATTCTCAGAAAATTGTTCACTTTGGTGTTTGCATGTTTTATTTGTATCAGAGCTGGTTTCCTTTGCTCCTCTCCCCCCCCCCCCTTAAAAAAATAAAAA
>CAAKHD010016977.1:175277-223572 GCA_901007705.1 Fistularia tabacaria
ATTTTTTAAATTAGTTTATTTTTATTTTCCAGATTCTTAGAAAATTTTTCACTTTGGTGTTTGCATTTTTTTTTTTTTCAGGCGTGGTTTCTTTTTCCCCCCCCCCCCCCCCCAATAGACAAATGAAAAGCCTGAAGTCCCCAGGCCTGTGAATGAGACAGAGAATGGTTGTGTGTCTCTATATGTGGCCCTGTGATTGACTGGTGACCAGTCAAGGGTGTAATCCGCCTCTCGCCCACTGACAGCTGGGATAGGCTCCAGTACCTCCGTGACCATCATGTCTTCAGTAATCTTGCCTGATTGGTTTCAAAATCATTGGGAAGTTTAAAATCTTTCAGAAAATACTCAAACAAAAAAAAAAAAAACAAGAACAATAAAAGTATTATATTAGAAAGACTGAAAAAAAATAGACTGCACTTCTGTATCGGCACATTATCGTATTGTGTTGTGTATTTCTTTCTTTAATTTTTTATTATTTACACGCCCACCGATTATTTTGACGCGATGAGCTGAAATGTAAGGTTATGAAAGCTAAAGCCATGCTGGAGGTCTGAAGAAACGGTGCAGGTCATGTGGAGGTTGTTGACAGTACACAGGCCTTGAGGTCTGAATGAATGATTATTTTGATGAGACTCTTAGATTAGAAATCTCAGCCTGCCTCTCATTGGTCCCTGTCTCTTCCCCTCATGTGGATAAATCAAAGTCAGCCTCCCTGACTGAGTCTTCAGTTGCTCCACTGTCTGCAAAGTCATTAATCCAAGGATGTGGCCCACGGGGTTCTCTCCTCCTTCCTCATCTCAATCGTTATAACATGAAAAAGAAGCTTGGTTTCCATCCCTCTCTCTTCTCTCTGGATCTGTCTTTTATTTATTCTAATGGGCTTCTGCTTCTGGTTTACACCCTCCTCCCCCTCAAGGATGTCTTTCGTGTCCTGCTGCGGATTTTGAGTGGGATTGTCTGTGTAGTGGTGAAGTAAATTGCTGCGCTGTGCCCCCACTCTGGATCGCTCTAAGGGCACGCTCACAGAATCTGCCACTCCATCGGTGTGATTTGTGTTTTCATGTTCCTACTTTGTCTGCGCTCAAGCTCATGACTATAAGTGGGGGTCTGTAAAAACAGATAAAGTCGAAATAACAGCAAGTAGGTCACGTCAGACCCAATCATCCCATATATATATATATATATATATATATATATATATATATATGTGTATTTATTTTTTTTTAAAACCATGACCTCGGCCTCACCCTTACAAGAAAAAAATACATGAATTTCACATGGGATTGCCCCCCCCCCCAAATAAGAGCAGTCACACAACCTTGTTTCTCCTGTCTGTCTTCTCTCTTCCCCCAAAGCCACCTCCCTTCTCGCATATTGTCGTGTCCCGGAGAGGAGTTGTAAAATTCATGGCAGTCAGATCTAGAGGGGTCAGGTGATTCAGGACATGAATGGACTCACCATTCTGTCTCTGATGCCGAAGTTATTCAATATCGGTGCCCTTCGTTATCGCGAAGTGAGGAATAATCTCATTTGTTGCATTTGGTTATGTATGAGTGGCTTCCCATGCTGCCCCATGTCAGCTTTGTGGACTTGTGTTGACCTGTAACATTTGCAGAATAATGTCCGATGATAAGGTAATGCCCTGTGTCATGATAATAGAGGCAGATAAAATCTTAATGTTTTTTTGGAGAGCTCTCATGGTCCCTCCCACCCCTCTGTGCGCTGTCTTCTACTCTGCTGTGAAGCCCATGATAGGCACTATACTCTGGGTCTGAAAAGGCAGCGGTGTCTGTCTGCTCAAAATTGTGTGTGTGTGTGTGTGTGTGTGTGTGTGTGTGTGTGTGTGTGTGTGTGTGTGTGTGTGTGTGTGTGTTGAAGCACTCAAACAACCCCTGAGACGCTCAGGAGTCTGAGAAGATAAGTAGTTCTCCTAGGTACCGGGGAGAGGTAGTCCTGCTTCAAGAAGTCTTCATTAGTCTTCATCATTTGTTTTTCCCATCCCGGTTTTCGATTTAAACACGAATGTTATGCTTTTATACTGATCAAGCTGGAAACTCAGCGTCCAACAGAATACTTTCTTTTGCTGGTAAGTTGAAGGTCAGCTTATATTTTATAATTAATGAAATGCTTAACTTTTTGAAAGCAGCTGATCATTTTGTGCTTCGAGCCTTAAATGTTGGCGTGGAGGCAGAGCAAAAGAGCACTTGACTTTGCTGAGAGTTCGACAATGACTAAACAGAAACATGACCGCAGCCATGAAGCCGAGCTGTTGAGGCTTAAACCCGCAAGAGCTCCTGCTGTACTCAGATCTCACCTGGGGGAACGTGTGGCGGTTTGAAACATGCTACCTTGAGGAAAGTGTATTTGTGTTTTCTCTCTCTGGTATTGTCAACACTGATTATACATGCTGTTGTCCCTCTAGGCCTAATTTTAATAATCCACTTATTTACCTACCGCCAGTCTGTGCAATTGTTATTTCGAATGTCTTCCCAAGAACGACAACTCGTAGAATGGACTACAGTGTATGAGCTCGCTTTGAATTCACAACGTAAATGGTTTATAGAGTTTTGTGAATAAAATAAACGGGGATCAATAAATGCACTGAGCAACCTGACTGATTCAAGATTTTCGGGGCCATTATCTGAAACAACCGGCTTCTTTGGACTTCGCTTTATTGTCTGAAAGGCTTCCCTGAAACAAAAGTAACATTCTATATTTTAATAAGAAGTTAAAAATTAGGCTGGTGTTATAATCAGATGTTGATCATTTGAAAAATAAACGCATCGATTAGATCAAAACATTAGTCATCGAATACGCTGACCTACTATATTTCTACCTACATTTAAACAAATTTCAACATACGAATCATATTGATGCCCATTTTTACATCAGCATACACTGCAGTACTGGTGTTTTTGATGGGCTACTATTTGCTAAATTGAAAATGTTGGTAATCATCAAAGTTCTTCTGAAAAGATTGAGTTTGATCTGGATGAAGACTTCACGTTAATAGATCTGCCAGAGAGGAATTTAATTTTCTTTTAGTATCTCGGATTAATCTTTTTTTCATCTTAATTATTTAGCGCCTTCTAAGGCCAATATCCCCCGGTAATGCTGATTTGGAAAAACAGTGTCAAGCAATAATAAATTGATAAATGCAACAAGAATGAATTCTAGGTCATAGAAAAGCAACTGTCCAGATATTATTAGCTGAACTTTGAGATTTTTTTTTTTTTTTTTTTTAAATCTTCCTGATTTTCAGACCACCTGTTTGTTAAAAACAAAGTTATGTCTTGTTTATAGGTTTGAATGTGAATATAAGTTCAAAAATAGTTATCAAGCCCAGTCACAATGTTGTTCCAGGCTGGACTGACTGGACCTCATTTCACAGAGGGCAGCCTCTCTTTATTGTCCCTCTCCTCTATCGCAGGTCAAGTTCTTAAAGTCAAGACTGACCTGCTTTAGAACAGCACTCCAACCTACCTGCCATGTCTCCCAGGTGAATCTGGAAGACATAGACTAATTACACCAAAATGTCCTTTTTTTTCACCTGCTTCACATGAACCACTCTAGGTGAATTGCTTTTTTTTCCACCTCACATTCTATCTAAGGACATCTTTCAAAAAAGAATATGAAAGGAAGGCAACTGTGTAAAAAAAAAAAAAAATCTTGAAAAACTACCTAGCTTTATCAACAATAACAATGTCATCAGCAGAAGTCTGGCTCCAGTGAATCAGTCGTACCATTTTAGCGTCTCTATCAGCCAAGGAACTAGGGCACGCAGGATGGAAAGGAGTATCAGCCATTTGTTCTCCCTTGGCTCAATGGGAAATAAAAAAGACAGATTTGAGGTGGATGCTAATTTTTGCCAGTGTCCTACAGTAGTAAATTGTGGCTAAAGGGAAAATAAAAGCTCAGGAAGCCAGCAGCTTTTGGTTTGTACAAAACAAGGACGAACGCTAGAATAATCATGGTGTTGCGTAATTGACAAACCTCTAAGAACAAGCAAATCCTGGAGGACTGAACCACCTCTGATGAGAGGACTGTTGGATTCAAGCTTTTGATTGTGCCCCAAATGCATCAGATGACACACACATCTCCCATTTTTATAAGTTGGTCTTCATATCCAGAATGTTATATGATCTTAGAGCACAATTTATAGCCCCATGTTGGTTACAGAACAACTTTTTACTGATTTTTTTTTTACATCAGAGTGTTTCATTATTTTGATCCGAGAGGCAAATGAAGCCATGAAATGTAAGGAATCAGTGCCAGGAAATCAATTTCAATAAAATAGCTGAAGGACTGCAAAATATGCATGTTGCATTCCTGCGTTCTGTCCTCTAAGCTCTTGATTTGATTTATAGCCCACGTCTGGCAAGTCAAGTCAGACCTAATAGAATCACATGAGGCTGACCGCGGAGTCATCAGGGCATCTAGCATTCACATTGATGTGTAGTGGGACAGAGGACAATCAATGCACTTGAACTAAAAGGAGCAGGGAAGGATTCACTATCGTATCATAGCAGAAAACTTACTTACTTACTTACTTAAGAAATATAAGCCAAACCGTGGCGAAAGCAGCCAAAGGCATGGGACATGAAAGGAGAAGAGTGGGAGGTGAAACTGAGAGGAAAGAAAATGAGAGGAGACAAGGAGGAGATCTCGGAAGACATGTAAGAGCTTGTTTGACGATAAGCAGACGTTTGCTCTGCCAGTAGAGTGAAAAAAGCTATCACTTTCACTTTGCCCTGGTGTAGGTGTCAGTTTGACATGACTGTCCTTCTGACTTGTGTAATTCAGGAGGATGTCTGTTTGGAGTTGACACGGATGTCTATATCCTTTAGGGAAAAGTGTGATAACTAAAATCATGTCTTTTCCTCGCGTGCCTAATCTGATCCCCAATGAAACGAAGCAGATGAGGGGCTATTTGCATTGATTTTCAGCGGTCGATCACAATGTTACCTCAAGTCAGACAAAAGTTTTGTATGCAGCTCAGCTCTTCTACCTGCATTTTATTGGAAGCCCATTTAACTTTTTCCAACACCCAATCATGTGCAACAAAGCTTGGATATTCATCTGTGTGGCAGGAAGTAGTACAGAGCCATGGGCCGTGGAACCTGTGGCCCGTGGGCCATCGGCTGGATTCACCCTTGTAAATCACATTTATAAATTCACCTTCATCCGTGGCTGAGATGGTCTGGGTTGAGGGCGTCATCTCTGAGTGCCTTATGTGACTTAAAGGCCTGAGTTAAAAGTCAAAGCCAGCATAAAATATATTTAGTGAATATATTCATTTATTTTATTTATCCATTATTTAACCAGGAAAATCCCACCGAGGTCCGTATATCTCTTTTTCAAGGGAGTCCTGGCCAAGAGGCAATTGCAACACAACCCAAGACAGTTACAAAATAAAAAAATAACAACAACATGACATTTGAATGTGTACAGTAAGAAGCAACGACAGGCTGATGCTTCCATTTCCAGGTTCTTCAGGATGGTGTCAAACTGAGCCAAAGGTATGAGGACAGGTAGTTTAATCGTGCTCTGTAGAGAATTCCAATCTGTAGGAGCACGATACCGAAGAGCCACTTTTCCTCTCTCTGTCTTGACACTCAGGACAGTCAGTGTGTAGACGTCCAGGGAGTGAAGAGCATAAGGTCTATCAGACCTGCGCTGAAGATACACACTCGAGTATGGAGAAAGCAGGCTGACAAGTCTCTTAAATATAACCTGTACCAGTGTGTCAGGCGAAGAGCCTTCAACGCAGGCAATCCAACTCGCTAGTAAAATTCACAATGATGAGTTCGTGGACCGCAGTTTGTTATGACGTGGGAGGGAGGCATGAAAGACTGAGTCCAGCATCTGTAGTGCTTGGGCTGGGGCATATGTGTACAAAACATCCCCGTAATCCAGCACTGGAAGAAATGAAGCAGCCAAAAGTCTCTTCCTTGGACAAAAAGAAAAAACAAAAACACAGCTTGTTTCTGAAATAGAAACTCAACTTAAGTCGTAACTTTTTTAAAAGAGAGTCGACATGGGGTCTAAAAGACAATGAATCATCAATTAAGATGCCCAAGTATTAAAAAGTATCAACAACCTCAATCTCTGAGCCATCAGGACTGACAGTAGAAGAAATACTTCTGCCTAATATCAGTGTATTGTCTTGGTATCATTTTACGTTTATGCAAGGCGTTTTACAGTTTTGCTTGAAATGTTTTACATAATAAGTAGCTTTCACTGAGTTTTTTTGCATCTTCTTTCTCTCCCTCCTTCTCTCATTTTGAGAGGGTATACAGCCACTATAGGTTGCAGAGGGGCGGCCCATCTACCTTGGATGGAATCTGAGTTAAACATCCCTCTCTCTTCTGCTGCTCCAGTGAACCAGTTAGTGTCCAATGCCTCTGAGGTTTCATTCTAAATTCCTCTTTGAGCAAACCTGCCTTTAGTGGTTGACCTTGAGTGCATGATTGTGTCCGTGGCATTGAACTACACACTTGCATACACACATTGTGAGAATTAATACGAATATACTGGCTTTGGGTCAGTTGGTAGGGACGGGCTTCCCTCTAGTCAGAAGATTGGCAGTCTGATTCCTAGCTCCCCTTCTGTGCTTGTCGAAGTACCCCTGGGCAAGACACTGAGCCTCAAGTTTCTTCTGATGGCTTGGTTCATGACTTGCACGGCAGCTCTGCCGCCATGGGTGTATGCACCTGTGTGTGTGAATGAGTGAATCTGGTGTAAAGCGCTTTGAAACTGCAAGGTGTGAAAGTGCGATATAAGCGGAGACTATTTACCATAACAAATGCAGGTGTGCAGTGACTAGACAGGCACATAACCAACAACCCTGAAACAAAACAGTATTTGTAATCAAGGCTATTAATATCTTTTTCATAGTGGCACATTGTCCTTATTGTTATTGTGTTGTGTATAAACGTGTTGTCTGTCATACTGGAACAAGAAGTAACTGAAAAACTGGAGCCGGATTCCTTTTTTGTGCTAATGTTCTTGTCCAAAAAGGCGGATTCTGATTCTACGAACTTTCTGATACTTTGGAAGATCATTGCTGAGCAGATATGGTTATAGTTGGAAACAGTTATGGGACCCTTCAGGTAATGCTCAGAAAATATGAGTGTATTTTTTTACATAGTTATAGATGTGCAAATATTAGCGGCTGTTGAATATTGTCTGAAATCATCTGTAGATGCTTCAAAGCATTTTACCTCTGAACCGAGTTGCCGAGTTTCAGCTACGGCTGACAGGATGAGAGACTCAGGTACTTAACATCTCAAGGGTTGTTCCCTCTTACTTCATTAGAGTTGCTAATGGTTGCAACAATTCATTCGTCACTGTCATCATCTCCCGCCAAGTGAGAAAGAATATTAAATCTCCCAAGAAGTGTTGAAGGACAGTGTTGTAGGACAGGGTTAAGTGGCATTGTACACCTGATTTCTCTCACATTGATGCTCTCTCTTTCTCCTGCCTCGAACTGCCCATCCTCTCCGTCTAAAATACCTGTGCTACTGAACCCTGATTATGCTCCTAGATATTTTCGTTGCCGTGTTCATCAGATAAACCAACACAGCAGTCTGAGTCTACATTGTTGCCACGAGGCTCAAGAAGGGCTACTTTAATCGATTTGTCGATTCTGCCCTCCAACCTCCGTAATCCTGAACTTCCATTGTCGACTTCACTCCCGTGAACCTATGCACCTTTCGGTCATACCCGGTGACTCTCATGCATGAGCGAATTCGTCGACAGTTTTGCAGCTTGGACTGGTATAGGTAAGTGGGAAGACATGACTTTTTACCAGAATCAGAAGTAGAGATGGATTGGGATGTAACACTTCAACAGATTTCCATCAGGAAAGTGGACAGGTTTCTATTTCCGGACACATTCAAGTTTTTCTCCCTCTGCAAAAAAACCTTCATCACGATAAGGAGTACTTTGTGCAAACAACTTTTTTCCAAACTCTTTTTTTTTTTCCCCTCTTACTCACTCTTTGGCCTGTGCGAGGCTTTTCATCACCATCCGATTTGATTGACAGAAACCTACAATAGAGCTGTAACTCTCTCCGCAAGACATGCTCTTTTCCATCTGCATCAACAGTCGTGACAACATGCTTTGTTAAATGTATGCAACATCTTTTTGATTATCTATATTTGGTTGCATAAGGGACCGAAAAACTCAGCACATTGGTTTGCTTTTCTTTGACAAATAATTTCTTCCTGAAACCGAACACCTTATCCAGCAGCAGTTGCCACACCTTAGCACTTTCTTAACCAAACTGTCTTTTCAAGAGCACAGCATAACACCTCTCAGACCAGTACTGACCGAGTGTCTATTTACAGTTGTTTAATTTTTTTTTCCCTGTTGTGTGAAGTTCAAAACTATTTGTCATACTAAATTTCCACTCCCATGTGGGAGGGGTGGTAGAAATTCCACGAAGACCAACCGCTATCCTACATGTACAATAACAACACAGGAGGAACTAAAATGTAAACTGTGATGAGCGTCAAAGAGTAATGCAAAGGAGGACTTTTAGTGCCTGATATATGCTGGTGAGGCACCTTGAAACTGTGATTCCTAGTTTGTTGCATAGTGATTAAGCTGTCATACAAATTCGTCTCTGGCTGTTCCTATCGGGGCATAATTTTCCCTACTTTGAGATGGTAAATCCCCGCTATTCATGGAAGCCATGCTAGCAGCTCTGAAAGCATCACCCAGAGCACAATGGGGCTTTGAGCAAAATGCTAACACTTACTTGAGAAAATGCGAACACCTGTGTGGTGACATGCCGACAATGATAATACTAATCTGACAACACTGAGCATGTGAGAATTGTATAGAAATTTATAATATAACATTTGAATGTGTCCCCAAATTCAATGTCAGTCTGTTCGATTCCGTCTGTTTCGCGTATATTGACATTTTTTTTTCTCATGGTGGCCATTAACAGATAAACAACTGAATATATGATGGTCTGTAATTATAGTCAATATGTGATAGGCTAAAGTCTCTCTTCCATACACAGTAAAATAAAATAAACTTAAAACATTGCGCGAAGGGGCAAAAAACAGAATCATTTTTATTCATTTACACATTGGGCCATTACACAGTGATTTACGCAATCCAGCCGGAGGGTTATTATTTCTGACTGGTTTGTTGTTTTCATTGTACCTCTGTTCTTGCACAACAAATATATCCCTTGTGATTCACCTCATGAAACATAATTTTTTGAAATGCTCAACATGGAGTAATTACCACTATGAAATATAGGATGGAAATGTGGCCTCTTCTTGCTGTAAAGGGGGGGAAATTCATAGATTGTTACCAGGACAACAGGACCGGCTAATTCTTAATCTGACAGAGATAGTAGCTACTTAGAGAGCACAGTCGAGACACAAGGAGGGAGGGTCGAAACGTGTACACTCATAAAAGATCAGGGAAAAAACACCCACACCCACTGAGGGCTCAGACATCGATGGAGGACACAGCTAAATGTGTGAGTTGAGGACAAAGAGAGGAGGGTGAAAGGAAACACAAACAGATTGGGAAAGGAGAAGTAGTATGACTGTAGGTGCGTAGACCGATGTTGTGAAGTGCTCTACAATTCTTGCATGCCACTGGCTAACCTCACCGGCGGCATGTCTCAGAGGAAGAGAAGTTTCACATTCGGAGCTTACGGAGGGTAAGATGATTGATCTCCCAATGTGTATGCTAACGGTGTAGTTTGTGTGCAGACAGTAAACTGTGGGAGGACATCGGTGCACCTGTTGCACCACGTTACCAGCCCACATTGCGGTGCGAGATGATGATGCTTAAGTGCTTTGGGAGTTGCTGTGCACCTGCTCAGCAACAACAGAACCAAATAACTGTAACAAGGTCATTGACTAACCGCGCTGTATTCTAATTATTTGCATCATGAACTATTAGTGATTTGATGGCTACTGAAGTGCTGGAATTATGAAACGAGTTTATTAATGTTTGAAGCCACATGGTTGGAGGTTAAAGAGATCCTCATATGCATGTCATTGGCTCATAGGACTGTGATCGATTGCATTTGCAGTGTTGACCTGTTCAAGATTGGTTCATCAGCAAAATGCAGATGTGTAGGTGGTTGTAACAAGAAAAACTTTTAGTCCACTAAAAATTATAGACGCTTAACAGATTAAATAAATAATACAGTCAAGAGGTCAATTCAGGCAAAGCACAAGCTCAGTACGACAGTCATAGTGATGACTTTGGTTTTCTGAGTCTTTGACTCAAAGCTTTATCTCGCCCAGCAACATTGAAAGGCTATTTTTTCGTCTCTTTTTTACCTTCAGTGGCCTCTGCCAAATTTCCTATAAAATACTCATTATGCTCATTTTGACCTTTCTGTGTTAGTGAGGAATTCAGAAACTGCATTGAATGTGCAGGAAAAGACAGATAACTTAGGGTACCTGGGAAAGGGCAATGACGTGGGATGCAGAAAGAATTTTCACAAGAACACATGATTTTGAGACTTGAAGGGCGAAATAATTCTCAAAGAATTTGATTCTTGAAGAACCTTATATTTAGCTGTACCAAAATATTGATGCAGGTATTGTGATGTGTTGACATACAGGTGTGTGTGTGTGTGTGTGTGTGTGTGTGTGTGTGTGTGTGTGTGTGTGTGTGTGTGTGTGTGTGTGTGTGTGTGACATTGTGAATAATTATTCGGCTATTTACTAACATAATCTGAGCCATACAGTTAACCCATCCTGAGTGCAGTGCATTTTGAGAATCCAAATAGTTATTTTTGTGATATAACAAGCATAGCACGAGTGACATCTGGATCCCAATAGGTCCATCAGCATGCTTTCAAGGTGGGCCGTTACCAACAAGGTGGGTCTGAACACCCAAGAGAAGCCCTCTTCAGAAATGGTTCTTTACCCCGCTTCACAAAATCAACACAACATTCTGTGGTACACTCTAGTGACTAGTCTGCCAGGTCATGGGGTTTTCACAATAGGTGATAAGAAGTGCAGTTCACGGCTGGCCGCAGCCCCACAAAGCAGAAAATCACCACAATCAAAATGTAATTACGTAAAGCCCCACTGATCTACAATAGACGAAGAGGAAAATTATGAAATCGCTAAGTCAGAGACGACAAATCATTTCACCTTAGAAGCTCTGTGGGGGAAAAAAGTAAAAACACTGCTGGAGTGTGCAGTGTAGCTCAGTGATTCCCTCTTAAAATGATAAACTGGCTCTGTCACTCTCAGCTCTTCAGTGTCAGACATCCACCCCACTGCCAAGATGAGACCTCCTGCTATGAAGAAAATGACTTGCTCAAATATGGGGATCCAGGCACCCTGGGTTTACCTGATGAAACTTGCTGCTCCAGGCTTTGGTAGTTAATGCTAATGACAATCCCAGAAGACAAATAATTATTTGGATTAGCAATTTAGTCGCAGTGGTAACATCTCATCAATCTCGATTCCAGTCTCAGACCCACAGTAAGCACGTTATCGCCCCCAATCGGTATACTGATAACATGAGTGACGTGCCGTTAAACAAACTGAAGCATTGCATTTTGGGACTTTTTTTAATTGTGAAAAAAAAAATGGAGTGTTTCAAGTGAGAATAAAAAAAATTGTTCAAGTGAGAATGAGCCCATTTAACACACTCCATATTAATGAGAATGTTGCTCCGGAAAGTAAATCTTCAATTTGCCTCAAACCAAATTAACCCATAAGTGAAGAACCTTGGGACTCGTGCTTGTGGGCTTTGAGGTGCCATCCTTAGAACAGTGTGACTGTTTCTGCATACTTGTTCAAAGACATCTGTGATCCGGGCTCATAACCTCCTTGTGTTAAAACTAACATCGCCTCGAGCAAGCTGCAGCTGTCGAATTTGAATTGTCATATTTGTTTCAAGGCTACGAAGTTTGTTTTTTTTCCATTTTATTCTTTAATGTGTGGAACATGTTTGTTTGTTACCAGCTGTAAAACAAATGCTTTTGCTTTTTGTTTGATGACTTTGGTTTGGAGAACTAAAGAACCAAAGTGGGTTTCCTGCTCAGGATGTGTGGGTCTCTCCCTGAAACATAGGGAAGACATAGGGTGTCTTCTGGGAGGGGTTCAGAGTAGAGCCGCTGCTCCTCTGCATCCAGTGGAGACAGATGAGGTGGACTCGGGAATCTGATCGGGACGGTGGTATTCCAGGCATGCCCCAGCAGGGGGAAGCCAAGGGGACGACCCAGGACATGGTGGAGGAACATTGTCTCTCAACTGTGCCTCTTGAACGCCTTTGGATTCCCCCGGAATATCTGGACATAGTGGCTGGGGAGGGTCTGGGCCGCTCTGCTTAGGCTGCTGCCCTTGTGACTTGATCCTAAATGGATGGATTTTCTGAAAGCACGTGTTTTAATCTAGTTTTTATTTTCTTTAAACTGGCTTAAAACTAGTACACGGGTGTATTGCTGCTGAATTATGCCCTCTGAGAAATCTTCAGAGGTCTGAATATCTTGATCAGAATTGAGAGAAAAAGAGGCCCGTACATGTCCATTTACCTCTAAATGTTGAAAACTGGCATTTTGAATAACAAGCAATTTGCAGTGACAGGGAATGTCTAATGTGCCTCCTGAGATGATGCACACTGCCAGATCACATTATTATAATATGATTATGACCTTATTTTTGTGGAAATCATCAGAAAATTCTGTTTTCATTGCATGCACTTTCTCAGTCCACGGAAA
Source organism: Fistularia tabacaria (assembly GCA_901007705.1). Lineage (NCBI taxonomy): Eukaryota > Metazoa > Chordata > Actinopteri > Syngnathiformes > Fistulariidae > Fistularia > Fistularia tabacaria. The sequence continues at coordinate 188,002 of CAAKHD010016977.1, forward strand.
GTTGTCCGTGTCCCTAGTTTGAGTACACTTGACCCAATGATGGTTTTCAATAATGGTTGTCTTAAAGAATCACCTCATGGAAAGATGGGTCACCAGCAGTTATTGGACTACGTGGCCTGTCATCTGCGACACGTTTCTGAGTGACATGCTGACAGTCAGCCAGTGAGCGTTACATCAGCTGAGCATTACAATGATGGCGTAGACATGAGGTACCTCCGTGGAGATGGTCGACGGAAGCAGTTTGAAGTGACAAGCTACGTGTATGTTGTGTCCTTGATGATTGACAGTTAGAGAGTGGCCCGGGATCCAGCACTCAGCAGCATATTTATTTGATGATGAACAACAGGTAACAATCTTTCGCTGGCAGAAATGGATGAAACCCAGACTTGGACCATCAATTTATGAAACGATTCAAGGTCTTGCCTTCATAAGATATTTTTGTGCAACATCATTTCCTCCTACAATTTCATGGAAAGTTCGGTAATAAGAGGCCAGGCTGCATCTACAAAGCAATTGTAGGCTGTGAATAAACAGCTGTATATTGTGCCTTATTAAAGAAGCAATTTTCCCCAGCGTCTCTGTTGCTTCCCTTTTTAGTTTGACATTATTTTTGTAGCATGGAAATTCAAATCAGGTGAATATGGGAGAGTGCAGCTTTTAACATTTGCAAAGTAAAAGAAAGTTGGTGGGCTGTGTGTGAATCTTCATCAGATATTCAGTAAACTTTTTATGAACAGGTTTAGTTCAGTACCCTTTGCAAAGACCTTCAGACAAGCACAAGCTTGTTAAATATGCTGAAAGTGTCTTTTTTTAAGAGGTGATACTTTGGCGGTAAACCGAAGGCTGATCGAGGAGCAGGTCGGTGAGCACTCTGCCTCAGAAACCTTGCTTCGTAAGATCAAGAAACTTTTGTATCAAGCTCTGTTACAATTTCCCCTGCAGGTATATATCACCTGATGGAGAGGAGGATGATGCTCCGACATGGCCAGAATTTCTTCAATACTTGAGTTTGTTCATAGAGACATTTCTCTTGATGATTTTATTTTCATCATCAGCCTAATTTCTATTCGTCTTATTCCCTCTATGACAATTTTTTTTCGAGTGAATATTGAATTTTTACTTTGATCGGCCCTCTCATCAGAGTGGTGATTTATTCTATGACAAGTCTCTGTGACCTCTTTGGCTAATCACCTCCCGGTGACCAAATATGCCTGGAGGTAGGCTGAAGAAAACAGTGCATGTGTGTAGTTTTGCAGTGGGTTGAGTGCTGGGTTTGTACCTGCCAAATTTGGAACAAGGAAAGAGCCAGCCAGGAGTCAAGCTGCAAGGCTACGGAAAACTTCCATAAGGCCAGTTTGGCAAAAAAAAAAAAAAATTGTTATCTGATTAAAATAATATGATTCTATTCCCTGGACTCAGTTTTGGCTGACATATACAGTAATCACACATTGCACTAATGCACTTGTTACTATTTTTTCTATGTACTTTTTACATAAGCTGATATTAAGCTGGTCAATGTGGGCTGAAAAGAATATTTAAAAGAATACTCAGAGGTTCTTTTTAAATATCATAATATGAAATGGTGAAAATGAATGGTTCATGAATAAAAGATACAGAATGTACTGAAAAATTAGATTTAAATGGGCATTGGTAGGAAATAGCCCAAAATGAATATCAACTGAAGGGTAGCTTAAAATTAATAGAATTGCTGAAAACAATTAGAAAACATAAACATATGTATACACTTGTTATTTCTAAGGAATTAAATGTCCCCAATTTATGAATTTATTACAAATGAAAGACCATTCCCCTTTTTGGTAGTGAAAAAATTTACATTCAGTGTCATAGTTTGATGATACTTGATCTATATGTAAATACTGTTTAGATGTATGTTAGATAGCTACTCACAGGCAAATAGTCATTATAAAGTATCTATTAATGTGCTATCCAGCACAATCCTATTCTGGTGCTTACAGGCCATTTATTGATGATGTATGTCAATAACCAACAACATGACTAACAATAAGTAGGAAGTGGTTGTACATGAATCAGTCTTTACATGCTCGCCTCAGTATGAAGTACCTGTAACTCAAGAGGTCATTCTCGCTCAATATATTGATATTGATATATATTTTCTGAGGACCTTTTTTTTCCCAACTCAGAATACGATCCACATACTAAAGTGAGGTCTTGTTCATCATTAATTCAACGGTTGTTTGACCCTTATTAGCCCACGCATGTTCCTTTAATTGCCTCGTCGTCACAGACCCTGCTGCAGCACAGCACAAGTGCAATTACCAGACACTATTAAGAGGTCGGCTACACCTTTTTAAGAGGGGTCCAGCCACAGATCTGTTTCCGCTTGGTGTTAGAAGACCAGAGTCAGCATTGGTAGAAATATGCCCATATTAATGGACCGCTGAACTGAAACCGCACAAAAAATAGCTGCACATGAAAATTATACCTGCACTGTTACACAGTTTTTTTTCCTATATTCCTGTTTTTTTGCCTGGGAGAAACCTCATTCATCGTGCTGCTGCCAGCTACTCTGTACCTCTGCTGAACTGGAACATAACCTTCCTATCTCATACGATTCTTGTTTTCTCAGAGAAACCCATCACTTCATCAGCATGGCAGGATATATCCTGAGATGGTCTACAGGACAAGTTGTTTAGTTATGGAGAGTCTGTGAAGCTCGTAATGTTAGCCATTAGCTTTGGAAATTACGTAGTATAAACTTGGGTCTGGAAAACAGACTGGCTGAACGACGACTGCTTTGCGATTTACGACCAACCTTGAGGCAGGTTACTGTCTTCACTTGATTTCTGGAAAGATTGAAGTGTTTACTACAATTGTCAATTCATGTCGATGCCCATATAAACCAGCTGGAGTCCCTGGAGGAAAAAATCAGAGGAATTTGACAAGTGTAGATTTCAGTGTCAGATCGCAATAAATTAGATGAACATGCAGGAGCTTAACAGTTCACAGCATTTCCGAATTTATTGGGTCCAGTCGAGTCGAAAAAAAAATGCTGATGTAAGATGATTATTGAAGTGCTCTTGAGGATCTTGTTCTGAGTATTAACACCTCCTCTCAAACGCTCCATAGAGCCATAGAGCTTTCTGTTTGAATGGCTGAAAAATTACATTGTCACATGCTGTATGTAGTCAGCTGTCAGCAAATCTATATATCAATGTGAACATATGCTCAGAAAACAAAAAGAAAACAGATTGGCGCAGCTCACCAAGGTTATGTGAGCACAAGTAGAATAATTGAACCAAGTGTAAACACACGCTAACACTCATGGGAATTAGCTTTTAAATGAGGTAGTTATTCTGTAATGAGTTCTTAATGAACCATGAATTTGAAATAAAAAATATGATGCAAAAGCCAAAGTCCTGAAAGGGTTTGTTTACAGCAACTGAGCTTACTGTCTTACTTCTACCCAGCTGTTCGCCCTTGCCCTGTGTGTGTCAGGTGGTTCCACAGCAGAAGCGGGTTTAGTTGTTTGCTCCTGCCTGTTAAAACCAAAACACTGTGTCAGCAGTTGGATTATCACCTACCGTACCGCTGACTGGCAAACTAATATTTCCATTCTCAACAACTGAGCAACACACAAAACAGGTTTGTGGAACTTGCCACCAGCAACATGCATAATGTCAGTGTTTGGATGTCAAATACATTTTTGCAGGTGCAGTTGAGGGTGAGTTGAAACTAATGATAGTGAAGGGCCTATTGAGTTTGCACTGCCAAATAAAGTCATGAATTAACATGGTTTGATGTCAGACATGCTGCACTGATACTATTTCACTTTGTTGCATCATCCTGTTTTCTCACACATCCTGATCCAGTGTTTTGACAACAAGTGAAATGGGGATTGAAGTAGCGAGGCTGTAGTAAACACGTTAGTCCTGGGATAAAGACCCATAGAGCTGCTCGAGATCCCCCCCCCCAAAAAAAGGCACTTATTCTGCCCACGGGGCTTGATGCTGCCGCCGAGTGGCTCTGGCATGACTGGTGTGCTGCGCTCAAAAGTTCCCTCACAAGTCAAAGCTGTGCTCTCTGTCTCATACAGGTGAATGGAGTCATCCTGTGGGATGATGGATGTGCATGTTTTGAAACCAATCGAAAATCTGATTGAAAGAGAAAGTTTACTCGCACTTGAGGAGGATACCTGGTTCAATATTATAGGTGTGATGCTGACTTGAAACGTCCAGGTTAATAGAGCGTCTTGTTTTATTTAATAAAGAATATTGTCTCCTGATGGCTTAATAGTTCTTTTCATTAGCCAATCTTTTTATTTCGGTCCGATCTTATGGTCCATATAGTCACAATAAACTCTAATTTAAAGATACAACTTGGTCTAATATCTACTATTCCATCTCTCTCTCTCTCTCTCTCTCTCTCTCTCTCTCTCTCTGTTTGTGTGTGTGTGTGTGTGTGTGTGTGTGTGTGTGTGTGTGTGTGTGCGTGTGTGTGTGTGTGTGTGTGTTCGATTGTTCAAATTCTCTCAGCTCTTTTGTCCAGCAACTTTATGATGTGTGTTCAGATAGGGGTTCGGAGTCTCCAAGGATCTGTGCCCCACTTTAAAGTTTTTATTCTTGTATTTCTTTAAGGCCTGGATAAAGCTTCAGAGAAGTATCACACAGCTGGAAAGATTGTCTTTTCATTAAGATCTCATGCTTTGCACAAGTAAAAGACCTTGTTTTGTCACTTCATGTTAGACCAAATATAATTTCGAATAGAAATAATAATTTTTTTAACTCAACATTTTACCTTACGTGGGCATCTGATAGAATATATTTAAATCTAAAGTAATTATGAGTAATATTTTGGTTCAGTCGTCTCAATAATTGTTTTTTTGGTAAATGGTAAGTCAGGTTGCCTTCCTGTGAGTGGTGTAAGTGACAAACACTTGATGAGCCTGTTTCTTAGATTAATAGCAGTTATTTGTGTGTGTGTGTGTGTGTGTGTGTGTGTGTGTGTGTGTGTGTGTGTGTGTTGTTTTTCCCCATGTGCAAAACTGCCATCGATATGTGCTGAAATCTTGGAAAAAAAGACAACTGATACGGTTACAACTCTGATGACCCGACAGATATACCTGACTCCCCTGACCGTTTATTGTTTCTTTTTGATGTTAAACACCCCTCTGCTTTATTAACCCCTTCGACACATGAAAGAAAGCGAAAACATTACGTTCATGGTGTTCATTATGTTTGTTTGATGATAAACGGCGCAGGTGCAAGTAAGTGAGCCGGCATCGAATAGCTGTGATAATTGTATGATTGGATTAGCCCTGCGGAAGAATGGATAAGTGGTGATTATCGGTAGATTGATCGTCTACGCCGGACTCCATGATTGCATCGCAGATTTATCCAAGGGAGGGTATTTTTCGCTGAACAGTTTTAACGAAGGTTGAGAAGGAAGAGATCGCCAGCGTTCCTCAACTACCTCATAAAATGATGCAGACAGAGGAAAACGGCCAGCTGCTTTATTCTTTCCATTACTGGCTGACGTTTTATCTCTGACTTCCTGCTCTCCCTCTCCTAGCAGTCAATTTTACTCATGAACACACACACTTTCTCTTTCAGCCATAACTCATGTCGACCCGGTCTGAATAACTGCAGCAGGACAGGAGGCCCTCCCAGGAATCCCTCAATGTATGTGGCTGTTCTTTTTTCGTCCGTTTTTTAAAACCCATGCAGACACTGAGAACATGTAAACTCGCCATAGAAAGGCCCCTCTGTCGGAATTGAACCAGGGACCTTCTTTGTTTTAGGCGGAAGTGTCGCTTTTTCCTTCTCCGCTCAGTCGTGATACGTTGGAGAGCTTTCATTGTACAAGCTGGGATGTTCCGCCCGCAGCTCCACCATCCGCTCCTTTTTCTGGATGATCCATATTGATCGGGACGTCCTTCACCGTTCCTTTTCATCCATACCTAAAAAAAAAAAAAATCAGTTATTATTCTGAGACTGTGAAAATCTCTTGGAAAATTTGGAAAATCTTTAAGAAAGAATTAATAATTTACCTGTAAAGTTTATATTCTCAAAGGTGTAGGACATGACCTCACTGTCAGTTACATCCCTCAAGCTCCTCGGTGTCAAGAGATAGGCTTGCTGCTAGGTTGAAGCAATCTTCGATCGGCAGCCAGCGGATTTAATTTGGGACACATGTTCAGGTGTGCACTCTCTTTTGATGACCACAACAGCCACCGCGCACACACGTCTGTCCTTGTCCAGCTGGAATCTTGTGCACAGCGATCCAGTGATTGCTTCTTCTTCCTCCATGAGGGTTTTACGGCAGGCAGCATCCGAGGAGTTACATTACCTCCACCTTCAGGTTCCACTTTCCCCTAGCATGTTACATTCCGCTTTCGGTTCATTGGGTAAACTTTTGACAAGCTTCTGTTTTGAACTTTGCATTTGTTAGTAAGAACTTAAGTTTGTTCTTTTTTCCTTGTACATGTGTGAAAGGTTTTTGTTGTGTGGTGTTTCTTTTGCTTGTATCCTGTTTTACTTTTCATCTCTCCCTGTATTCCTGCTTGTTTGACTTCCTGCCTTGTGCATTGCCTTGGCCTGTCAGACAATTGGTCCTCATCCTGCCTCAAAGCCATCATAGAGGGATCTGACCGATTGTAGACGCAGTGGATTCAGCCGCTGGTTTTACTCCAAGCGAAGGAGACAATGATGTCCTGATCAGGATGTCAGGGGAACAAGAATAGAGACATGCCAAAGTCTTCAAAATATAACTTCAACACCAGGTACTCTGTTCAATATCTAAGCTTAGATCCTCGATTTTTGCCTCCAGCTAGATGACCCAAGAGGAATCCAGCCTCCAGCAGGTTGTCTTTCTTAACTTCAGCCAGGTCAGACCTGTCCCCATCTTGCCCTTCAGTCATTTCACGGTGCTCACTGTTTTCATAGTTGTCTTGCAAATCCAGTAGACCCCTCAGCGCAGTCTCCACAGACAAACGTGCTTTTCACAATTCCTTGCATCTGCCCTGTTCCCCTCAACTATAAAAAACAAACTTGAAAATTATGAGTTCCACAATTTCCACCTCTGTGTCGAATTAACAAATGATTTTAACAGTACCAGTGTACTTCAATCATTGCTGTATCTTATCATCAGTCTTCTCATTAGCTCTTATCCAATGGGCACTTATGAGTCACCTTTCTCAACTCTTTGACTTTTTTAACAATCCTACATTTGACTCATCTTACTTTTTTTTTGTTTGCATCTATTTCTAATTAACCTGCCCTTTCATTTCCAAAGATGCCAACACGTGCTGCAACCTGAAGATGGAAGGCGACATTATCAACTCTTTATCTACTAAACATCACACATGAAATCTATTTGGTGACTCATTCTTACAGACACCAGCTGTTGTGTCATCAAGTGACTTCGCAGCCTCACGCCAGCTGTGGTGATGTCAAAAAGGGACAGAGTGACGTCACAGCATCTCAGTGGACCTCTAAGTTCATGTTATAGCCAGGTTCTGTTGGGTTTGCCTGAAGGGGTCAACAGTAGACAGCCCTGTAGGCCTAGTTAACAGTTTCCAGAGGGAACACCGAGAGGGAATAGAATATTATGCTGGTAGTGTAGCTCTCTGGATGCTGGCCTCCCTAAAACCTCAACCAATGTTTTTTTTTTTGTTTTTTTGTTTTTTTCCCTGATTGTGTCCCTTTTTGGATTTCCCCTGGATCTGCAGATGGAAGTGAAAGTTTTGCAAAGTTTTTGGGTGGGCAGGCGTTGCAAGAATCGTGAAAGTCTTAGTCACCTGCAAGAAAATACTTTGAGTTTTTCTTTAGAATAAAATGTGCCAATATTTCTAATTATGTAGTCAAGGAATGTGACGGTCAGATCAGTTTTGCTTCTCGATTTGAAAAAAATAAAAATGTATTATTCCTGTAGGTGTCTCAGAAAAACTTCAGTTTTTTAGGTATTCCAAACCTTTCGTGTTTTGCCTCAGTTTAATAAAACTGCTATTTTTTGCTGGAGCAGGGGAGAAAGATTTCACAGCTCAGAGGTGAATACGATGGAAGTTTTAGTGTTTTTAAACAGCAGCAGATTTTCCCTCAGGAGTTTATGTGCAGGAAGACTCTTTGCATATTGAACTCACAAAAGGTGGACAGAGAATATGCGTTGGGCTCATGAATTAATAAAGAAAAAAGGCAATATTCGCATCGATGACCAGATAATTAGATCAGTCAATGTAACTCTTCTCACGTTTCAGCTTTTAGCAGTGCGTGGGATGGAAACTGAAATTCATTTGCTGTCTTTTTCTCTAGAGTCGACAAGAGCTTCTCCCGCACCAGAACCCTGTGGTGAGTCTGTCTCTTATTGAAATCAAATAACACGTGCCAAATGTTTGGTTTCTTTACGTAACGTGAAAGCCTTAAGAAAGACGGGCCACATTTTAATAGGACGAGAAGACAATATGAAATGTGCTTACAGTCCATAAAACCACCAGCTTCTCTCTTTTGGTGATTCTTTTACTCAGCTCACCCTCAATTTGCGCACTCATATCACTGTACGGCTTTGGTCATTTGCATCGATTGGAAATGGAGACAGTACAAGGTAACGCTCCATTGGGCAGTTCGGAGATGGGACTGCGCGGCTGTAATTACAACATGAAAGAGGTAATGGAGGGCTGGAGATTGAGCCCTGTGTAGAATCAGCCCACACCTTTCAAGTCTCCACCTCCACTTACCATTTGATAGTTTAATTTAACTTTCCTAAATTCCTGCTGGATGGTAAGATGGATGTGACATGAAACTTGGAAGGACATGATTGGTAGTTTATGTGTTGGGTCTGCGGAGGCTCATCACTCATTCATGTATTTCAGCTACGAGGATGGATTTGTTAAATATTCTATTGAGGTTTTGTATTATTATCAGCTGGGTGGACAAAGTTACGGAAAATGAATGACTTAATCATGACGTGTATTTTGTCGGATTTAAGTTTATGCAGGGGGGCTCTCGAGTGTCAGTCACACATGCAGCTGTAATTTCAACAAGATTTAGGGCAGCGGCTTTAAACCACCGCTGCTGCCTTTTTAAAAATAGGCTTTTCTGGATCCTCTGCCATATGCCCGAAATCCATCACATTATCCTCAGCCCGCCAGGTGCAGGAGCGCACGGGTGTTGCGCAAGCACGGCACGCCTCCAACATCTTACTTTGGCACACTTGTGTTGATTTGACTTGAGTCGCCTTGAAGTTTGGACACGATTGTGGGTTTTTTTTCCACGAAATTTGTCCGCTAATCTGCTCACAGCACAATGTTCCCGATGAAACACATTAACTTGATTGCTCTCAATCCCAGTGGTGTTTATCTGTCTTAGTCGAAAGCCTGCGCTGTAATTTCTTCGAGAGTTATCATCGTTGTGTGTGTTTTTGTCCTCTTCGGCAATCTCCAATAAAAAGAGGGAATATAATTAAAACTACCGTCAAGCATGTTCATTGCAATTGAGAGCAGAATGAAATATTTACCGAGCTGGGCAGCTTGGGGTTTGTCTCTTTTCAACAGTGTGATATATCTGTGCACAGCTGGAAGTATGTCTGTTGCCTCTCAGGATCTCTGAGCTGCAGCATGGCTAAGAGTCGGACCAACCCTTTGACTGTTGTGAGTATCTAAGCGGTAATGAATTGCTCCTCTGTGCTAAATGATCAGGCAAGAGCGAGCCAAAGATGTCTCTAATTGGGCATCTCTACCTCTCCAGACTGGTGTTAATGGCCGCCCTCTGTCCTGCGGGAGTCCGTGTCAAAGAGCAGCCGATATCTCAACAAGCAGATGGAGGTTGTTCTACTTAGTCAGTGCTTGATTTAATTGTTTAAATTCACCACGTCGCACTCCATGGCCAAAGATCTGGGGTCTGGGTGACATATTGAATGATGTTGGATAGCACTGAAAGACTGAAGCTTTTTAAATGCAGAAAACAGTGAAAAACAAGACTTCCTGTAAAACAACTGACTTTTCAGCTGTGTAGTATATAAATGATATTGGTTGAAATCTATTTTACTTCAATATAACGTTGGTTTCTCATGTTCCTAGTATGTTGTCTCTATTGATTTTTACAATGCAATGATGTGGGAATAGTTTTAGGTAATCTCTCTGTAATGTGCAAGATGTTGTCTGATTTTCATGTAGCTCATGATGTACGTTCAAACTGTGAGAGAATAGATTTTGCATACAGATATTCTAGTTTTATTCAATGCCACCCAGCATTAATGGAGACTGGATGGCATTGCTTGTGTTGCATTTCACCTCCCAGCCGGGAAAATCCTCTATGACTGGCCCCGTCTCACCATTGTCATCTCGTCGCACAGCAGTTTGAAGTCGTTCGTGCGACTGCTTCTCATATTTAAACTAAAAACGTGTTTATAGATGATGACAGGGTTGTCACGAAATTCTGTTGCAGCTCTAACAACATTTGGCAAGCCTCAAACTTTGAGCTAAAGGGATTTTAAACCTTCCAAAAATGCACTTTTATGTAGCGTTTATATTAATCATCAGAATTTGATTAGAGGCCTCATGCAGTTGCTGTATTTATTATGTTATACACATTCTTTTGAGTACTTAGATGACAAGTGTTAAGTATATCTTCAGGCTCACATTCAGAATAGAAGAAAGTTCCAGATTCATATCTTGGGCCTTATTCGTATCCCTCTGAGCTGTGGCGGTGCTACTCATTACACCTAAACTGGCTGTGGGAATGTGTGAAATCCAATACCGCTCGGTTTCCTTTCCAATCCAATAACACGTTCAGCCCGGGCTACTATCACTTTTATGGTTCTAGAAGCATAACATGTTTGGTAGGAGAAAGAAAACACAGGACGTTTTGCCAACTTACTTGTGTGTGAGACACACCTGCTTTTCAGGCAGGTCTCTGACGCAGTGATGCTGCCCGTTGCCAAACACATCTCACACCTAGTGAAGCAATCCCTGCGGGGGGGAGGGGGGTAAAAAAATAACTGTTATATGGATATAAAGGGACTTTCTCTGTTCTCTGTTGGCCGGACAAAGTCTGGACATCAGATTCTTTACACATTTCATCCCCAACATCTGCCCACAAACATGACAGAGGCTGAAGTGCACAAACAGATCAGTTTTGATAAAATTATAGCTCAGTTGTCAGTTGGATTTACAACTACAGATCTGTCAGGTCCGAAATTGAATTATTTTGGCTGTCCCACTACAGATGAGATTACAAAGATTCTTCGAGATCATCAGTAATTTCGATTCTTGACTAAACATCTTTGATTTCATTTTCTTATTTTTTACATTTCTTTCCATTGCTGCTGTTTTTTGAGGTTATCAAGCGGTTGTAAATCAGCGGCTTGACTTCAACAGCCACGTAAAATACATGAGAGCCAGAGGGTTTTCATGTATTTATACTTTTTGTCCTGCACCTAATCAGTTATTGTTTCTAATTATCCAATATTCATAGCATATAGCTCAAGGTCAGTGTGTTTATTGATTTCAGACAATATTTCCTATCCTCAGATGGGTGACCTGTCACACAGTGATTCACAGTTAAGGGGCTGCATTTGGACCTTCTGTTTGTTTGCCTTGTCTTTTACGTTGCTGCAGTCCTCAGTTCCAGCCCTGGATTTATGACAAGATATTAAGTATCAGACATTTACAGGAATCTGACCAACTGTGCCTCAGTCTTGACGGTCCACTACATTGTGAGGGCAAAACTTGTATTTGGGAATGTCAATCTTTCATTCATTCATTCATAATCAATACAGTTTATCCTGCGCTCGGGGTCGTGTTGGGGCCTCATACAGATACATACAACCATTCACTCTCTCATTTACATATCTTGGCAAATTTCAGGTCTCCAGTGAACCCACTGCATGTTTTTGGACTGCAAGGGGAAAACTGGAGAACCCAGAGGAAGCTTATGCAGACAAGGGGGAGAACATGCTAACTTTGTACAGAAAGGTACTCTGTCTGCATTGAAACAGGGACCGTCTTTGTGCGCTATCATGCCCATGTAATCTCAAATTTATTTGAACTTCCTCTCAATATACATTGCAGTATATTATACTGTGCTTTGAAGCAACCAGCTGCATTCAATGTAAGGAAGGTGCAGAAAAGAATATTTGTTCTAAAATGAAAAAACAAATTGAACAGAAGACAACAATAGAACTGTGCAGGATTAAAGAAAGAATAGATATGAAATCATTGGATTTATGCTGGATATGAAAGAAGCATATGGTCACCAGTGCAGCCTCAACTGGAGTAAGGTTGAATAAATATGAAATGGCAATCAATAAATGCATTATTGATAAGACTAACAGGTTAGGTGAGGCTACTTTTCAGTGGTAAATGCTTATTTCATGAGGGTCAAAGAACATTTGTGAATGTTTCATAACTTGGATGGGGGGTAAGTGAGCAGTAATAATCTACAACGTTGTATTGCTCTACCTCTGATTGTTTGTGATTCTCATCCTTGGCCTTTTTTGATGGACGAAAGAAGTATTTGTGTAAAACGAGGCATATTGACCTCTTCCTTCTGTAAGGCTGCGGCACTAGCATATTTTAGCATCACCACTATCAACCACAGAAAGGTTTTTAAAGCTTCAAATCATTCTGCTTCTCCACAAATCGAGACTGTCAGTAATATGTATTTATTTTACAACCAAATCTTTACTATCCTCTGCCGGGTTTTTTTCTGTAAATATTCCTCATCCACTACATTCTATAAAACTAAGTGCACTCTTGAGAGCAATACTTTAAAATCTCGTTTTAATTCAGTGCATTTTTACAATACTTTTGTGTTTTATGACTTACTGAATTTAACAATTTATCGATGCTCGAAGTCTTGTGAAATGTATTACATTTTGATGGTAGTTTTTATTTGTGTTTTTTTTTTCTGCTGCTAGCGTCTATATGCAAAGTACTTTTGGCTGCATATTGTTTCATGCAAGGTGCTCTATAAATTAAATGTAGTTGCAGTTGCATCAGCAGTTGTTCTTTATTTCTGCATATGTTAAATTGTATCAAAGATAGAATAAGAAAAGAATAATAGCACGGAGCACACAATTAGGATAGAAAAAAATCCCTGAGGGGACAGCAAGAAAATCCCAGATGTATAGAGAGAGTAAAGAATATAAAAATGAGACATCTGGGGATTACAATATCAGGTCTGAACTGCATCCTTGCATCTCACAGTTTCTTTTGCATCAGCTAGTTTTTTTATGGTTTAGAAGGTAATTTTGAATAAAGGACTGAACTGTTGCTTTAAGTGAATGGAATCTTTGCAAGTTTGAATTATGATATCCATTTTATTGCAGGCTGTGAAAAACTGATGTAATTGTGGTGTAGCAGCTTCCTGTAACTAGGATCCTCCTGTAAGTTAGGTGCTTCTAGAGTCTTCAATGCTTGTCGAGGTTTGCGGTGTCTCCACAGACCCTGGCTGTCCTCCCACTCACATCACACGAGATTCTGACAACTCACGTACATGACATGGTGTTGGTCTGACTTCATCAGTCTCAACACAGTCAGGGGCTAACACATTTGCAGAGTCCTGACTTTTTGCACGTATGACTCTAACCTGCTGCTTACTTTCTCCGGATGAGATTTAGCCACAAATTCCCCATTCCTCTCAGATACAGACCTTGTTTTTTGAGATTTAAAAGGGACATAAAACAAAGCCAGTAGCAATTAGCTTACTTTTTGTCATACGAAAAAACTCAGGTTTTTTTTTTGTTGTTTTTTTTTTTTAAGAAGAAACTGCCCGTGTGCTTTTTTTTTTCGGATGCATCCAAACCATAAAACTCCTGCTGGGACACAGACGGGCAGATCCAGACATTAGCGAGTTCATCAAGGATAACTCTGTGATCCAATGAAGGCTCGATGTGGTCTGCCCATACAGAGGGCACAGTCTGAGCAAGCGCAGGGGTTATTTTAGTAGATGGGGTCTGCCTGTTTGCTGTTCGCTGCACCTGTTCAGTTGAATAAGTGCTGGAGTGCAGATGCAGATGGTAAATGAGGGTAAAAAAAAAAGAAAGAAAATGAAGTCATTTGAGAATTTCACCGATGCACCATCCCTCCTTCTCACCTCTGCAGTCACAATTGAATATGTTTCATAATGTACACATATTTAGATTATTAAGAGTTTAAATGGGGGTTGGCCATCAAACACATGCAGACACCGTCTGCAAATTCCAGTTAGGCTTCATTAGTCGCCCCATTTATTAAAGACATATTCCACTAATTAATTGGAAAGCTAGGACTTATTGAGTGGTTAATGTTGCTTGTAACTGAATCTATTTAACATTATGAGAAGGTTGACTTCATATCATTAGACTTTTTTATGTGTCAGTTGAATTAGCCCTGTTTATACCTCGGATTTACACCTAGGATAATAGTGAGCGAAGGCGGAGACGATATATTCATTCTTGCTTTGTTTTGTCAGGTTATGACTTTGTTGCGTTGGACTTGTAAGTAGAGACAATACTTGTAACAGATATCAGGGACATGTTTGTTCCTGGTGCTTGAGCTCCTGTAGTCCAAGTCCTGAGATGACGGCTGAACTTGGTCAATGGAGCGCATTCAATCTTTGAGTTGTTGTCGATCTTATACTGAAGTGCTAGGGTCTGTAAAATGTGAAATCCAGCGGTTGAATGGGATTTGAGTCAACCAGTTCAAAATTCCTCTGTGTTTGAAACCAAGTTCTTGGCTTCAGTACTGCAAACCCTCAAAAGCCGAGGCATCTGTGTTAAAGTGAAGCAACATGACCTGAAAATGATGTCTCCTCTGAGTAAAGTCCATTTCCTTCATGCTTGGTCACAGGCATTGGAGACAAAGTGCTTTATATCTGAACTTTAACACTGATTCTGTTGATCCCGTGCGCTCCTTTTGCGATGGGGCTAATCAAACTGGTTTATCACAATTAAAGCCAGAATTAAAGTAACATTTCATTCACAATCTATGCTTTAGTCACCTTTTTTCTGGCAGTTAATGATGAATAATTGGATTATTTTAGATAGTTAGATCAGGGTCACAGGGTTAGCAAAAGTTATGCACAAATCACATCTAATTTTGCTTTGATTCATCACAGTTGCGCTGATCTTCAACTTTATGCTTGTAAGAAATACTGTATCATGAAGTTTTACATAACAGTGCTTTTTTCAAACAGCAGATGGTTGCTTTCAAAATGAAACTGCCATCGTTACAGTCGGTTTAGCTAATCAATATTTGCAGCTAACATTGTTCATCTGTACTTTTTAAAAGTTGATAATTAGTAGTTTGCTAGTAACATTATCAGTGTGAGTGATAGAGTAGGTCTTAAACAACCCTATCGCAATACCTTTGTGTGGTTTGTTTTTGCCACTATACATCTGATACTCACCGTTGCACTTAATTGCGTCAGGTTATTGATTTTGAGACGACCGTGGTGCCAGATGTTGGTGGAAAACAGACAAGGGAGTGATCATGCTCGGTGATGAGGTTCAGCGAGTGCAAAAACAGTGTTCCTTTTTATATCTGCTTGTTGTATAGAACATCAGGCTGCATGCTGACTGCATGTATGTTGTTTACCCTTTTCGCTCTGCTTGATGCTTCTCACTCAGCAGTCACTTGAAGTACCTGCCGGCAGCTCTGCGTGCCCACACAATGACACTAATCACCAACTTACATCCTGCTGTAGTCAGGAACCTCACACCCTGCAAGTCCTTACCTTTGTCCTTTAATTAAATCCAGATCATGGGATTGTACTTTAAAAGTCAGTCTTGCTGGCTCCAATGACAAATTTCATTCAGTTCCACAGGATAGGGAAGTTCTATTTTATTTTTCATAATAAGAGGAGAATAGAAAAACACTTTTTAATGCATTCAAAACATTTACAGCCCAACTTCATGATATAATATTTTTCATGGGTTGCATTTAAAATGTAGTCCCAATGTAAATATTGATAATGTGGATCTACAGCCCCCAAAAGTGTGGAGGCTAAGAGTTGAGTTCAGCTTTGGACTGCATGATGGGTTTTTGATTATGGACAGGCAGCAGACTGTCCTTGGTACCTGCCAATCACAGTCATGTGGTTTCACATTCTGGATGGATTGTATTACTGCCAAAATCAATAGAAAAGACCACCCAAATGCAAGGGGCTGCGGTTTTTTTTTCTGGGAGTGCTGACAAGGCAGTTGTCCTATTGATAAGCCGTTTCTTTTCTTCCCATTCATGTTGTGAAGGGAATAAGGGCCACAACCAGGTCCTGCCTTCCAGGAACCAAGCATTTCAGCAGTATTTATTTTAGAGTTATTCCTCAGACATTTTTGTGGCTGCCCTGCTTGACTTGTGATTGTTCATCTAAATAAAAATCATATCAGAAACAATGAATAGTTACTGATAGCACAACACAGTTTTAATTGAATTACTTTTGTGGAAAGAAGTTGTTATACTAGTTGCATCTTCTTCTTTTCCAATCAGCTTTTCCCTTTCGGGGTTGCCACAGCAAATAGACCTTCTCCACCTAACCCTATTCTCTGTATCCTCCTCTCTCAATACGTCCATTAATCCTCTCTTCGGTCTTCCTCTAGACCTCCTGCCTGGCATCTCCAGTTCTAGCATCTGTCCACCAATACATTCACGATCTCTCCCCTGTACATGACCGATCCATATCAGTCTGGCTTCCTCTGACATTCTCTGTGAAACATCAAACATGTGCTGTCCCTCTGATGGATTCATTCCTGATCCTATCCATCCTCGTCACTCCCAAAGAGAACGTCAACATCTTCATCTCTGCTATTTCCAGCTCTGCTTCCTGCGATTCCGTCAATGCCACTTTCTCCAAACCATACAGGATCGCTGGTCTCACTCCTGTCTTGTACACCTTTCCTTTCATTCTGGCTGATGGTCTTCTATCGCATAGTTCTCCTGACAGTTTTCTCCACTCATTCCAACCTGCTTGAACCTGTTTCTTTACCTCTTTTCCACAGTCTCCGTTGCTCTGGACTGTCGACCCTAAGTACTTGAAATCCTCCAACTTCTTGATCTCCACCCCCTGTAGCCTCACTGTTCCACCATGGTTCCTCTCATTCACGCACATATATTCTGTCTTGCTGCGACTAACCTTCATTCCTCTCCATTCCTGTGCATATCTCCACCTCTCAAGATTTTCCTCAACCTGTTCCTTGATCTCACTACAGATCACAATGTCATCTGCAAACATCATGGTCCATGGAGATCTCTGTCGAACCTCATTTTCCTCATTCATCAGCTCTTCAAAGTACTCTTTCAATCTTCCAATCACTCTTCTAGCATCTGTCAGTACTTTTCCCTCTTTATCCTTAATCGCCAGGACCTGCTATACATCCTTTCCATCTCTATCTCTCTTTTTTGCCAACCTGTATAAATCAGTCTCTCCCTCCTTACTGTCCAACCGAGCATACAAGTCACCGTACGGCCTTTGTTTTGCCTTTGCTACCTTTATCTTTACCTTACGCTGCATCTCCCTGTTCTGCTGTCTGTTCTCTTTAGTCCCCTCGGTGTCCCGCTTCTTCTTTGCTTACTGCTTTCTTTGTATACACTCCTGCACTTCCTCATTCCACTACCAGGTGTCCTTATCTACTTTCCTTCGAGACGACACACCAAGTACTCTCCTGCCTGTTTCCCTGATCACATTAGCTGTAGTTGTCCAGTGATCTGGAAGCTTTCCCCAACCACTCAGAGCTTTTCTCAACTCCTCCCTGAAAACCATACTACACTCCTCCCTTTTCAGCTTTGACCACTTTGTCCTCTGCTCTGCCTTTGACCTCTTGATCTTCCTTGTCACCGGAGTCATCCTACAAACCACCATCCAATGCTCTCTGGCTACACTCTCAACTACCAATGATTTTGCACTCACTGATCTCTTTCAGATGACCTCGTCTCTGCAAGATGTAGTCTACCTGTGTGCTCCTGCCTCCGCTCTTATAAGTTACCCTATGTTCCTGTCTTCTCTGGGAAAAAAAGTATTCACTGCAGCCATTTCCATCCTTTTTACAAAGTCTACCACCATCTGTCCCTCTGCGTTCCTGTCCTGGATACTAAACCTGCCCATCACTTCTTCATAGGGATATTCTGCATCAATTCATCTAACTCATTCCAGAACTTCTCCTTCTCCTCTAACTCACATCCTACCTGTGGGGCATAGCCACTAACAACATTGAGCATCACACCTTCAATTTCCAGTTTCAGACTCATAAGTCTATCTGAAATCATTTTCACCACCAGAACATTTCTTAACCAAGTCCTCTTCCAAGATAACTACCACCCCATTTCTCTTCTGTCAGTGCCATTATGGTACAACTTAAAGCCTGCTACCATCTTTACATCTGGTCTCCTGGACACACAGTATATCCACCTTCCTTCTCTGGATCATGTCAACCAAACCTCTACCTTTTCCTATCATTGTCTCAATATTCAAAGTCTTGCCTTTCTTCCTCTCTCTGCTTCCAAATACGTCTTCCTCCTCTCCGTCTTCTTCCCGCAGTAGCCAAATTTCCACTGGTAACCTGTAGCTTTGGTACCCTGTAGGTTATCGGCACCAATGGCGGTCGTTGTTCACCTAATCGGTATGAGATTCATAGGTTTGATTTGCATATTTGGATTTGGCAAAAAGTTTTAGGCCGGATGCCCTTCCTGACGTAACCCTCTGCATTTATCCGGGCTTGGGACCGGCTCAGGGAGACACTGACCTGTGCCCCCCCTCCCCCCACAAGGCTGGCTCAGGGAGACACTGGCCCATGCCGCTCTGAGGCTGCATTTGTTATACTAATCACATGCTTTTTTACTTTATTTTTTATTTTCACATCATTGTATTACACCGTTACATAACCTCTTAACACTATATTTAAAAAAACCTTATATTATCACATATGTCAAGTGTCATGCCATGTCAGCCTACATATATATATTTATATGTTTATATATATGTATGAGTGTGTGCGTATTTGTGTGTATGTATCGCAGGTATATCAAGCTAATTGATGGCCACAAAGCAACAAAAAAATACAATTATGAAAATCAAAAGTTGATTCATGAATAATTCTTACAAACAAGGAACAGACCCCTAAAGATAAAATAACATTTTTTTGCATTTATTTAGAAGTAAATATATCCATCCAAATATCCATCGTCTGCCGCTTATCATGCACTCAGGGTTGCAGGATGCTGGAGCCTATCCCAGAAGTCATCGGGCGAGAGGCGGTGTACACCCTGGACTGATTGCCAGTCAATCGCAGGGCCACATATAGAAACAGACGACTCATTCAGGGCAATTTTCCAAATTTTTTTCAATGGACTGTGGGAGGAAACCTGAGAACCCAGAGGAAACTCAAGCAGACATGGAGAGAACATGCAAACTCCACACAGAAAGGTGCCCTTGACGTAATCGATCAGGGTCCTTCGTGCTGTAAGGCAGAAGCGCCAACAACTGTGCCACTGTGCCACCCAAAAGTAAATATAGAATATAAAAAATAATGCAAATTACTTGATTATTTGTTGATATATTAATCAGTTAATGGGAACTGTAAAAGCCTCTTTTAATCCAATGGAGTCCAATGCTGATCACATTGAAAGTAAGTTACGTGACTATGTTAAATACAAAAGTAATGTAATATGGTCGTCTGGTGGTGCTTAACAGTGAAATCCTTTTCCTTCTGTGAACACTCCCTCAAATTTCACCTGCATTTGGCCAGCACATAGCAGGTCCACTGAAGAAACCAATTGAGTGTCTGTCTACTGATGACCGTATTTCCAGCTCTTGGAGAAAAATGCACACATATTAGCAATAATAACTAACTGCAGACAATTCTGGCACATCGGCCAAAGCATACAGTTTACTTTCAAGTACCCTTGGGTAAGAATTAAAGGAAATGTTCTAAATATATCGTACTTGTGACAAATTTATTTCAGAAAAGCTGCAGAACCACACTGAGTGACTCAGTGTATTTACCCAGTCCAACCTTGCTGTGTCCATTGATGGGTCTTAGCCAAAGGTCAAGCTGCTGCCACCAATAGAGAGGAAGTAGCTCTGACCTGGACCGACATCCTGGGGTTATGCAGACCTACACGTGCTCATCAGTGTCGAGGTCAATGGACTCAAAAGTACTCTTTGTGACAGTGACTCATTGCAAAGAAAACAGGACAGGAGAATATCAAACGAATAGAAATGGTTATATAATGCTTGTCATATAATATGCTATAACAGTTATCATCCGCAGGGAGTGTAGTGATAATTACCCAGACTCAGTCAACAGAGAGTCTCTTTAGTCTCGTGCGGCGGGTCTTCGACAAGAAACAGGGATAATTAGATCACATACTGTGTTTCGGATAATTACCTAAGAATGAACAAACTAGCGACATCCAGCCTGTCAAGCTCTCAAAAAAACCGAACAACGAAAAGCAGCATTTCAAAAAGAAAGAAAAAAAAACATTTTTTTTATTTTTTATTTTATGTTTGAAAAATTTTAACTTAATGCACTGCTATTAATACTTTTATTCCTGTCAAGCTGCCGGGCCAAATAAATCATATACACAAAATACTCAAACCTAATTCTAATTCTGTAGATGACTGCATCAAGCATTTGATTATAAAAAAAATATTGAATGAAAAAAAAACAAATCAGAAATTTTGTGCAATGATAGATGCAGAAAATTTTGGAGAATGAAATGATTTATTTTTTATATTTAAGGAATTTTAATAAATGTTGACTTTTGGCTCTCTGAATTTTAACACCTCCGGCAATAATCATCAGTACACCCTCTAACCGAAGTATGTGTGTGTGTGTGTGTGTGTGTTGTTTTTGTTTTATTATGTCCTTCAGTTCCAAACCAAGTACTTTTCATCTTCGATCCCCATGAATTTTAAGAGTGTCTACAGAGACAGGAGGTGGCTTTCTGCTTTTAAAGAGTCACCGAGAATAAAGTTTGCACACATTTTTAATGCTGAATTGATTTTCTCCAGCACATGAGAAGCAACAGCAGAGAAAAATCAGAAGTATGTTGTCCTTTGAATTGAAACTCACTTAAATTTGAGATGAAAAGAATAAAGAGATAAAAAAAGATGAATCAGAAATATAAAAGCCAAGATGAGGCTTCTGTTTAGGGGGGAGGGCAATTGCCCGCTGAGCTTGTCCCCACACATATCACCAGTGTCAACAGGATGAAATGATTGCAAATGTGAGTGTTACCATTGCTGTTTCTAAGTCTATTATCTGCAGTTGGGTGGTGTGTAAATGTTAAATTTAGTCAGGCTGCCTTAGGAGAGAACTGTGACCAGAGTGGGAGGCAGAAAGTCACAGTCAGCAACAGACACAGGAAGGGAATGAAACTAATGAAATGAGAAATGAATTTAAAAAAAAAAGTCAAAGTCTCGGCATGACCCACATGCTCATGGAAAGTCGCAAGTGTTCCATTAATCCCTTGATTCGGAGAAAAAAACAAACAATTTTTTTAAACTTGCTTATGACCATTGTGACCCACCTTCTGCACTGGTTCCTGCAAAAGATCTTTTGCTCAACCCCAACAGCAGTTGAGAGGATGGGGGTTTTGATAGTTGCAGTTGACCTCCAGCACTCCCCGCTCTCTCTCGGCTCGCCGGAGCCTCCCGGGACCATGAGGACCACTGCAAATTAAATGAAAACAGACTGCTTTTTTTTTTACTGGTCTCAACATGGCAGATGTTATGGGTCTCTGAGCTAGCTGGCTTTAGGCTACCTGTAATAATATACCCCCATGGGTGGGAGTGGGGGGGGCAAGGCAATGGCCGACACAAGGTGGGGTTTTTATCCCTTTCTGCGTTTTGTTTGGATGGCCTGCAGCCTTGATTATCGATTAGTATAGCCGTCATTAAGCTTTGTACAGGATGCTAACTGAAGCAGGAATTTTTTTCGTCTTTTTAAGAGGTAAAGCTAAAGAGCACAGACATAGCTGGAAGAAGCAGTGATAGATCCTGGAGAGTTTTTTTCTAAAAGGAGGAGCATACTTGTTTCTTTCAGTACTCGACTTTTGTGGATCACTTTTCGATGAATACACCCTTTACTATAAGGGTATATCAGTTACCAGGAGTTCATGTGAAAACGTGAATTATTTACCTTCAGTAAGAGGTTGTGTGAAGCAGACTTGCGTGACTCCATCTGAACTCAAAATTGACATCAAATTCAGACTTGATAATATCTTATTCAAAGTTGTTTCTTCAATATATTATTCACAATGAAGCGACTAACTTTCATTAATTCTGTAAGTCATTAACAAATGGTGACAGTAATTTAATGTCAGACTAATGAGTAATGCTGAGTACTACATTACTGCCAACAACATATTCATAAATTAATGAATAAATTTGTCAATTAGGGAAAGCCATGTAATTATTGATTAAAAGTAGGATGGCATATTGTTTATGGAGCGCATCCTGAGTGTGTTTTCTGGTGCTGTTCTGTTCAAGGCTGGTTTAGAGAGGTAAAAGTAGAATGAGCCTTCAGAATCCAGGCCGATGACGCTATCTAGTGATTACTGAATTGTCTTGAACTTAGTGTCCGTCCCGCAATGAGCTGGAAAAAACGTTTGCACAAAAACACAACAGACAACGCTGACCTGAGCTCTTTCCTCTGCGGGGCTGACCAAGTGTTTTTTTTCTCCTCCACTGTGTGCGGGTGCACGAGAAAATCTGCAACATTTTACAGCCATTCAGCCAACTCCCTGCCACTAATATGTCAAATGGACAATGGGATGGTCAGGCTAATTTGTGCTGAAGGGCTTTTATCATGTCGGAACATGCTGTCAGACAAGGTAACGTCCTATTTTTGAGAACTTTGCTTTTAAGAGTACATCCGGTTGCATATTATCCTATTCACTGAGCAGAATCTGTTATTAACAAGCTTAACCATGAGGCAATTAGCAAAGCAACAGCCACAGTTTGAACTGGTGGTTCTCAGGCATGGAGGGTTAAAGAGAAGAGAGGCAGATGGAATGAAAAAAATGCACAAAAGAGAATGCATTTCGAGGGGGGGGGGTAGAGAGCTCGGAACAAGAGCACGGTCTGAGCTATGAAATAAAGTGAGGGAAATTCGTGGATGAATGTGATGAGGTGGAATGACGGAGAAGAGGGAGGGAAGGACAGACGGAGAGGCTGGAGGGAGGGCTGCTCTCAGCATCATCTGATGAAAGTGAGGCTGATCTCCAACAGCAGGTGTTGGAAGATAGAGTGACTGAGACAGACACACAGGGAGAGCGATACATGGAGTTGTGGAGGTTAGGAGACTGAGCTGCAAGTGATGCAACACTTCACACAGGTAGGATGGATATAACTTGCACTCTGATTCTGGAGGAGGAGATTTTTAAATTATAGATTAAGCAAAAGCAGGGGCTCAAGGAAATAGATTGATAAAAGCTACTGGAAGGGGGGGGTGCTTGGTTCTCTTTGTGTCCTACTGATCCTTTCATTTTAGGTCTCTCTAGACTCCAAACTTTCTCTTTGTGCTCTTTCCGTTTCACATGTCCGGCCAAGGAAGAGGCTGACTGGCATCTCAAGTAAATTACTCTGCTTTCATTGTGCATTAGTGACTATGCTTGATTAGATTAGTTGTTCTCTATAAGTGGACCTGCAAAGCTTAGAGCTCTGTACGCATTGCCTCTCGTGGACTGTGTGTTTGTGTGTGTGTGTGGGGTGCGGAAATATGATATGGCGCCAAGCTGCTCCTAAAGGACCGCTGTGAAGGATCTAGTAAATTCTCATGGTTAGGGGTTGGATATTTCCAATTTCGTCTCACTGCTCCCTCATGAAAAACCTGTGGTAGCCTGGCGAGGCCATTCACTGTCTTTTTAAAAACATACAGTTAGAAAGAGGAAAGATGGCCCTGAAAATCATGAGAAATGCCAGAGTATGAAGTCTGCTCTCTTTTGGTAATAGAGAGAATCCCATTTTTATAAGGTTTCCATTTCCTCATCAACTGCAGTTGAAATGACCAAGTTGTTGTACTTGGAAGCCTGCAGATATCGAGTAGCAGGTATCCATAGAACTTGACACTGCTGTTTCAGGGCCTCATTTCCATTCCGTCTGTTTCATTTTTACTCCAAAGTGTGGTTCTTTGCAGTTGGAAGTTGAGCTACTTTTTCGGGAAAACTGCTACTGTAAGGTTGACCTCCGTTGTTTTAGCACGGTCATGATGTTTTGCCTAGAACTGAACAATTACTAGTGTCAAAATGACCTGCTCATATTCAGCCCAATCATCAGAATGGAGAAGAACTCTTGATTTACATTGCTTTGAACATGTCATGGTTCTTGGTGTCGGGCAAGATCCAATGTTTATTTCATCAACTGGGATATTTCTAAGGTTTACAGACGATAGTCTAAAAGAGAATGTATCCAGGCAGCGGTATTTCAGTCAGAATAAAATAGTTGGACCGCTTTAAGGTGATAGAAAGGCAACAGTAAATCAAATAACCGACTGAGGTATGCAAAGGACCATCTTTGCATGCATACTGTGTGTTTGCATTTATGACCACTGTGCCAACAAACTCATTTCATCGCAAATTGGTTTTCTTGAGCATGACAATGGATCTCAATTCACCAGAGCTTCTTTGAAATGTGGGCGGCACACCCTCATGGCATGAGGGACCCTTGTTTGATTCCGACAGGAGACCTTTCTGTGTGGAGTTTGCATGTTCTCCCTGTGTCTGCGTGGGTTTCCTCTGGGTTCCTCGGTTTTCTCCCACAGTCCAAAAACATGCAGCAGGTTGATTGGAAAATTGGGAAAAATTGCCCAGAATGAGAGAGGGAATGGTTGTCTGTCTGACAAATCTGCCGTTACTGTCTGATGCTACCAGGTCAATAAGGGCCAAAAAAATTCGGCGGTATCTTTCCAGCAATTCGATGAATCTAAGCAAAAGAGATTTGAGGCAAACATTGGTCTGACCCGTAACTAGCAGTGAGTGTGCAATAAAAATTGTTATTATCTATGATTGTAGATTAGTATCTTAGAACTGTGGATTCAGGGTATATTTTAGAATTAATACTTTTGAGTCACACTCAGCCCAGACTCTCACTTGTAACTTATTTTCATTTATTTTTTTCTACTGACCGATGCGTCCACTTTGTTGAAACATTGAAATCATGATCGAGATTTGAACTAATTCTAAATAACATTTTCAAGCCTGGGACAGGCGCAGGCGTTGGACAGGAGCAGGACAAGCGCACAGCTTTTAAAAGAATCAAATATTGCCTCAATGGAGTGAGGTACGGGTCTCTTCTCTGTCAATCTGGACTGACGTGACCCAGCTGTCATTGCTCACGGCTTTGCTACTCATCTTCTTCCTTTCTGTAACTTTATAAATTCTGCTATTCTCCTGAGATTCCTGTTGCTGTTGTCACCATGACATTTTCACCATGACGAGCTTCACCTTCAAGCCAGTGTTAACGGTGCAGACTGGAGCTGCTGTGCAAATGCATTCAGTAACAACCCTCTTATGGTGGAGATTAACTTACTTCCAGCTTATAAAACCTTACATGAATAGGGAAACAAAAACGCTACTTTGACGTAAAGGTCCTATATTGTCCTCTTTTTGGCTGCTACTATTGAAGACATCAATAGACCATTTTAAAGAATGAAAATAGTAATTTTAGTTCCGGGCTGGAACACATTGTATGAATCCTTATTATTAGGGAGAGATCCAACTAAATCCTGTACATGGTTTTCACAAAGCAAAAATATTATCTAATTATTCTTTGGTCCAGTATTTATGAAAGTTATTGTCCGGAGCAAGATTTTAATATAATGTCACTGAAAGGGAACAGACGGAGCCTCCCCCATGATGAAGTGAAGGATGAAATAACAATAATGTTCTAGTCATGAAGATTGCTTTGAGCACTTGGGCCCAATTTCATTAGACTGCTCTGTCAACAATTATGGGGAAGAAAATGTAGTCGTGCAGTATCTCTGCAAAGTTAGTGCCCTGCCAAGGCGAAGGGCAGCCTCTAGCCCAGTCCTCCTGGAGCTTCTCCAGGATTAGTGTTTCTTTGACGTCAAAAGAAACTGACTGAGTACGATGATGATGATGATTACTTTAGAAAGTACCACACAAAGTACGTTTCCTTTTTTTTGGGGGGGGGGGGACTATTTATTTATTTATCACCATTATTGAAGGAATTTAAAAACAAAAATCAGATTATCATTATTGCTGCATGTCTTTTGAAGTACCTGACTGAATGTAAGGCTTGATTGACAGTTGTTTTATTTCATTCATGATGAATTAAAATGATTACTTTTTCAATTTTCTTCCTTTTTTGGGGGAATATAACAAAACTGCTTAATCATTTCTTTTCCAGCCTTTCATTGTCAGACTAAATGAACCAAAAGATCGGCTAATTTTACATTTATAGATAGAGTGAGATATTTCTTTCTTTCCTTTTTTTCTAGCTTTAATGCTAGCTATATAATCACATAGTGTTTCTCCTTTTTTATGTATTTTTCCTTTTTGGATGGATCCTTTAATTACAGCGTCCTAACTTGCAGTTTTCTTGCATTGGGAGAAATGTCTGCTGAGGCCCATGTGGTTTTAATGGACCAAGCTACTCTACTATTAATAGACGTGGTTACTCTACCATTGCAGAATTTGTTGATCTGATGGTGTCTGACTCTTCCTTCAGGGCCCTCTGGCTATCTTTTATTTGCCAAAGAAACCTTTGCATCACTTGTGATATTGTGCATGCATTAGTCGTGTTCACCCTGCATTTAGCTTGGGGTCAACTATATTTCATTGAATTATTGTTGATTTCTAATGAACCTCCCTGTTGAACCTTTGATTCAACCCATAAATAACCTTTGTTCCTTACCGGTTTTCTTTTTTTGCAACCAAGACTAGATTTTTTTCTGGGGGGTTTGATTGTTCATTATAAGGCTTAATAAAACTAATATGTAAAGGTGTAATTGTGTTTCTGCCGATGTTTAATCAAATCTATTAGCTTTCGGAAAAATCACAAAACACTATTCTTATCTGAGTAAAAACTGTATTTAAACTTCACATGCAATGTAGAACCATTGCAACACCACAATTTCTTTTTAATATGGTGGTCAAATGGGCAGCAATGTGGCGCTGTGGTTAGTGCTTCTGCCTCACCATAGTTCAATTCTGGCAGGGGACCTTTCTGTGTGGGGCTTGCATGTTCTCCCCGTGTCTGCGTGGGTTTCCTCTGGGTTTTCCGGTTTCCTCCCACATTCTAAAAACATGCAGCTGGTCAATTGGAAAAATTGGGAAAACTGCCCAGATGTGCGAATGAGAGAGTGAATGGTTGTCTGTCTCTATATGTGGCCCTGGGATTGACTGGCAACCTGTCCAGGGTGTACCCCACCTCTCGCCCGATGGCAGCTGGGAAAGGCTCCAGCATCCCCTGTGACCCCACATAGGATAAGCGGTAGATAATGGATGGATGGATGGATGGATGGATGGATGGATGGATGGATGGATGGATGGATGGATGGATGGATGGATGGAAATTGTATCGTATTATTTCATTTCATTGATTTCCATTCTTTCTCAATGAGTGACTTTTATTTTCTAGAGAATAAGTTGGCTATTATGAAAATTTAAAAGATTATTGATCTTTCAAAGCTCTTGAGACGATCTACCATTGAGTCTCAGCCCTGCATTCAGAATGTCTTGCTTATTTTAGAAGCACTTAAACATTGTTTACTTTAATTAAAATAGGCAAAAAAAACAAACAAAAAAAAAAACATGACTAATGGCTCCAAATGATGATAATATCATTGCAACAATTTTACCAATGCAGCACCCCAAACCTGTTCTCTGTTTTTGCTGTATATACCTGCAGTACGGCAGCCACCTGAGCCCCAATCTGAGTACATTTATTCCCTCCAACCATTCTCCTTTTTAGGGATTTTTTTTCTGAACCAACAACCGCCACAACAGTTGAAAAGATTTTTGTCAGATCCTTTCAATGCAGAGGAAGGATTGTTTTCTAAATGATCAAAAACAACAGCTGGCAATGTTTTAGAATAAAAATATACTTGTGTAGGCAGATGATGCATCATCTGGAATAGAAAAGCATAAGCCCCCATATAATCCAGTTGATCCTGTAAATGTTATGCGATTTAACATGTGTTACTATTTTTTGTTATTAACCACAAATGTAACTTGCAGAGCAGGAAATCAGTAGCCTTTTGTACAAAGATGACACATCGTACCTCTTAAAGGCAGAGCAGATACAATACATTGTAAACTTATGACTTGCCTGTTGATCTGGTTATGTCTGACCTCGACTTCCCTTTGAAAGTCTGCAACACAGGTTGGACCCACCTAAATTTATATTTTTGATTCAGCCGGAGGAGCAGGTGCGGCACAGCCTCAGCCATGATTGGACTACAGAAGACTGGGATTCAGGGCTCATGACCCGGCCCCCTACTGAGGAAACTGCTGGCAACAAACAAGATTAATTAGATTTTTTGTATTTGTTTCACAAGTTTTCTGCAGCAGAGATGAACACTGAAACCTAGAACTCTGTGATGAAATCATTAGAATTCTGCCAGCTTGCTGTGAATTCTCTTGCTATCTGCTCTGTAGACACCGAGCAGATGGCGGACTTAACCATTTGTTCCACTTGGATCACTTGCTCTGGTGATGACCAAATGACCAAAGGCAACTGGCAATGTGTTGGAAAATAAGGACTCTTGTTGCCTCTCATAGAATAAGGCTCCATATTTCACAGCCTTTGCCCCTGATGACAACAGTCAGACTCTATGTTTCATCACAGTGGCATCTAATAATGTGCATTATGAATATTCAGCAAAAAAACACTTAACATCTTTCAAAGCTCCCAAATTTTGTAAATTAAAAAAAAAAAAAAAAAAGTAGGTGATTTAACCTCCTGCAACCCCAGTTCCTCATGGGGAAACTTCATTGTAGGTTTTACAATATCTTCATTCTGCTTCAGTGAGACCTGCTGTCTTCATTCTTACACTTCAGCTTTCATCTTGTGATGATGACTTAGTAAGTAAGCGGCAACATACTCCGCTGAGTCACTGCTGTGAATTCCGCCCCACAAGGCACAGAAACTTAACATCTTTTAACCTTTGTGTTCATGATTTAATTATTCATTTTATTTTGTTTTCAATTAAAGAAGGGAAAGCATTGGTTGCTAGGTTGACATCGGAAGTACTCACTTGTAGACAGTTTAACTTGCCGCACATTACGATATGTAAAATGCTTCACTGTATCTGTATCTGCAGATCTATAGATTGTGAATATCTGGATAGGAGGATGCCAAGATTGGAACTGTCAGGCAAGAGGAAAACCAATTTATGGATGCAGGGAAAGAGGACATGAAGTTAGTTGGTGTGAGGAGAGGCCTTCATTCTTTTTGTGACAGCAACTTAAAGCCTTTGTTTTCAGATTTGTCATCACTGCTTTGCATTTGAGGACAATCTGTACAAACCTCAGGTAATATGAAGCTTATTGTAATTTTTAGGAAATTGCGATGCAAGTGTTGTCCTATGTGATTGATGAGAATAATTTTGAATTATAGCACATGGTCAAACCTGTCCCTCTGCCCTCTTGAACAATCTGCTGAGGGTCATGACAGCTGCCATGCTGTGAAGGAACAGTATCACTGAAATCAAATCAATAACAGTTTGCAGTATCATCCTGCATCCCATCTGAGTCTGTAGCTGTGCATTTTACATGTTAAACAGCATAGGATTTAATGATAGCGCACGGAATTTTCTCCACTTGATTCATTCTTTACACTTTTTTTTATGGCTGTTTTCATCTGAAACATTTCCGTGATTCCCAGGATGCGTTGTTGCTAGGTAACACATTTGTAGAAGTGCAGCTGTAGCAAGGTATTCACCTCAATACGGGCAGAAAAAGCAAAAGGTGTCATCGCAGCTTGTGCAGAGCAGCAGGTCATAGAACCCGAGAGAAGAATATAATGAGAAATTAATCAACAGAGCACACTTGTGATGTCAGGTCCAGCCCTGTCAACAGTTAGATAAGCTGTTTATCCTGCAAAGAAGAGGGAAAGTGAATGCCTCTTCGCTTCTTGTTTATCCTCTGTTGTCTCCTGGAATTTAGCAAATATTAGATCGCCATGGCTCGATAAAATCTTCTTGAAATGTGGCGCCGGTGTGTGAGTCACTGTCAGAACCTGACACAGTGGCCATACCACCTGACTGCTGCTGCACAATCTGGACTGATGCCATTCACAGAGTCAAAAAATGAATGGATTTAAATAAGCACATCTTTGTACAAGGGATTTTGAGTGTAAAAGAACTGGTCAAAATTGTATGATTAGCTATAATGTCATATGAACTGCTTGCGCATTAAGTTTTGTATCACTCTGCAATTGCTCACTTTCAAAGTAGTGTCCTCATATGAGGATATTTTATAGGTGAAGCAAATCTTGCCAATTAGTATAAACCATCTACATTCGACTCCGGCACAAACACAGCCAAGACTACTGACCTTCATGGGCTGAAAAACTTTTTTGGCCTTATGTTTATATTTTTGTGTTTTCATTTGTCTGAGAATTTATGAACGAATTCCGCAACAAAACTTAAGTATCAGCACTGCAAATTGTTCTCATATGGACTAATAATTGAACTAATAATTGACCCAAGTCCCTGCTGTCTGTCAAGACAGATATAAATACTTAAATATTTTGATGCTACTTTCTCGCAGTAAAACAGTCACTGTCACCATGTGAGAACATCCGGTTTCAGCAAAATTACTACATTTTCAGAAAAAATGCTGAATATTATTTTTTAAACAAGGTCTTCTAGCGTTGGAAATTAGGTAAGAGAAAACTCGACTATTACCAACATGCTTCTTTTAAGTTACATGTTAAATTCATGCAAGGTTAATGAATCATTGCTCTCCTGGTTTCGGTCATCAAGACTCACTTCTTAAGAAACTCTAATGAAATGGCCATCAGGAAAGCACTGAAAAATGGTGCCTTGCATGATATTTGTGTGTGTCTGTGTCTGTGTGTGTGAGTGTGTAAGAAAATATTAGAGAGTCCAATTGCTTAGATAGAAGCTTGACAAATAGAGGTTTGTTTTAGAGGGTTGGGTGCAACTTGAAAGTATCAACATTGCCAAAATAAGACCATCATTCTTATCATGATTATTTTGTCCTTGTTTGTTTCCATCCCATTTCCAACAAAGTATATGTCTTCAAATCAAGATATTTGTATTCAGTCTCTAACTGCGACAGTAACTTGAAAAAGTAGATTTTTGTAGATAGATTTTTGGTGCCAGAGTACACTGACAATAAGTATTTAGTTTCATACTGACATACGTCATACCTTTAATACATTTCAGAGGGAAATTCTGCCCTGTGTTTACTGTTGTTACTGAAAACTGACTTAATCATTTTAGCCCTAACAAAATGCATTTTAATCTTGGAGTAGACAAACATTGATCTCGTGCACTGGTTCTTGGTGGCAAGCAACCCCACGGTGATACTTGTTCTTAAACACTAGAGTACACATAATAGTGTATTAGAAAATCTAATTGCATTATTCAGTTTGCTATTAATGCTCAATATGTAACTTACCATATAGTAAAAGAGTTGCACATCATAAATTTGTGTTCCATCTCCTGGCCAGGCTGTACAACTTATAGGACTTATTTTGTAATTTATTGTAAGGAAGTGTTTTATGTACTGTATATCGTATGACAAAGATTTATATCCCAACGCAGATTGTAGGAACACATTATGATGAACCTGAGTCATATACTGAAGATATTAAGACTATAGAGAGATTACGTAGGGGTGAGAAATAAGATTAGTTGGTCCATGGGATGGATTTCCAGAGGAGGGTGAAGTTGGGAACGAGACATGTGTTGTTAAAATACCTCCCTGAAAGAGAAAACATCATAAACTTTGGAGCTAATTTTCGAAGCATCAATGCATGGCTGCTGTAGGAAATATCTAAAAACACCTGTAACTTGAATATGTAGGAAAATGAATTCAATTCTGACAAAACATTTGTTTGGAATGTACAACAAATGCATTCATTCATTAGCCATACAACTTATCCTGCCCTGTCCCAGCTGTCATTGGACAAAAAGCAGGGTTAACCCTGGACTGGTCGCTGGTCAATCGCAGGGCCACATATAGAGACATACAATCATTCAGAGTCATTCACAGGCCTGGGCAATTTAGGATCTCCGAAAATTCTTTTTGACGCAGTGAATAGCACTTCCGTCTCACAGCAAAAATATGGCTCAATTCCAACAGGGGGCCTTTCTATGGAGTTTGCATGTTCTCCTCGTGTCTGCGTGGATTTCCTTCAGGTTCTCCGGTTTCCTCCTGCAGTCCAAAAACAGGCAGTAGGTACATTGGAGACCCTAAATTTCCCAGATGTGGGCAATTCACATGGTGAACCCCGTCTCTCCCAACAACTAGGAAAGGCTACAGGTCCCCGCGAATATTGGATAAGCGACCCTATACAGCGTATAGATAATGAATGAAGTTAAGTACAGATCCAGTAAGTTGCTGACAGAGGTACATGAAGTTGGACTTAAACTAAATGCTGCGGCTCAGATGCCTACGGCTGCCCGGGTGTTCATGTCACAAGCAGACAGCGTGAGAAGGTGCAGGATGGACTGACATCAAGGTTTTGAACGAAAGGGATTTTGAAAGTGGGAAAGTCTAAGTGTCACGCAAACACGTTGCGACAGGATTTCCGAGCAGAAGGTGAAGCGGAAAAAATCCTGCCTGAGCTTTTGATGAAGCCTTATCAAAACATGGTTTATCTAATGGTCACACCTGCTTTCATGTTAGCAGATCCAGGGTAAGACTGGCCCTCCGAGGACCAACCAATTTTCCCCTGAGTAATCTTTTGGATATATTTAGATATCATACCACTCAACTTTAAATTCTATTGTGGATTTTTTTTATGGTCTGGAATTAAAATTTAGTTAGCAAATTGGGTATTTCGAAAAAAACAAAAAACAAAACACCAAGAATAAAAAAAATTAGCAAGGAAATATTTGAAAGTTTTGCAAAAACATGTACATATAAATGCCAGAAGCAAAATAAAAAAAATGCCAAGAAATGAAAACATTTGTAAGACCTCGGAACATATCGTGAAAGTATTCGAGAAAAAGTTTTTTTTTTTCTTTCAAGTTTGATTTATGGAATTATGATTGAAAAATCCGATTTAGTTTGGTTAGCGCTTCAGCCCCACTGCACGAAGGACTCTGGTTCAATTCCGACACGAGGCATATCTGTGTGAAGTTTGTTTTCCCCGTGTCTGTGTGGGTTTCCTCCGGGTTCTCTGTTTTCCATCCACTAAAATATGCTGCAGATTAATTCGAAAAAAAATGGGAAAATTTCCCTGAATGTGTGAGTGAATGTTGTTTGTCTGTATATGCGGCCCTGTGATTGACTGGCAACCAGTCTAGGGTGTACCCTGCCTCTCGCCCCATTACAGCTGGGATAGGCTCCGGCATCCTCTGCAACCCTGAGTGCAGGATAACTGGCAGACGATGGACGAAGTCAGATTTAATGAATTAATTACATTAAAAATGGAATTAAACCGCTCCTCCTAACGGACAATGGAAATCAGTTCTTTTAATGTTCAATGACATTCTGACTTCTTAAAGTAAAGAGTAATCCCTGGGCAGCCCATGAAATGTTACATCTGGAGCTCATGGTCACATGACTTAAGGTGCCGGTGTGTGGCAGCAGGGTTCCTGACCGCAGCTCAGCTGAGATTTGCCAAAACATAATGAGTGACCTCAACAGAACCTGGTTAGAAGTTGGGCCACGCTGACCTCTGAGTATCTGTGTTCCAAGTATAAATTCAACACTGAGGAATGATCAACTACATGAAAGTCCAGATTTTGTCAGAAAACATCAGTAAATATGTTTTTTATGAGAGCATGTGAAAGTGTTGTGGAGGTGTTTCATGAACTCGAACCTGTCTCCATCCAAAAGCCATTTCGGGAAGTGTATTTTTCTTTTGCCACACATGAGAGAACACTTTTCTAATACCCGCTAGCACTTAGGATTCGTGACTTGCATGGGTTCACCCCAGTGCTTTTACATCAACTTTCAATCATCAGATCACCCTATCCAATAACCCGTGGTCTCCGCAACCCTGAAAATGAACCCAGAATCTTCCTCCATTTAGCTTTTACCTAATACCCAGCGTATCTGTTTCCTTCGCATCAATACACTCACAGCACAAACATACGTAGAAGCAGTATCAGGAGGTCTTTATTTTTCTCTGAGTTAAGTCCTCCTGATTTGAGATGGATTTAGCCTTTTGCACTGTTCCTTTATAATGAATTCCATCTCATAGCAAGCCCAACATGGGAGATTTTAGTTTACTAAATGAGCAGTTGCTTTGCAAACAGTATAAGAGCAAATCCTGAGGATATTAACAGCGAGCTAGAGGTATTAATTAATTAATTGTTTATGGTTGCAGGTGGCCGAGAAGAACACCTAATTTGTTTTTGTTGATTAAGTTAACTGGGCGTCTCAAGCTTTGATAGGCGACCTTGCGGCTTCCATGCAATTGATCCCGTGAGACAGTTAAATAACGTTTCACTTCAGTCAGGGTAGATAGTCTTCACTTTGTACGCAGAGTTTAACGCACCATTCTTGGCTTGAAACAGCCTTTGACATATTTTTTTTTGGTTCCGGTTCCATTAAATAAAAGATGCAACACAGTTGACACTCTAGAGGAATGTCAGTTGTGAGAAGCCGAGAATGATTCAGGGAATTTCTGACGGCTCCATTCAGTCATTCCTCTGCCATCTCGGATCAAAGGCAACAAAGAACAGTGTTCCTGTTATGTCGCGAACCGATATCCTCACCTCAACTCCAGATCTGTTCTCAGAAAAGTGCATCTCTAATCAGCCGGTGTCTGACCAGCTAAAATAAGGTGTTTCCACTTAAGGAGAACTGCAATTTTTTTCGTATTTCCTGGCAAGATACGGTTTTCTCTTTTAGTGTATTTAAACCACTCTGCCAAAGCAGCAGAATGGAAGAAATATGTGTGTGTGTGTGTGTGTGCGTGTGTGTGGGGTGATTTGCTGCTCTGGCTTGCTCTTTTCACTTCAAGAAATCAGGCTGTATTGTTCTGTGCTTCTCTCCCTCCTAAGCAATGTTTAGAAGTGCCCTATGCTGCAGGTCCGTGAACAGGATGCATGAACAAACGAGATGCCAGTTCTAGCAACTGACTGTTGTTGTGAGACAAAGTGTGAAGTAATATGCTGTGACCAGAATCCTGGTCAGACTTGTAATTTGGTCCAATCACACAGAGCCGTGCCAAGAGGAATAGACAAAGAGAGGCAAGTGGATGAAAATTGAAGGTCTTTTCCTGTTTTTCATTGTATCAGCTTACATGTGTTCTCCCTCTTCTTTCTACGCTCCCCTCCTGATCTCTACCGTTTCGCAGTCTTTGCCCCAACCAAGCCGGTGTGAGGGCGAAAAAAAAAAAAAAAAAAAAAGAAAGGCGAGCTAAAGGACAAAAAAGATTTTGACCCGAAAAAAAAATCCCCTGCGGGAAAACTGGCTCGATAAATTCATCGTTTTTTTTTTATTAAAAA